>JAFIRS010000475.1:0-330000 GCA_018342105.1 Gonioctena quinquepunctata
GGAATATTTCAATGAAATATCCCCACCCTACAAGACGTCCGATGCGATGCGCAATCTGTATGGATTTGAGGGGATTCTCTTGACATTCAGCGCACTCATCAATACTGCAGTTCACTCTCAGCTCTCTCACAGGACAAACGTCCTCCTCGTTTGGGAGAGTGCAAGGATTCATGAAGGTCATGACTACACAGAAAATGTATGCCTACACCACAACTTTAGTCAAGATCAAACAAAAATCGAGATCAAATCTTGAGGTTGCCGAAACAATCCCAACATTAAAACTCGAGGTCAAATCTCAAAGTCGATACTTAATGTTATGACTCTCAAGGTCAAACTCAAGGTCACAACTGTAGTCGAATCTCAAAGTCGACCAAACCCAATGTCAAAACTCAATGACAAATCTCAAAGTCAAATCTCAAGGTCAAACACACACCACATTGCACACCTGCAACCATTCAAGGTCACACGTGACGTCATAGTGGTGGGGGGAGACCCAGAACCGGCTTAAATCTCCTACTTGTAGTAATGGGAAAAAAACACTAAAGTACAATTATTTCATAATAAACAATTATAGAGCTAAATCTAATTATAAGGAAATTCAAATTATAATAACTGTATGTGGACAATAATTATAACTATTCGGTAAGTCTGCCATCGCGCTCATTGCAAAATAATGGTTCGCCTGGAAACTTCGTTGACGGAAAAATATGTAATATTCAATCTCGAATTACTGCCTCCAGATGGTTGACATCTCGGAATGGTCCACGCCTGTAGACTTTTGGCTTCAAATATCCCCAAAGGAAAAAAACTAGTGGGGTAAGGTCTGGCCACCTGGGTGTCGGTCTGAACTTTGAGATAATCCTGGTTAGATTATTGATGTCTAAGCCAAATTTATCACACAATAATTCATATAAAATAATGAAATTAAAAGCTCTTTACAAACATACATGTCTCCTATCAATTCATAAATCACACCAACCATTATTTTGTTACGCCTATCTTCCCTAACAATCCAAACACTAGTCGACAGAAACGAATAAAATAGTACCAAACAACACAAGCCATACAACAATACAACAAAAAATACGTCACTTAACACCTACATCATTGATTGGTCCACCATATACAACAAGATAAACTACTACTACTAAGACGCATTTTTCACAAATCGTTTCCATAATTGAAAAAACAATCTTTCAATAGTTAGAAAAAGAGAACGTAAAAATGAAACGTTACCTCTTTATAGATATACCTACCATGTAAACCCAATCACAACATGGCCCCCCTGGGAATATCTAAATAATAATGTTATTGTAAGTTGTCCTTTTTTTCAGCACCAAATGTTATACAAAATACTATGTATTTATAAACTATTGATTGAAAAAAATACTGAAGAAGCCCCTGGCCAGGGACGAAACGTCTAATCAGTGATTTCTCCAAATCAATTTGAATGATTAATCCAAACCCCAAAAACCTCCGAACCAAATATATATATATTTATATCTATATATATATATATATATATATTTATATATATATATATATATATATATATATATATATATATTTATATATATATATTTATATATATATTTATTATATATATATATATATATATATATAGGGTGTCCCAGATCTTTTAGGCCAGCAGATATTTCAGTTATTTGCAGAAAATAAAATTGAAAAAAAATGAGTGTCGTAGGAGACCATAAGCTCGTTCATGTAGCATAGCAAAATCCACCCCCTGGCAAACAACCCCCGAGAAACCACCCCAAACTTTTGTTTTTTAATGCACCCTCATGTTTGTTGCTGTTCAACTTACAGCCCGTTTCATTCCTTATTTATCGATATATCATAATATGCAGTTGTGAAGATAGTAAGTCGATAAAATTTAATTCGTTAGTGGGTACTATTAATTGGACTGAGTGAATGGATCCACGTTGTAGAGACAAGAAAAAGTGGATGTTAAAGAAAGAGAGTCAATAAAATGTTAGAACTTTTTGTGCTTTGTTTTATTCCGGTATCTGGATGACAAATTGCGATCAGTCGTGATATTGTTGTCAGATATCAAAATGCCTTTCACCTTCACTCCCAACGAATACGTTGATATGCTTCTAATTTTTGGTGAATGCCAAAAGAATAAACGTGCTGCGGAGAGGCTGTATGAGCAGTGCTTTCCTGATCGTCGACAACCAGGTCGCAATACGTTTTCGTATGTAGAAAATACAATGCAAACGGGATCATTTCCAGGAAAAACACATCAAGCACATCCTACTCCTGTACGAACTGAGGAAAATTGTATAAATGTGTTGGCCTACGCTGAAGCACATCCTCATATTTCGGTTCGTGCATTGGCGGTGGAGATTAGGATCAGTAAGTCGTCTGTGCACAGATATTTCAAACAGTACAGGTATCCTCCCTTCAAAATACATTTACACCAAGGACTCAGACCTACAGATTTCGAAAGACGAATGGCATTCATTGCTCACATTCAAGTTTTAGTCCATGACAATCCCAACTTCCTCGATCAAATCTTATGGAGTGACGAATCCCGCTTCCATAATAATGGCACTGTTAACCGACATAACATGCACTATTGGTCACAGGACAACCCTCACTGGATACGAGAAACCAATTTCCAAACAATGTGGGGTGTGAACGTGTGGTGTGGTTTACATAATGTACGTCTCATCGGCCCTTAATTTTTCCAAGACACTTTGACGAGCCACCGATTTCTACATTCCTTGGAAAATTGCATTCCTGCATTACTAGAAGATATTCCAATTGAAGAACGACAACGAATGTGGTAGCAACAAGATGGTGCTCCTGCACATAACCATAATATAGTTACTACATTCCTCAATGATACCTTTCAAGACCGTTGGATTGGAAATAGTGGACCTGTTCGATGGCCTGCACGTTCTCCAGATCTCACGCCCACGCCACTAGACTTTTTCCTATGGGGATATTTGAAACGAGTTGTCTTCGAAACTCAACCAATAAATATTGAAGATTTAACCCAGAAAATTTCAGAGTCTTGTAATACCGTTACTCCGGAAATGATTAGAGCTTCCTGTACTCGCGCGCTGATTCGGCGACTTGATGCATGTGTGGCCAACATTTTGAACAATTTCTGTAGTATAATGTTTTATTCAAAATACAGATGAGCTTATAAATTATTATTTCATTTGTATTTTTATTTGCCATAATTCTGCATGCCATTCTAGCTACCATGATACATTATTGAATGAGAAATGAAAAAGACTGTAAGTGGAACCAAAACAAACATGAGGGTGCAATTTGAAAAACAAAAGTTAGGGTTGGTTTCTCGGGGGTGGTTTGCCAGGGGGTGGATGCATAAACGAGCTTATGGTCTCCTACAACACGTATTTTTTTAAAATTTTTATTTCTGCAAATAACTGAAATATCTGCTTGCCTAAAAGCTCTGGGACACCCGGTATATATAGTAATAGGCGGAAGTTTTTTTCTTGGGGTTTGGTTCGTCCGAGAAATGATTGTAGAAGCTTTACAATTTCTTCATGTTTAATGATTTGGTAATTGTAAAGAAGCTTCTACAGTCATTTCTCGGACGAACCACTCCCCAAGAAAAAAACCCCCGCTATTACTACAAATTACATGGTTCAAGAATCAAACTACTGTAGAGATATATACAGGGTGTAACTGAATAAGTGTAAAACATTTAAGGAGGTGATTCCTCATCGAAAAAAAGATAGGATCTTTCATATAAAGAAACTTCATTGGAGCATCCCTTGTTAAGATACAGCCCCTTAAAGGGGGTACATAAAATTTGTATAACAATTTTTTTCACAAGCACTGAGAAAGTTACAATATTGAAATTGACCTGACGTTTTGTACTACCAAAAAGACACTTAGCCAGTAATTTATTTGGTTTACCCCATGGTTGTAAGGGGTGAAAAACGCAACCCCTAAAATTTATTTCCAATGTAACTTTTTGTCTTATTATTTGTTTACCATTTAAAAATTTATTTCCGATAGCCTGTTTCATTCTAAACAAAAAAGTCTCTTGGGTTTTGCCCAAAATAAACCAGTAAGCAGCAAAACATTATTTTACGAACAACTACAGAGATACATCGTCATAAATGCGAACTGGATTTATTGTTATTTTGTAGTTAGTACCTGCATTAAACGATTAAAGGGTAATAAACAAAACTAAGTTATTAATAACAAAACACACAACATGTAGAAATCATAGTGAATGTTCAATATGTCTACCTTCAAACATTACGCATGCGTCTAGACGTCGGCGCATTGAGCCACGTATTCGCTCAAATATTCCTGGAGTCTCTCTGATTACCCTGCACGCATCGATGATGCGGTTTCTTAAGTCCTCTACATCGCGAACAGGAGTACGATATACCAAATGCTGTGAATGGCCCCAAATAGAGAAATCGAGAGGATTGAGATCCGGGGATCGAGCGGGCCATTTATGTGGTCCTCCTCGACCTATCCACTGATTTGCATATGTTTCAGTTAAATGCTGACGTGCTACTTGACTAAAATGGGCGGGAGCCCCATCATGCATAAAAAACATATCCCTTCTGACGCCCAAAGGAACTTCCTCCAGCAGTACTGGATGCACTTCTCTTAAAAATTGAACGTATGCCTCACCATTTAATCGAGGAGGTAGAAAATGAGGCCCAATTAAATCATCCCCAATAACTCCGAGCCACACGTTAAGAGAAAACTGTTCTTGATGGCTAGTTTCGACAATAGCGTGAGGGTTTTCATCAGCCCATATGTGGTAATTATGAAAATTAATAATCTTGTCCCGAGAAAAACTACATTCGTCAGTGAATTCTATCGTCTTCAGAAAGTCACAATTTCACATTTCCAGCATCCAATTGCAAAATTCAAGACGGTTCGGAAAGTCTCGCGGTAACAGTGCCTGTACTCGTTGCAGATGGTAAGGGTATAAGAGTTGTTCCTTTAAAATTCGAAATACCGTCATATGATCAACATTTAGCTGGAAAGCAATCTTTCTAGTACTGGTAGTAGGTTGTTCTTCAATCAAATTAAGTACTGCTTCCTCAAGCTGTGGTGTTCGTATTTCTCGATGGCGACCACAATCCTGCGTTCTTTTGTCGAATGAACCATATTCTCGTAATCGTTGATGAAGTCGAGCAAATATTCTATGTGAAGGATGCTGCCGTTGAGGATACATTTCAGCATATCTTCTAGAAGCTTCTAACCCATTCCCCTGCGACAGACCGTAAACGTAATGCATATCAGCCATTTCCTCATTTGTGTATGCCATTTTATTAACAAGTGAATTATTAAAGTAACAAATTAAGAACAGAACAACAACACACAATTAGTATTAATTCAATTTCGAAAATTCCCAAACTGACAGCGTCATACCAATTTAATTGTCACTATCGCTAATAGCGACCTACTAGATAGATTAGTTTCGTATTTTCGCATTTATGACGATTTATCTCTGTAGTTGTTCGTAAAATAATGTTTTGCTGCTTACTGGTTTATTTTGGGCAAAAAACCCAGGAGACATTTTTTGTTTAGAATGAAACAGGCTATCGGAAATAAATTTTTAAATGGTAAACAAATAATAAGACAAAAAGTTACATTGGAAATAAATTTTAGGGGTTGCGTTTTTCACCCCTTACAACCATGGGGTAAACCAAATAAATTACTGGCTAAGTGTCTTTTTGGTAGTACAAAACGTCAGGTTAATTTCAATATTGTAACTTTTTCAGTGCTTGTGAAAAAAATTGTTATACAAATTTTATGTACCCCCTTTAAGGGGCTGTATCTCAACAAGGGATGCTCCAATGAAGTTTCTTTATATGAAAGATCCTATCTTTTTTTCGATGAGGAATCACCTCCTTAAATGTTTTACACTTATTCAGTTACACCCTGTATATATATATATATATATTTCAGGAATCATATATCGATATATCTTGAACATTGTTCTGTTTGGTGAGTTTTTATTTTTGAAAAAAAAAATATGAATTCCCTTCTGACGTTGGGGGTGCGATTTTGACTCGCGTACTTAGATAATTCACCTTGATTTAAGAAACCAGAAGTCCTGAACAAACGATAAAACTCAAAGCATATTCTCATTCGAATCATAAAATGCGCCTCGTACTACTTACTTTTTTCTCGTTTAACTCTTCCTGAATCGATTATACACTGATTTCCGCTCCGGTTTGAGTTGCATCAACCGAACGCACGATTCTCCATTCAAATTCAATTATCGTCAATGAAGAAGTGTATACGGTTCTTATCTGACCATATTTGGAGGACCCAGTTTAACCGACTGACTTAATGAACGAGAGAACCAGTCAGTCAAGGTACCATTGCCACGACTTACCGGGTTTCTTCGAATACCGTTATTTCGTAGAGAGTTCAAACAAAACCTAATTAGAGCGACTTAATTCACGACGGATCTGTCAAGTCGATAATTATTGTTGAGGGTTCATTATTATGAACCAGAAAAACGCATGATGACAATGACAACGTTGAAGACTGGGCAGTGCTTCCGCTATTTTGTGTTTCCTCTATTCAATCCAACATTTTTGAACAAATGCATGCATGCAATCACAACAGGTATATATTGCTATATAATAACTTCATCGTGGGGAATATAACATAAATAACATTTGTGATCATTTGCCATGAATATGATTAGCAAGTAGTTTGAGAAACAATATACAGTGCGGCTTTTAATAGTCTCCCCCCCTGTTAACGTTTGAACGGTTCGACGTAGAACAATAAAGAAAAACGTATTCAATGATATCACCGATACTAGAGGAAAGTGACCAAATATGGAATACCATTTTGATTTTCAGGCATAACTTTCACAAATTTTATAAATAAAATACTTTTTGTGGTAATTATTAACACTCATATATTTGCACTTAAGTTTGTAACAATTTTAGATTATTTTGTTCAGTTTGAGGTAAGAAAAATTTTCAAAAACTAAATAACGATAAAGGTACCTATATATGGAATAGGTACCCCAAATATGGAATACTATAATCACTATGAAAAATTAACCTTAACTTATAAGAGACTCTTCGAATACCGTTATTTCGTAGAGAGTTCAAACAAAACCTAATTAGAGCGACTTAATTCACGACGGATCTGTCAAGTCGATAATTATTGTTGAGGGTTCATTATTATGAACCAGAAAAACGCATGATGACAATGACAACGTTGAAGACTGGGCAGTGCTTCCGCTATTTTGTGTTTCCTCTATTCAATCCAACATTTTTGAACAAATGCATGCATGCAATCACAACAGGTATATATTGCTATATAATAACTTCATCGTGGGGAATATAACATAAATAACATTTGTGATCATTTGCCATGAATATGATTAGCAAGTAGTTTGAGAAACAATATACAGTGCGGCTTTTAATAGTCTCCCCCCCTGTTAACGTTTGAACGGTTCGACGTAGAACAATAAAGAAAAACGTATTCAATGATATCACCGATACTAGAGGAAAGTGACCAAATATGGAATACCATTTTGATTTTCAGGCATAACTTTCACAAATTTTATAAATAAAATACTTTTTGTGGTAATTATTAACACTCATATATTCGCACTTAAGTTTGTAACAATTTTAGATTATTTTGTTCAGTTTGAGGTAAGAAAAATTTTCAAAAACTAAATAACGATAAAGGTACCTATATATGGAATAGGTACCCCAAATATGGAATACTATAATCACTATGAAAAATTAACCTTAACTTATAAGAGACTCTTTGAAAACTTTGGTATAATAAAGAAATGAACACAAATTATTTACAAAAATCGCAAATACAGGTATCAAACTCTGGCCCAGCGCAATCATTATGTGCCCAGAGCCCACACATGAGGCACTTGATCCATGTTTCCTCATGAGTGTCATTCGAAAACAGCATACCACAGAAAATAGACTCCGAATCTTCAGAGTCTGGAGCTGCACATCCTATCAAGGCATCGGGTTCGCTGTCTGTATCAAACAGCATCACCTCCTCATCATCTGAATAAGACATAGGCTTAGTCTTTTCTTTTGGTTTTTTTTCCTTTTGATTTCTTCTCATTCTGTTTTTTATTCTTGTTTTTTGCTAATTTATTTTCTTTTTCTTCTTTTTTCCTGTTTTTGTCTATAAGGTCATTCTTATACGGTGACGACGTGATGACTGCTGCAACAGATGCTTTTCTTCGTCTATTAAAAGGTTTCCTTTTCTTGTTTGGTACGGGACTGATGTCATACGGAGACACTAATCGAAGTGTTTTGCAGCTTTCAAATAACCCTTTTTTTTTTCTCGTACTAATTTTATAGCTTCTGCCATATGCTCTGAATTCCATTCTTTTCGCTTCGTTTTCCAATTGACGCCCGCTATTCTGATAAAACCCGAAAAAAAAAATAATTAACAAAGTCATTAAGTCAGCTGATACGTGTCCAATTATGGAATAGTCCATAATTGGACACTGTGATCCGTCCATATTTGGATTTTCCAACTATTTCAAACTGATATTCACATATTTATATTTCAGAAAGTGATACTATTTAATACCGCTAAAACATACTAAAGAACATCTAAAGGTTCTCTAAAAGTTATAAAAAATTCACATATTTATATTTCAGAAAGTGATACTATTTAATACCGCTAAAACATACTAAAGAACATCTAAAGGTTCTCTAAAAGTTATAAAAACAATACTGTGTGCACTTTCTGTACGAAAAATAATTATTTTTTACGTACCTTAGAAAGTTATGCGGCAGCGATAAAACAAAACACTGTCACTACGACGAAAGGGCTGGCTCGACTGACATGCTACAACTTGTACGCGTAAATGGGAGTAGAAAGAGACAGAAAATCACTGTTTATCGCGTGTGTGAGTTTGCATTTGAGAAAAATGGGGGTATTCCATATTATGGATACTATTCCATATTTGGTCACTTTCCTCTACTTTTTGAAATGAGAGACATTGCGATTGCCCGATAGCTGGCGCGGCACATCAATTTAAAAATTTCAAATAGCATGGGGGGTCAAGTGGCAAATCGTTGAACAGATAAATCAGTTCTCTTTTCAACAATCTAGTTTTTTTTCAATTTCGTCAGTACGTTTCTTCACAATGTCGTTTGAAATGTCAAGTATAACATAATTTAAAATGCATATGCGAAAAAAACAATTGTCAAAATAAAAAAAAAACCCAATGGTTGGGAAGATAATTGAATTATCTTTTTAACGATGTTCCACTTTACCCCCCATGCAATTTGAAATTTTTAAGTTCATCTATCGATCATTCACAATGCCTTCTATTTCAAGGAGTAGTATCGGTGATATCATTCAAAATAGTTTTGGTCCCGTTGTTTTATGTCGAAGCGTTCAAAAGTTAACATTGAGGGGTAAATAGGGGGAGGCTACAAAAAGCAGCACTCGCAATTGTGATTCCGTAGAACAACCATAGTTGAAAGGAAAATTGAATCACCTTTTCAACGATGTGCAAATCGACCTCTATGTCTTTCGAAATTTTGATATTGTTTCGAAGTTAATGTGCCCCCTAGCGCCCTCTGTCGAGTAATTGTAATGTATCTTCTCTCGAAAAGTAGGACCGGTGATGCCATTCAATAAATTTAATGTCTCATTATTTCACATCAAACCGTTCAAAAGTTATTGAGGTAACGGTACCATTCAGAACCGCACTTATATTTTACATTTCAAATGCATATTGTGAAAAAATGGTTGCACGAAATAACAAAAAATAGGATGGTTGAAAAGAGAATTGAATTATCTTTTCAACGATGTGCCACTTGACCCCTCCATGCTATTTTAAATTTTCCCCTCGCGCCATCTATCGGGCAATCACAATGTCTTTCATTTCAAAAAGTAGTATCGGTGATATCATTCAATATGTTTCTTTTCATTGTTCCACGTCGGACCGTTCAATAGTTATTAGGGGGGGGGGGGGCTATTAAAGCCGCACTCTATAATCAAAGATTCAGTAAAGGTTTCATGAGGGGAAAGATTATCCAACTGTACCTTTGGAATATTCAGGAAACCGGTGTAACCTTTTAATCAAACGAAGGAATTTTAAAGGTCAATTAAGTCATGTCACACAGCTCCCCCACGCTCCAAAAAAAACATTATATATAATTTTGTAGAGATCTTGTATACTCAATACTAAAATATATTTTTTTATTTCTAATTTGTATTTTATCCCATCGAATTTTGATAGCGAAAAATAAAAAATGAAATTTAACTCTTATTCAACAGAATGTCACCACTCCCTATTTACATCTCTTCTCTAATGGCAACTTAGTAATTTTTCATTATATGTTACTGCATTTTAGCACAAAGAAGCTAAGGTATTGAAAAAACATTCCAGTTTATCGTTTGTATGATAACTGATTGCCTAAGATAATTCACAAAAATGGTGATGACATTTTTTAAACAAAAATATACCTTTTCTGGCAATGGTTTGGAAACTACGTCGATTCGCTTTTTTAACCGACGAAATAAAAAAGGAGGAGATTCTCTAGTCGACGCATATATTTTTTAATTTTTTATGTATGACCACGCATAACTTTTTACAGAGTAGTTCGATTTTGATGATTTTTTTTTCATTGGATAGGGTGGAATCTTTCCCTAAGGGTAGCAAACTGGAGGATATTGATCGTTCACCCTCTGAATTTTGGTTCGTTAACCGATTCTATCAGGCATAACTTTGTACTGGGTTGACCGATTTTGATGATTCTTTTTTTATTAGATACGGTATACCTCATAATTGATCGTATTTCAATTTGGGATGAAATTATCCACCGCTATGGGTAGAAAAATAGGGGATGATTGATTTTTCAGTAGTGAACACTGGCACAGATATGTAGTTGACATTGACAGATTACTATTGTCATTATTTTTGTTCTCCTACATCCGTCACAATAATTACATCCTATGAAAGGATGGAATTATATACAAAGTGATGAAATAAACTAACAAAACTACCAAAAATAATTTATATTACATAACAATAAATAATTAAATTAGATGATCATATTATTCAACTGTTAGTAGTTGAAGTTGGGTAAGTATTTTGGAAGTATTCAAAAATTAAATAGGTAGTGATTGATAGATTTCAGCCACAAAAAAATAAAAATAAAAACTTTTTAACAAAAAATCAAACCAACGAAAAACGGAACTGAAAAGCAAAAAATAAAATAAACCTTCTTAGTCTTGAGAACTAAGCTCCTAAACTAATGTAAGTAACTAATTTTAAGTCGGCGCCAAACAATCAATCAACGAAGATCATTAAATTATCAAAATGTCACCGTACATCTCGATGACATCATTTCACGCTTTACCTAACCCATTTGCTTGTTTGTTTGGCGCCGACTCAAAATTAGTTACTTACATTAGTTTAGGAGCTTAGTTTTTAAGACTAAGAAGGTTTATAAAATTTTTTGTTTTTCAGTTCAGGTTTTCGTCGGTTTAATTTTTGTTGAAAAGTTTTCAATTAAACCTCTGAATAGCTTCAAAGATCCGATAATGTTGTTAGAAGAATTGTAGGGAATATTCTTTCACAAATTAATTTTAGAATTTGACACACAGCACATGGTTATACTGGATGAGGAGTTAGAAGTGATCTATTTTGTATGAAATGTATTTGTTTTTCATAGAGCCTAGTATTTAATCCATAGTGAGGAATCATGGTGCTAAAAAGATTGAAGATAATGCCAACCTGAGAGTTTTGTTACCGGATCAATAGAAAAAAGAATGAAGCTCAACAATACCAAAAACAAATGTAAAATTATCAACAAGTATTCAGAACTAATAATGTGTGTTGTCTCGAAACAAGTGAATATGAACGAAATTCAACAAATTGTGTATTGTTTTCCATGTGTTTGTTTCAAAACTCACACGGGAGAAACATGAAGACTATTGAGACACTAGATATGTTGTAACCCTCCCATCCCCTCCCCCCCCCCCTCTCCGTCCACACAATCAAAGACATTCTTCAGATGCCAAGTAAGTCAAATAGGGGATTTTTATAAATCACCTCAAAACTCTCTTGTTCAAATTTGTCGCCACCTAATCCCCACGATTACACGAATGAGGAAATGGATTCGAAACGTAAATTTGTAGTAGGTAGGGCACTGGAATGATAAGATTTAATTGCCCGAACAATTCAATTATGGAAATAATACCATTATATCAACTATAATAAGATGGAATTATCACCATTCCCGCAAAGAGTAATCAAAATGCGGGCAACATCATTTGAGCTACTCTTCGCAAGATAATCGCAAAATTAGTAGTAACAAACGACTTACATAGAGGAAGTTAGTTCTTGATTATATGTGGTACTACTATAATCTAGACATATATATATATATATATATATATATATATATATATATATATATAGATTATATAATAAATTACCAGTTGCGCTCAAACAAATCAAAACAAAAAAACTTAAAAAAAAAACTGCAACAATGGTTATTCAACACTCTAAACATCACTGTATATAATTGGATTGACACTAGAAATATTTAAATATAATTTTAATTTCATTATAGTACTTGCACTTATGTTGTGTATTGATGGACAAATCATACCGACTTTTAATGCAATCAAACTTCCTCACAAATTTGTATAAACTATGCCACATTGACAATATGTAATGATCATAAACCCATTACAGAAGAGATAACTTAATATAATCAAACTGTTTGAATAGATTTAACGACTGAAACAGTGAAACATTCAACGTACAAATTATTACTCACAATACCATCATAGAAGAGTTTCAGAACCATCGAAAAGTCATTTCATTTATTAATAACCAATGATATGTTCGAAATGTTGCCCGTTTTCCCTAACACAAAGACTAGTTCTATTTATTGTACACCTCATCACATTTATCAGTTCGTGAGCAGGAATTTCCTGAAATGCGCGCTCAATATCTCTCAAGTCCTCCAAAGAAGTTGGTCTCCTCAAGTATACTTTGGATTTTATGTGAAGAAAACTGATCAGAAAAATAACATAAATAATCGTGAAATTGAAGGATCCAAACTATCCGAACTCCGAACATATACCTACTTATGAAACTGGCACACACATGACGGGCTGGCAGAATATGAAAATCATCTTGAACGAACCAGATGAAATATGGAGAAGAAGCTCCCTGTATTTTCTTGAATGCGTTATTTTCATGAGAATATAGCACCATGTTATTTTTATATTTCTGATATTACTCAAAAGTTTGGAAGTACCTTAACTTCACCAGGATAATATTTTGTGAATTATTATATAGGCAATCAATTATCTATAGGAATCGCTAGTGAAAACTGGATATCCATTTCATAATTCTTAATATCTATATGAATCTAACTGGATATTAGACACACTTCACAAATAATATCTATCATTTCATTCTCATTATTCTTCAGTTGCATGGCAGCTTGAACAATATAATCTCCTGATATAACACAAACTTTCTATAAATCTTTTCGTGGAAGAAAACAAACTGAATTCTCTAATCCGATTTGGCTTAATGTAAAGTGCTCACACAAACTCGGTTTACGGCTTGATTTCATCTTAAAACAACGTTATACATTGTGTATCCTAATTTAGTCAGGATAGAATGTATAGATAGAGTAAACAAAATTGGACGTTGGTACATGAAAAAGGTTTTGTTTACTTTTCGTTGCTGGTAAGGCTTTTAAATACACTACTCAAAACTAAAAAGGAGCCACTGTTAAAAATGTGGATATTTTTGTACTGAAATAAATTTTTGTTAAAATTATTTTTTATTTGAATATTTTGGACCGTACTCTGAAAACTCAGTACAATTTTTTGTAATCTTGATGCTTACAGGAAAAAAATTAAAATTCAGAAATGTTCGGTTTTGCTTTTTATTGTGTTAATGTGAACATTCTCAAAAATAGGCCTCCTCTAACTCGTAAAACTTCTGCACAACGACGAAATAAAGTAATTCCGAATAATTTGAGGATCCAGCTGCTCCCACTCTTCCAAGAGGATTTCTTCAGCGTGTTGAAAGTTCTGGATTGGCTGACGGTCCACCAGTCGCTTCCCAAGTGTATCCCAGACGTGCTCAATCGGATTGAAGTCTGGACTGCGGGCGGGCCAAACCATAACCTCAATATTTTGGGGATTGAGGTAATTTCGAACTATTCTGGCGGTGTGTGAGCGGGCATTGTCTTGTTGCAGAATGATTTCTGGCAAATGGAGCCACATGTGGTTCTAAAGCTTCGTCTATGTACCTACCTGCCGTCATAGACCACTCACGAATTACCACCAGCTCAGTGCGCCCATTCAAAGTTATCCCACCTCAAACCATGAAGGACCCTCCTCCGAATGGAACTCTTTTGTCCACAGTGCAGTCTAAAAAACGTTCACCTAGACGTCTCCAGACTCGAACTTGTCTATCAATGCAATTCAAAGAGAATCTCGATTCGTCAGTGAACAGCACATTGCCCCACTGCTTCAAGTTCCAATTCACATGTTCATCAGCAAACAATCTTCTTGCTCTACGATGCGGGGGGGTTAATGGGGTACTTTAGCCGTTCTTCTTGCGTGATGCTGACGTTCGTGAAGCCTTTTACGTATCGTTTGATTCGGGTTCCTGTGCTCTAAACTAGCTGAATTTGGAGGGTTGTAGCGATACTTCTGCGTACTCTGGTGACCAAAGCCGTATTAAACGGTCTTCCCTTTCATATGTTGCACTTGTTCGACGCAGGTGAGGTTGCCTTATTACAATACTATAAATTTTATACCTTCCCCAGGCCCTATTTATGGCAGCGCGACTGACATTTAACATTCAGGCTACTTGCCGTCTTGGGTGTTCCTCTTGAATTGGAGTGATGACCCTAGCAATCTGAATCTCTGTTAATACACTCTACGCCTAAGTGGTCTACCAAGCACATCAACATTCATTTTGATTCTTTCACATTCAGCACGAAACTAAACAAGCAACTTGATGAACGCACTTATCTCTTGGTGAAGAAATTAACATTTTTTTAATTGTTTTGTTGGAATAAAAAAACTGGTGATAAGAAAGAATGTTTTGTGACAAATCTTTAAACTACAATATGTGGACACAAAGTTTTATCTTTGTACTTGTTGGCACAAATAAATTATATCAAAAGAAAAAAGTGACTCTTTTTTCATTTTGAGTAGTGTATATTTCATAGAAAACGTCCTGACAATATTGGCAGACTGAGTCTATTAATATAGATTCTTAGGCCCCCAAACTTTCATTTGAAGCGTTTTCTTCGTTGTAAATTACCGCTGCTATTTTTCAATAGATGCTCAATTTTCGTTTGCCTCATATGTTTTAACACGTATGACACATATCAGGTTGATTGATAATAAGAACAAGGTCAAAACGTCAGCTATTGGCATGACTATGAATTGAAAGTTTTATGGCACCAAATTATTCATTCGTAATAATTTTTGAGATATTTGGAAAAATGATATTTTTATTCGATTCTAACACATTGTATTATTAGACATTCGTTCATAGAAAAGTATTTTATAAAATATCGTAGAAAATAACCCCCTGAGTTTTCTCCGCGTACTTATACAACACCCAATATGCTTTCTATGATTCGATTTCAACAGTAACATAAATCCATTAGTTTTTTCGCTTTTATTAATAAAGAATTATAGTATAGTAGCAGTCAAAGCATTTTTCAGTAGAAAATATACAAGTTAGATAAAGCAATAACTATTGATCTTTCGATATTTTTTTAAAATCTGATTATGGCATTGAATTGAAAAAAAAACTTTGAATTTTGCTTGATAACCTTGTATCGAAAAATATGACCTTACGTTATGGGATGTTTTCATTTGCCGCTCGATATCCAAATGTATTTATCAACCGTTTGAATGAAAAAGTATATACCTTTCCTTTATCTACCAATAGTTTCGGAATTAAAGCATTCACTTTTACATTTTTATATAACTCGATATATAAACAAGTACAGTAATAAGACTGAACAACCTGATCAACATGAAATATCGGCAATTATCCATAGCAGTAGCTGAAAATAAACAGTCCATTTCCGCTATTCTGGTAACAACACTGGAACTGTGTGTTCATACTAATCAATGAGTTACGATAGTGAAGGTTGAATGAACGAAATCATTATTTGCGAAATTGTCGGTTGATGGTTGGAAATGATCATGCAATTATTATTTGTCCCGTATTTACTAAACAAACAAGTGGAATGAATATGAATGAACAAGTTGAATCAGAAATTCTTCCAATTCAGCTAGCTCAAACTTGATAGAAATGGTAGTACATTAAATACCTGGGGCACTGGATTTTTATAGCAGTTATTGTATATATACATTATTATCTTTCCGATTAATCTCAGTCCTCATGTATAATTCCAGAAATAATTATCTCCCGCATCAGTTCCACGAAATAGGAAAATATGTCCTGTCCACGGAACAGACTGTTATTATTATTATTTGCCATGATGTTCCAGGGCGACCTACTAACGTTTTGCGGTGTTTTGCTATCTCAGCTATAGAGATACCAGGAAAACTTACAGCATTACTCGGGAGAAATTGACGTATTTAAAGGAAATTCTGCTTGCAGAGATTGTTATATGAGAAACCCACATTACACCTTCCTGGATTCTACAGATTGCCTCTCGAATCCAGTCAATGCCAAGCATTTATAGAAGATAATTTCTTGGTAGGATTTGAAGCACCTATGATTTGATGCTTCTAGGTGCAGATTTTACCAATCATCAAAATATACCTTTTTCTACAACAATACATATACCACTCCAAGAACTTATTGAACATTATTCATTCACGTAAAACCTCTAGCTGTGCACTTCAGAAGTTCACAACAAACTAGATAATTATTCCAGAATTCCATAACTTCCATCAAATATCTGTATTCAATCAACCCTGAATCTTACACACCGGACATGCATTTCAGCGATCATCTCTTTTGGTAAATACAGGTGGCCGGGGACGCGCCTGTGGGGGGTAGGCTTGCCCCCCCCCAATAATGGACGAGTTGGCAAATTGGAAATATTTTTCAAAATAAAAAAAAAACATTTCATAGGAAAAAGTCAAGTTTTTTCTGATTTCAAACTAGGAATTTTCAATTGAAGCTAGGAATTTCCGAGGAGTTTGTGGTCGGAATTTCCAAGTTTTTATCCTAAGAATGGAATTTTTTTTCAGTTCAAACTCAAAATTCCGAGTTTGTAGTCGGAATTTACAAGTTTTAACTGTCAAGTCGGAAAACCAAATTTCCAGTGGAAACTAAGAATTTACAACTGCAAACTCGAACTTTCAGACTGAGTAGATAATTTAGAGTTTGAAATCAAAAAAGTAGAATTCCGAATTTTTTGTTGGAAATTTCAAGTTTCAATTTGGAAAATGAAATTCCCAGTTCGAACTTAAAACTTCAAATTCTAAATCTCAATCTTATGAATCGAAAATTCTGGGTAGTTTGAGTTTGAAGTTGGATATATCTCCGAGTTTGTAGTGGAAATTTACAGATTTTAAGTCTCAAAATGAAATATGAAAATGAGTTGCAAAATTCACTTATTGCTCCTTTCCCCCAAAAAAAAATCCTTTCGGTTCGTCCCTGTGCAGGTGGCGATTCATTACAATTGAAAAAAATACGGAATATGAAAATTCAGTGCAGATTTTGAAGGCTACGTTGATAAATCCATGCCACGAAAAATTACTAGAAATACTTCAGTAAGTAGTGGTAGAAACTAATATGTAAAAAACCCTCTAAGATTATGAATAAAACAATGAATTTCCTCAGACCTAACAAGCACAGTACCGATTCCTACAATAGGCAATAATTTTAGAAATTGCATTCTCAATAATACTTCACAAAATAAACAGTATGGCAAATAAAAAATTATCAAACATCAATATTGTTATTTTCTATTTATCCATTCCTGTGGTTGATGTTTCTCAAGTTGTTGATTGTCAATACAACCAATTAATTGATTGAGGTTAAGTAATGAATAGAACAAGAATTGGTTGCCTTCTTTCGGCAGTTGTGGAAAAAATAATGTATGCAATACGTGGTCGTGTCTCTTTTTACTTGTAAGAATCACTTAGCTGAAGAAATGAACTTTTGGAAGGACCAGGTAGGTCTTATCCCATTGTTTCAGCGTGAAGTAAATACATTTCTATAATAGGGACAGAGAGAGTGTGAAAGCGAAAGGCTCACAAGAAGTAGCAATACGTTGAAGGAAAGTCGAACAAAATAATTTAATACATTTTCTTTCTCCAATGTAAAAAATACAATATATAGCGTATCCCCTTTAACTTGAATGATACATATAACTATAGAAATGTAGTTGATACCTGAAATTATAGACCAGGGTCGATAATTTTTTAAAACAAAAAAAATTATAGTAGAATGAAACTCATTGGAAAAGGAAGAGAATATAACAAAAATGAAAGGAAAAATAATTTACGGGCGATCTGAGATCAGGAAGTGAGTTTTTGAGGGTAAAAAACGGTTTATCTCGATTTTAGGCAAACTACAAGTCCTATGGAAAAAATTCAAATAACCAAGTTTTTTGTTTTTTATTTTAACCTTTTACAAAAAAAAAATTTTTCGCGAAATTTGGTGGAAACTTAATTTTTCATGTCCCAAACACACTGTAATTTTTTTTATTTAAAATATTTATTTTTCCACCTTATTTTGACTTAATATCGAAAATGCACCCTAATTTGCAATCAGAAATTCTCCCGTCAAAATATCAGGTTTTTAAAAAAAGTCGGTGGGCTTTTTGTTCGTTGAAATCTCTACTTTCTGATAGTGTGAAAAAAAATATACATTACTATGGTAAATGTTCTCAGAAAATGCAAAGAAATAACAGACCCTCCTAGCCCCTTCCCCACTTCTCTATGAAATACCTTTTGATGGGATGAAATTTTCCGTAGGTCACTCAGGTATATAAGTTATCTTGAAATAGCAATAAATAGGCATCTACGCATATAATTTAACAACTTTCTCAAAATATTGTAGATGTCTCATTAAATTCGGATTCGAGTTTTTTTCGTTTTTTTGCATTTTCTGTCATAGTAATGTACTTTTTTTTTATACCATCGAAAGTAGAGATTTCAACGAACAAAAATCTCACTGACTTTTTTAAAAAAGCTGATATTTTGACGGGAGAATTTTCGATTGAAAATTAGGGTGCTTTTTCGATATTAAGTCAAAATAAGGTAAAAAAATAAATATTCCAAATCAAAAAAATTACAGTGTGTTTGGAACATAAAAAAGGAGGTTTTCACCAAATTTCGTGAAAAAAAAATTGTTGTAGAAGATAAAAATAAAAAACCAAAAATTAGGTTATTTGAATTTTTCACATAAATTTTGAGGTTATGTGAAAAAAGTGTAAATAAAAGATGTAGATCTTTTTATTGCCTACAACACAACACAAACTCACCCCCTTCCACTTCCCGACTTCAGACCGCCCGTAATTTTTTTTTTTCATTTTTGTTATATTCTCTTCATTTTCCAATGGGTTTCATCCTACTATTATTTCTTTTCACTTTTTACCATTTTCAAAGGCTTCAGCACTGGTCTATTATTTGTTTTACCTATAAAAAATGGTACATGTCTTTCTCTATACCAATTGTTGAAAGTTCAGCAAAGTTATTCCAGATAGTCATTTTACTAATGAAACGTTTCAGAAAGCCATACGATGTAATTTAGTAAACTTATCAATGAAAGATGAAAACACCCTTCAGCTTTACTGTGATATAAAATGGGGCACTATCCTCCCTTGTTATACCAAACCTTTTTACAAGCTTTTATTTAGTTTCACTTGTTAGTTTGTTCGTTCGTTAGTTTGGGTCAAATCTTGCAAGTGAATTTTGACCGACTTCTAGTCGTCCGATTAATTTGAAATTTGGCAGGTGTTCATAATTCCGGTGACAAAGCATTAGGAATTTTTGTTGGAGACAAAACAAAATGGTAGCTCCAAAATGGCGGACGAGATTTTTAATTATGGTCCGATTCGATTAAAAATTGGTATGTGGGGGTTTTCGGGGTCGGAAATTATGGAATTTTTGGCAAAATTTATAAATTCAAGATGGCGGCCCCAAGATGGGGTACGAGTTTTGTTATTATGGTCCGATTCGATTCAAAATTGGTATGCGGCGGTTTTAGCGGTCGGAGATTTTGAATTTTTTATAAAAATTTATAACATCGAGATGGCGACCCCAAGATGGAGAACGAGTTTTCTGATTATGGTCATATTTTATTCAAAATTGGTATGTGGGGATTTTCAAGTTCGGATATTATGAATTTTTTGTCAAAATCTATAAATTTAATAGGGCAACTTCAGGATGGCGTACGAGTTCTGTGATTATGGTCAGATTCTATTCAAAATTGGTGTGTAGGAGTTTTTGGGGTCGGAGATCATGATTTCTTTCAGCTCAATAGTTCCAGGGAAGAGATCTTGTAATAACGATGCTTTATTAGAAATGAACAGATTAAGGCGAACTAACTGAAAAGCATAAAATAACATAACTAACAAAAAACTTTTCTAAAGACAATCTTTTATGTAAGTTGTGTACTAAATCGTATAAAATAAGTCTTAAGTCATCGCTGATAATGATTTAATGATTTTTTGTTAAATTATTTGGTTTTAAAAAGCTTGTCCCGCGAATTGTAATACAATTATACTTCGACAAGTTTTTAATTACCAACCAATCATTGTCCAATGAAATTAATTGGTACCTAGTTTTATGAATAAAACCTTAATATTTATAATGATTATGAGTTCCAAAATTCAAAGTTGGCAACAGTCAATTCAAAAAGAGCCATTTTTGTCATTTGTTCCAGAACATGATAATAGTGAAATTAAATTGGAAAAGAAACGTCTTTCTTCAGTTCTTGGAATCAAACACCCTTATTTTTGACGTTTCAGATCTGTATGGCATAACCGTGGCAAAAAAAATATCTCGTATGTCTTTCCTATCGCGAATAAATTCTGATTTTTGTTTGGGAAAATCATTCTGATGACGAGTGCTCGTGTTTCCTTGATGATAATGATTCCGTTAAAGTTAATTCTCAGATCAAAATCCCTTCGTGTATCGAAAGCATACTTTTTTCCCTCGGCGTAAATTTTTCAACGTTTCTGCTCGTTGAGAACTACCAGCGATAAAATTTATTTGTGTCTAGAAACTCAATGAACTGGTCAAGAAATCACGATTCTAATAATTCTTGCATTATGTTGATTGGAAAAGGTGGAGATTGAAGGAGAAAACATGCCTGTGTATACCCTTATAGAATTCCAATCAATTGTGATTTTTAAGTAAATTAATTACAAAATTATTTGTTTTTAGGTTCTTTATGTTCCGAGCTGCAATGGAATTTTTATCATAATGATTGCAAGGAATGTTTATTATGATTATTGAGTGAGATGAGTAAAAAAAAAATATGAAAAACGTGGTTATTCGATAATCTGATCATATCGATTTGAAAATAATTGTGATCAGATTAGATTTTTAATTATACATTTTGTTTATCCAGTGATTTTTCACACTTAATACACAACGTTTTTAATTATTTATTGTACGTGTTGCCGAAAATATTTCATATCAAAAGGTAAAAACAGAACACTGATTGTATCACTTCATTGTCTGATGAATTACCTGTGACAGCCTCCTAAAATCCAAACCGTTAATTCTAGGAAGTTTAAAATTTGTATAGTTATAGAGTTATTAAGTCCATTGAATAAATTGGCTATACAAAAATGCTGATGTGCGGAATGCCAAATGGAAGCTAATGCTATATAGAACTCATTCATGCATATGCAAATTTTGAATTTTTTTATAAAAACACAATCTACCGAAGTATCAATCCAAGAAAATCTGAACACTGAATCCATTGATTTATCAAAGTCATAAAAAACATTATCTCACGAGAGAACGTTTGAAAGAATGCAATTTTCGGATAAAAAAATGCTCATATTACTAGATGATATTCACACCTAAAATATTTATTCTCCACTTTTTATCGCTGTTATGAGAAAAAGAAGGAATGTTGAGTGTTTTCCGTAGTTGAAAACGGTCCTTGAGAATGAACCATTTGTGACATTCGAAGGAACGTAATTCTGAGAGTTTTTGAGATCCAGCGGCATAATTACTTCACAATCCAGTACAAAAAAGTATCGAATGGAAACTGATAGAATTTAGAACATAATGAAAAAATCAACAAGGACCTTGATACACTGCAGAAATGGGATCCTATTTCCCTAAAATATAAAGCTGAATTCCAAGGGCCATTATGATAGCAAATCGTGTAGGTGACGTCATCTTGTTACTATGTGAGAGGAACATATAGAAGCGTGGTTCAGTTTGCAGAACTTTGGGAATCGATTGGAATTTCCAACATATTTTCTTCAACAGGACTATGAATAGTTCATTGTGGAAAGCTTGCATTTCACTGCTCCTCTGTATTTTTCCAGGAATTCCTGTGAATATTTCATTAGCTGACGAACACGGAACTTGAGGTATCACAAGCTTTCACCATTAGATCATTTCAATCAATTAATCTCTACATTGCAATAAACTAATGAATAAGATAATTTTCTCAGAAACGTCCAACTACTCATATGAGGGCACGTTATCGTAAGATGTGATTACCACGC
This sequence comes from Gonioctena quinquepunctata, assembly GCA_018342105.1. NCBI lineage: Eukaryota > Metazoa > Arthropoda > Insecta > Coleoptera > Chrysomelidae > Gonioctena > Gonioctena quinquepunctata. Next base: position 22,689 of record JAFIRS010000475.1, read on the forward strand.
TAATATCCAAGACGTATGTCTATTCTGAAGACTTTTACTTTTACTTGGTGTAGATCCGTTAAGTCGCGGAATTGTACACGCACTGAATAGTGGATTTCGTGCATGTTAATTGATGAAAGTGAAACAAAATGATTCGAACTAAACCGATTCTTGTATTTTTTATAACCACAATGCTGGTGTTGTATTCATCGAACACTAACGATTGCTAATCGACATATTTTGAAATTCACGTGTACAAAAGTATGTCAGACGAACCAATAAATTATGTGTGGATATTGGTTAAAAACTCAGCTCTAAAACTTTGAAGTCGAATCAAATGGCCAGACTCATAATTGTCTCTGCTAGGATACATATTTGACATGTGTCTCTTCAATGTTGTTTTGTTATGCAGAAACTAATCGTTCAATACTAGGCTGTTTACAGGTCTCCGTCGATAAGCCTGAACCTGAAAGAAGAAATAGATGAAGGAATTGAGTTGTACCTTAATACTATCTTAGACTCACTACTGTTTGCAGATGGCCTAACAATAATTCAAAACAACGAAAACGACCAACGAAGATCAAATAGGAAGAGAAACTAAGAGTAGTAAGATACTGCACCAGATATGAGAGCTGGAGATCTGACTGGACCCCTAAAGATGCTGGAAAATGTTCCCCTAAAATCCAGGTTCAAACCATGAGATATTATGCCAGCTAATAGGCACGCCTTCTAAATGCATTTTGAAGTGATTATAAGCAGCCACCAAATATGCACAACGAACGGGCCTCAACTATAGAGGGATGCATCAGTTTGGTATACAAGATAGACGAAAGGGCTGGAGTGGGAGTAGTCTACTCGACAAGTTGAAAATGGTCTAAAATAGAGATACTGCTCTTAAAATTATGTGTGATAGCTCATTGGATCCGGAATAACGCCTAGAAAAATGTGCCGAAAGCATGTATTAGCACATAAAAAATTGCAAAAGTTATAAACAATTGAAGATGAAAAAAAATGGCATTTAGTTTTTTGCCAATATTTCATAAACTATCAATATTTAAAAAAAATCAAAAAAAGATTCGAAGGAGGAGGGAATTTCCAATAAGGAACTCCCAGCTTCCGGAACTCTATCTCCATTATTTATAATTTCGATTTAACGCTGAAAATGGGTCTCCGAGCGACAATTTCAGGTTGCGCGCGCAGCGTCAAAAGCGAGTACGACACATTAATTAATTTATTTAAGGTATTAATTTTTTTTTAATTTGGAAAAATTATGGTGTATTCGGAACACTATGAATAATTTATTCCCGTTGAAAATTTTACTCAAAGTTGATTTTTCAACAAGTCAAACAATTGTTAACTAAGAAAATTTTCTCGAACTTCTGTCGTAATTGTAAATGAGAAAAATGTTTAAATTATTGTTGTAAAAATTTTCCGTTTCGTAGAGCCTTCCTTATATACATACTCAACAAGATCACGCCATGAAATTTGAAAAAATATTCATACTTTGTTTATAATAATTTTTGTAATTGAACAAAAACAAAAAAATCCAAGTAATGTTGTTTAAAAAATTATTTTTTTCTTAATCATCATATTATCGTTTTTTTATTGATACAAGATATAAATTGATTTGCAAAAAAAAATTTTCCCGTCAATTGTTGATAAATTTTTTATAAACAAATTGATAATTTCAATATTTTTGAAAAATGTTTTTCCACAACTTTATTATATTACGAATATTATGATTTTTGAACAAAAAAATTCCTTAATAACAATTTTTAATTGTCTTCAATCGTTTTTTTATATTTCTATTGTTTAAATAATTATTTAAGAGTAACGGTTTCTAGTTTTAAGCGCTCAAACCCCTAGGTGAAGCCCCAACAACAGAAATCCATGCTACGGAAATTTGCGCCCAAAAATGCCTTGAAAGAGGCTCCAGGGGGACAAAGGTATACCGGGTGATTCTCTAAGGTGGCTCACCCCTGTAACTTTGTTATTATTAAAGATATAAAAACGAAATTGGGGGGTTGTGTATTACAGTTCAATTTGAATTTTTCGACATATTTACTTGCTTTGCCGTACTTCCAGTCTGACCGGAAATGACCCCAATTTTCGATTTTTAAATGGGACATCCTATATATTTTTCCTATTTCCTATTATTTCGATCGAGAATGACATTCTCAATCCAACAACACCTCACTCGTCAATATTTGACAAATAAAGGCATTTTTATTCCAATTTCTATTTTTCGATCTAGAATGCCATGTATTGTGTAAAAGTAACATGGGAAGACTTTGAGGCTTATGACTTCACAGTCGTTTTAAGAATTATTCCAAAGACTCGTTCATCCAACGAACAGCGAGGCTTTGGAACTCATTGCCTAGGGAGGTGTTCCCCGAGGCATACAACCTCCAGAAATTTAAGAAGAACACCAACTCCTATCTTCTTTCCCTTGGTTCCCACGATGTTCTCTGAACATTACAGGATATCCCTTTTCGTGGGAACCAGAACATAAAAAAAAAAATTTTAAAGTCGCAAATATGAATTTTTCCAGTTAACTTGATTTTTTCAAATGGAAAGGGGGTGGCTCGTCGGCTTTTTGTGAAAGATCATTTTCTTACGAATAATTTGATACCACACACTTTCTCTTTATTTTCACTATTTTTCTGAATAATTGCAAGAAGCGATCATACCTAATAACAAATAATAAGTCCTGTTATTCTAGTTATCCGTGACAAACAATTGAAGCTGTTGCTAGGACTACCTGAACAAATAGGCTAATGAATATGCTGTCACTTTTTTATATAAAAAATTATACTAGAAACGAGAAAATTGATAAGTTGCTAATTTACGGAGAAGCAAAAAAGAATGCAACTGATGCAGCTCGAATTTAGGCTCAGAGATTTCCTAATCGTCGCCATCCCATTCGGCATAATTTTCCAAAACTGGAAAGGAAAATGCGAAAAGAACCAGAGGAAAATGCCAATAACTTCATCCTCAGTGAAGAAAAAAAAGTAGACGTGTTGGCCTATGTTGAAATGAATTGTACGGCATCAATGGGCTTTTTCATTTAGATGACAAATGACTAACTTTGTTTACCTGTCAGACCCAACGGCATTGACGGCGATTTTTTTTTAAAGGAAATAAAATATTTCCGAGTTTTCCTATGGATAGTTGACTTGAATTTACATGGAGACGAAAACTCACCATTAGAAAATATTCGTGTACATTATTTTATCTACGAATGATAGGTTTTGGCGGTATAAAATAGGTAATAAGTACTTAACCTACAAAGAAAATTACGAACGCCAATGTATGCAGGTGCATTTGTCATGAAGTTGACTGTTGACATAATGTGAAAATACCGCTTATTTTGAACTAAGTCAATCTCAAATTGTTATTTCAAAACCAAGCGATGGCTATTAACTTTCCCAATAGCCAATCAGACTCTGGGTCTCAAAACGAGCGCATGCGCCTTGAAAAATCATCTAAATGAAAAGGCCTATTCGCCAAATTGTTTCTGAGGTGATATAAGTTATTCGTTCGTTTGTAAAATTCTTCACAAATATTTTTATCGATCATTCAAGTACCAACTACACCAACATCTTTACGATAACGACCACAACCGAAGATTAACTTATTGCAGACAGCCTTGCTAAGGAAGGGGCAAACACTCAATTTTCAGGACTAGAACCCATCTGCGGTCTTTCCAAAACCCACATCAAGAAAGAGTTTTTCGGCTCTGGGAAGCTCACCAAATTGAAACCCACTGGAATAATGTTCCAGGGCAAAGACAAGTGGAAAGGTTTCTGAGCCTATCGCCAAAGAAAGCTAAACAAATTTTCGAATTGCTCAAGAAATACTTGAAACTGGTAATGGGACTGTTTACCGGACATTGTCCTCTGAGGAATCACCTCAAAAAAACGGATAGATCAGACAGTCAACTCTGCCGTTTCTGCGAGAACTTCGCTGAAACTGCAGAACACTTGGTTTGCGACTGCCAAGCGCTGTTTTGCAAAAGACTTGAGTTTACCGAAGGATTTTCATTAACACCTTCATACATCAGGAACTTGGCTTTCAGGAAATTGATACGCCTCGCGAGAAGTCCTGATAGGTCGAAGTTCGGAGAGGCTGAAGAGCCATATCGACCCCCCTACAATCTATTGCTAGTGATTTATGGACAATATATAGATCAAATATCGGATTTCTGCTACTCAGGATTAGCTACCTCAAGAGCCATAACAGAGAAAAAACTTGGAAAATATTGAAATATACGTTAGGTACAATAAATGGAACTTTGGAGATATAATATGCTAAGAAATGAATATGAAACAAATACCGTACCAATTCTCATTTATGGGAGTCGAAACTGGTTCAATCAAACAAATTCACACAAATTTATCTCAACCGAAAAAGAAGTCCAAATTGAGCTTGTGATAGATAGAATCAAGTAATCAAATAGTAAATTCGTAGCTTAAAAATAATATTAAAATTGTGAACATTTATCGCCGTCTATAGGAGAGTTGCCATCTAGCGAGTAGCCAAAATGAAGGAATACTCTTCGCTGGATGTTCATAAAATGAATGTTGGTTTGCCAAGAAATATAAGGAATTTCTCTGTTTCTTGGGTGTTCATCTAGGCACATTTTTCTCAAATTCAGCTAGAATTTCGAAGTTATATGTTTCTGACGCACATTTTCAGGAATATCATCAGAACTGGCAATCAAAAAATTCGGAAGATTGTTGTTAAAAAAACTAGAAAGCCTGAACTTCGACGAGCTGGAAATATTCTTAACTATTATTAAATGTCAAATAGCCAACAGAAACTCCAGATCCAGATTTGGGGGTAATTGCACAAAGAAATAACTTCTGCGAGAGTATTCAGATTTGGTTTTATTCATTTTTGAAACTCCTTTGAAACAAGTTTCTAAACGTGTCTGAATTCAAATTTGTGATAAAGTCTTCACATTGAGTCAGCATGTGGAAAACAGTTGAACACAATTCTGTGCATGAACATTCTGCTCATTCGAAGTGGAAATAGCATGTATTAATATACTTTGGGCGTGTGGTGAAAGTTGGATTTTAGCTTTTTTATTGAACTATCCTGCCGTATACATTACGATAAAAAACTTGCCTCCAGATACCGTTCAATCAAGAGTTTACACATCATATCAAGTACCATAATGGAGTGATTCAGCCAGAATATTTCTTAATATGCCTCGCTATGTTTTAACACGAAAGCAGATTTCAATAATACATTGAAAAACATCTATCCGCAACACGGTTTATTACTATAAAATACGTACACACAATGGGTATGGGTTTTGTTGCGCGGAAACCAGACATCGTAAAGTCAAAACGTTATTATTGGTGTATTTCAGAGTTTCAGTTTTCACATAACCTATGTCGTCTTTATTATCCATTTTTGTTGTTTATGTTATTATATTACCGATGACGATAAAATTAACGTCCTGAAGTCACGTAAACTAAGACCTAAGACTGAACTAGTCGTTTCGTTAGCCTGTTGTCATAAACATCTAGAAAAATTCATAATAGTGGAATGAAACGCATCGAATATATATACTGTGTCTCACTTCTCATGGAAGCCCAGAATTTTAAACTAGGATTGAATTAACCAATGGTTGGAATGTGCTTCTGCATTATCAATAAAAGTTAAGCAAAAGCATATTCTAAATTTATTCCTAGTATAACCGGAGGTGAAAATACCGGGCCTCAGGATGATAATACACACACTGACTTGATGACGTTGGCCAAGTAATATACACCTCCCGCCAGTCGCGATGGAACTACCCATTTTTACGGTAAATAACAATAATAATAATACTTTATTTTCTCAATGACTTGGAAAAACATGTATAGAATTCGTCAAAAGTAATTAACTAAAATTTAAGAACTAGGACTAAAACAACTAAGACTAAGACTAACATTTTAAAACTCGTCCAGGGAATAAAAACTAGCTTCCAGTAGGTATTTCCTAAGACATTGCTTAAATGATTTCAGTGTTACATATGATTTCATGTTGGCCGGAAGTTCATTGAACCACCTTTGCCCAGTCACAGTGAGCGATCTATATAGAAGATTACTTCTTGAAAATGGTACATGTAAGTCATTTTGCTGTCTTGTATTAATGGAGTGAATTCGTTTAATTGTCCTGGAAGGGGTTAGGTTACAAAATATAAAAAAACATACAAAATTTCAAAGGTTTTTAAAAAAAAATCGACAACTAGTGGTATGAGAGCCACCAGCCATACAACGAATGAATTTTTTTTTGTGAGATAAATACATCATTGAAACATATTCCGGATGTCATTTACGTATATATATATATATATATATATATATATATATATATTAAAACAATATTGGGCCCACCACTGACCCTTGAGGGACACCTTCACTGATGTCAAGATAATCCGAGTAACAGGTAGTCACAGATATGATTTTATACATTTCAGGGCAAGTCCCTGAACACCATTTTCAATTTATTTATTTGTTAGGATGTTATGGTTCACGCAGTCGAACGCCCTGCTGAGATCGCAGAAGATCCCAACAGGGCACTCGCCTGCATCAACTAGATTGGTCGGGTTTGTCGATTTGTTTGCTTGAAATCCATGCTGGTTATCGATTATTACATGATTGTGGTTCAAGTGACGATTCAATTTCCCTAAATACGCATATTCAAATATGTTTTTAAATATGAAGGGGAATAGTTATGGGACGATAATTACTAACCTACTTTGGATCACCCTTTTTCAGAATTGGAACGACACTGCCAGTTTTTAGGCAATCGGGAAAATTACCGTTTGAAAACGAAAGGTTGACAAGATAGTTCAAAATTTCTTCATCAAGACCCCCAACTTAATACCTATACACCTTCTGCCTGAAACAATTTCAGTCCAGAAAAATCCTAATTTGTGTCACTTTCCATGGATGCACCCCCGTATCTTTCGTAACTGTTGACGTAAAATTGTGAAATTTGCAGAAGGATATACCACAAACATTTCTCACATAAACCAATACTTCCGGCGGAGAAAAATAATGAATTCTGAGCATCGGCTAATGGGGCTCTCAGTTCAGAAATAAATTTCACCTGAAAAGATTTTTCGGGAGAAAACCACATTTTATAACCTCTTAATATTTTTTCACAATATGAATCATTGCCATTCAAATGGGTCTATTCAATTGAAATCAAGGGATATCCTGATGTTGCCATGGAAAATAAATAAGCATTGATAATAACCAACAATATTGTTAAAAGTGCATATTAAATTCATTCTTACTTCCGAGTGCTATTTTTATTATTGTTCCTTTGTTTTTGTTGTTCCTGTATTGATCCTAACGATCCTGTTGTTTCTATTGTTCCTGTTGCTTGTGTGTTCCTGTGAGATCCTGTTTTTATTGATAACTGTTGATTTTGATATCGAATATTAGTCTCAAACATAGCCCGATGAACTATACCAGCAAAAATTGAAATAATAATGATAATTGAAGAAGGTGCGAGGTTTTATCGCGAAGCAGCTTCTGAATTCAATTACACCCACAGACACCCACTTTACAATTTACAAAATTCACAACCAGTTCAGAAGAACCGACCAAGTGATGAAGGTGGGGAAATTTGAAAAGAATCATGTTGATGATACCATTTTGGCATCATATCGAGCCGATCTCCATATAAGTTCAAGAAAGGACCTCGCACCGCATCAATGGGAAATTGGCTTTCGGTGAATTCGTTCCAATTTTTTAATTAATGCAGAACTCGTGACGCTGATCAAATGTCATCATTGCACCACCGCTCTTAATTCAACAGTTTAGATTATACAGAGTGGCCACTTTTTTAATGGGATTGTATTGGTAACTTTTAAACCATAAGAGTTAGAAGGTCGGTCAAATGGAGAAAAAGTTGCATTCATAGAAGCATTGTCAAGCAGTTCAAACAAATCGAGATTATCAGGGCCGGTTATTGAGATATCATAAGAAAAGTAAATTCTGTCATTTTGATTTTTCTTTTTTTCCCATTTTATTTCGAATATTATCAAAAAATGTCACACGAGTTTTTTATTCGACAGTGAATTATACTCAATTTGACATGATCAGATTTCGTATCCAACGTTTCGTACGCTCTGGGCCACCCTCAACCTCATTTTTTTCAATACGGACCTGCATATTTTATGACACTTTTAGAAATAACTTTTAACGCTGAATTCAACGATATATCATACAATGTCATTCAAAGTTGATTTTCAGGTGATTTTGACCCTTATCCAAATTTCTTTGGGTCGGATCTGTATTACATTTAGGTACCTTTAGTTTAATTAACAACATGCAATATATTTCGATAAGAAAATCAACTTACTCATCTTCAACTGAATGGAACGTAACAGAATCAAAGCAAGAATCAAGTAATAATTATTTACAAATTTCAAGAGGTGAAAAACCTAATTCATAATAATTAAACGAAACTATCATTTAATGAGAGAAAAATCAAATGATTATTCGAAAGTAAATGATAAACTTTAAAGAAGTAAGTGTTCGAAATGTCCACCATTTTGTAAAATGCACTTTGCGGTTCTGGAACCCATACTTCTTATACATTTGCTTATTTCGTCTCCTTGAATACCTTCCAATACATTCTCAATCTTCTCGCGAAGAATCTCTATTGTCGGGTTCGTAGTATCATGAATTTTATTTTTGAGATATCCCCACAAATAAAAATCCAGCGGATTCAAATCCGGAGATCTGGCAGGCCATGCTACTGGACCTCTAGTTCCAATCCATGAATCGGGAAAAGTTTGATTTAGATAGTCTGTGACTATTCTTGAGTTGTGTGGACCACATCCGTCTTGTTGGAACCATGGACTATTACGCCGATACCGTATAGGAAGATCATCCAACATTGCTTCTTTAATTTCTACATATTTTGCTCCGGTTAGGTTGCCGTCAATAAAATAGGGTCCCAGTAATTTATTATTCAACAAACCGCACCATATGTTCAAAGAAAAACGATATTGATGTCTAACTTCATGAATTAAGTGAGGATTTTCTGTGGCATAAAAATGTTTGTTCCTTCGATTGAACATGCCAGAATATGTGAATGTCGTTTCGTCTCCCCAAATGATATTGTGCGCAAAATTGTTGTTATTCCGCACCTTCCGTTGAAACCAATTACAGAATTGCAACCTTCTCTCAGGATCATTGCGATATAGTTTTTTCACGGCTTGGTATTTATAGTCATGGTGTCTCTTGAGTATTTTATTAACAGCACTTTTTGATAAATTGCATTCACTGGCCATAGTTCTCGATCCTATTCCTGGATTCATTCGAATTTGGGCCAGAACATTGATGTCATTGATAGGCTCGTTTCGTCGTACATGAGGACCTCTCGGTTCGATGAATGAATTATGTGCAAGTAACGTTGTAGATAAACGTCGAAACATTTTAATATTTGTTGTTGTTCTTTCAGGATATAATTCACCATACCTTTGTTGTGCTTTGAACGAATTTCTATCTAGTTTTATCTAACTTCGTACATATCTCTCTTCTCTTCATTTGTGTATCTTACCATATCGAATAAGTTAAATTGGAATTACTCAGAAAAGTTTTTAATGTTCTTGTGACACAATAATAAACGAAGTGACAAATAATATGACATTTCTTGTTATGTTCTTTTTTATCCACGGCCTACTACTTGAAAATAATACATTCAATAAACCTAGAGTTGTGTGTATGTAAGAAAAAACAAGTCTATCAACGATATCAATGTTCTGGCCAGTGAATGCAATTTATCAAAAACTGCTGTTAATAAAATAGTCAAGAGACGCGAATACAATGATTTTAAATTTGAATACCAAGCCTTGCAAAAATTATATCGTAATGATATCAAAATAAAGTTCGATTCTGTAATTTGTTTCAACGGAACAAATGACAAATCCAACAATAATGATTCCTCGCGAGAAGATTGAGAATGTATTGGAAGGTATTCAAGGAGACGAAATAAGCAAATGTGTAAGAAGTATGGGTTCCAGAACCGCAAAGTGCATTTTACAAAATGGTGGACATTTCGAACACTTACTTCATTAATGTTCATCATTTACTTTCGAATAATCATTTGATTTTTCTTTCATTAAATGATAGTTTCGTTTAATTATTATGAATTAGGTTTTTCACCTCTTGAAATTTGTAATGAATTATTACTTGTTTCTTGCTTTGATTCTGTTACGTTCCATTCAGTTGAAGATGAGTAAGTTGATTTGCTTATCGAAATGTATTGCATGTTGTTAATTAAACTAAAGGTACCTAAATGTAATACAGATCTGACCCAAAGAAATTTGGATAAGGGTCAAAATCACCTGAAAATCAACTTTGAATGACATTGTATGATATATCGTTGAATTCAGCGTTAAAAGTTATTTCGAAAAGTGTTATAAAATATGCAGGTCCGTATTGAAAAAAATGAGGTTGAGGGTGGCCCAGAGCGTACGAAACGTTGGATATTGAATCTGATTATGTCAAATTGAGGATAATTCACTGTCGAATAAAAAACTCCTGTGACATTTGTTGATAATTTTCGAAATATAGTGGGAAAAAAAGAAAAATCAAAATGACAGAATTTACTTTTCTTATGATATCTCAATAACCGGCCCTGATAATTTGTTTGAACTGCTTGACAATGCTTCTATGAATGCAACTTTCTCTCCATTTGACCGACCTTCTAACTCTTATGGTTTAAAAGTTACCAATACAATCCCATTAAAAAAGTGGCCACTCTGTATAGGGTGCTGAAGATAACTTTTCCAAAATTTCAAATGGCCATTGTGAAGAGACTTTTTCGAATATATAAACCAAATCGAGTATGCATCAATTGTTGATACAGCCGATTTGAATACACTATAGAGAACAATGATTTCTGCACGTACAGACGATATACAAGGTGAGTACAAAGATAGCAAGTTTTTCAGTGATTTCCAAAAAATTGAGCGGTGGAATTTCATTCATTTTCAGATATTTTCTAGGATACCAATATCAATTGCGATTGAAGATATTAGCATCACCTGAATTGAACTGACATATCTATTATGTATTTTTCATGAAACTGCACCAGTCCTGCTTATTGATATATCCAAATGCCTGATATTCCGGAAAAGTCGGTTACAAACTCTATCATTCACGGTGAAAGTTCACCCTGCAGATACATAAAATATACAGGGTGGATCAAAAACTAGTGTCCTTTACTGATAATTTCCTTGAAGTAGTTATGATTGATATTGATGTATTGAAGCATTTTCAGAAATACATTCTGTTCGACACACATCTGCCGAAAGATTTTGAACAATATTGTTAGTTAATGAAACTTTATCTACTTCGATTAGTAGAACAACTAGAATGAAGGTAGAAGAATCTCGAAAAAATATTGCAAATAATTGAAACAGAAACATTGATTTACAACAAAATAGGAAACGAAACATGCTCATATTTGATTGAAAAGACGTACCTTTATGGAATGTATAGGTTAATAATGAAGAACGACTGGAAATTTAGGATTATTCAAGTTTCAGTGTTCAGATGACATCCTGTTGGAAACCTTGGGCTCACCGCCGGACAACTGTCAATTGATCTTGATTGATGATGTATTATATTAGCTACTTCAATATCAAAACTGTGGAATTCTTTGAACGGAAAAACAATATATAATAGGGTACCAATGAACTAAAACGAATGATGACATGAACAACGCACAGAAAAGGATGATAGAGTCAGAACACCTGATTAACTTGTCCCTCTCTATGTTCAGCATGTTCTATATGGATGAGAAGGGCATTTGATGGGTACCTCATAAACTGCTCATGACGTGCGTAGCCAAGGTACCAGATAACACTGGCCACATGGGCACAACATCCAAGGGTCCTGGCTCCAGTTTTACAAGTGCAATAATATCCAAATATAACATCGTCAACACTATTGATTTGTTCAATATCCTCTACATTTGCTTCGAATGCTATGGATAATTGATATTTGGGGGCATTACGGAATTTTGAATGAACTCTCATTAGTAAAAATCCACGCTCATTCGTATTTGCATCCAATCGAAATTCATTTTCATCATGATGGTGTACAGTATCTTGTATATACGATGGCAGCATACCTGGTATATGCCAACAGTTATATGTCCTACCAATTGTTAAACTAATCTTGGGAATTAATTGAAATGTCCACTGACCTCATGTCTCATATTTATATTTTCTGCTTCAACTCTGGCTTGAACTACGTTGACTCTATTAGCCTTTTCCAACATCTCTTTGGCATCTCTCATTTGAACAAGCGGATGGTACTTATTTATTATCGCACCTGCTAGGTGTAGGAAACATTTTATATTTTCAATATGATGTGTATCAATTTTGTGATAAAAAAAATTGAACATTGTCTTCAAATTACCATTCCGTGCCTCAACTATCCATCTAGTTTTCATTATGATTCTGGACTTTTTGGCTTCGTCAGTTAGTGGTTGTATTTGTCCTCGAGGTAGAACTGAAGGCATTTTACAATAAATGCCGATATTCTGAAGAAAAGGAAGATAGCTCCTATCTACAATAGAAATATCACCTGGATGACACCATCCTCTCATTTGGTTGACATCTATACTCAATTCGTTCTGCAGTAGGCGTGCATCATTATTTTCCGTATCTGCGAAATATAGGCCTTGAATATCCAAAATGTAACCATCAGTACCCACAATTAGGACAGGTTTGATTAAATGTCTCCCTTTGTGTTGAGAATATGATTGTCGTAATACCCGGAAGTTGTAACTTTTGTTGATGTACATATAAGTAACATCTATATTAACTATTGCTTTTGGTTCATTGGGTTGTGGATCATACAATTGATTTGCAAAAACACTAACTTGTCATTCTATAAATTGTTTTCTTGCTATTAGGGTGAATCCTATATTATCGGGTACGAAACGAGTCATCAAAGTTTCTCGCACTTTAGTTATCACTAAACTTGTTGCCTGGCGGTTTGAATAATTGAATATGATGGATAAAAATTCATCAGAAATACCTTGTCGGAGTTTGCATAAGAATGCCAATAAATCTTTTTTAGAAATATGTCTCTCACCTCTATCTTGTCTTGGTACAGATCCACAATGATTATATAAGTCACCAAACTGTTCTTCTGTGAGCGGAGCAATGGATTTGAATTCCTCATCAGAAAAACTATTCTCGTCTACGTAATCCAATTTACGCTTAGCGGCAGTTCTGGGTTCGTTTAAAAATGATTGAAGTTCCTGACCTTTCAGAGCGCAAGGTCTATTGATATGTCTCCAGCCTATCTGTATGATGGGAAATAAAAACCCACGATCATCAAGATGAATTCTACAGGAACGGGTATTTTTTGGTATATAGATGTTCTGATTTATGAACACGTTGACCCTGCATTCTATTATGAGTCTTTGAAGATCAGCTAGACCATTACAAATTAGACACGTGTGCCTTGAGGATTCAAATATTCAATCTCAAACATCCTGGATCTTCTTGAAGGTGATGAATCTCTTGAATAATTGATTGGTTGCATGTCAAACAGATTCTATTTCCATCAATTTCTGCGACATGTGGAAGTACCCTTTGGTCGCGTCTTCCAATGGCAATTTCTCGTTTCAATTCATTTGGTTCTCCATCGAGTCGCCCCATATTTTGTGTATTGAATATAACATCGCACGTAAACCAATTCAATCGGTGTCGATTGGCCATTTTTTCAATAATTGATGATTTCAATGAGAACTTAACATATGCAAAGATTGCAAAATGACAATTTAGTATTCATTAAACAAATGGATATTGTTGCTATATGCACAGCTGGGCACCGGTAATCAAATAGTTAACTTCGTTAATCGTTATTCCGCTACAAAAAACGTTAGCTTCGTTAAACGTTAAAGCGTTACATTTCGGAAGAATTAACGCAAGTTAACGTTAATCCGTTAATATGTGTAAAATTGCATTTTTATTTCGTTGCGTTAGTGAACTTATAAAACCTGTTGGTTTAGGTTCTGGAAGTTAACAGGTTAGGAACAAAACAAAATACTTGTATAATTCAAATGTGTAATTTAATCGTCGGGCATAAGGTGCATATTCCCCTTCATGAACATTAACATGTTGAAGTTCTCGTCTGCAAGTGAGGCTCGTTTTGGTGTTAAAATGTCTTTACCCGTGGAAAACAGACGTTCAACTGCAGCACTTGAGGGTATAGGAGTATTGTATTTAATGAATAGATTTATGAATATCTGTTCCCCGAGGAATGCAGCATCGTTGAACGAGTCTTTTGATTTCATGTCCAGCCACATTTCAACGAGACTTTGCGCTTTACTCTTTAAAGAGTTGGAGCTCTTTGGTTTTTCTATAGACTGCGTGACAGAATTGAAAAAGTCTTCCTCGTCATCATCGTTGTTACTCGCATTGCTCCCTCCGCCACTTAAACTATCTCTGTCCTTTGAATTTTCCGCTGCTTCTTGTCGTAAGGCATCTTCTACCTTTTTTTCCATTCACTTTTTCACTGCATCCACTCTACTGCTGTCATGCGTTTCCAGCCATATCAACCGGAACTTTGGGTGAAATGCCGCGGCAAGTTGGCACTGTTCATCATTCAGGAGGGGTCCAAACCTTTTCTCTATGCCATTTAATAAGGCATTGACTAAAGCTGTGCAATTTACTAGGCCCTTAGATTTAATATTTTTTTATTTATAGACAGTTGCTGCAATCGTCGGTAGTAGTGTAGCTGCAATCCCGAACGATTCCCTGATGCTCAGCTGCCGACCCTGTTGCATTCTTCTTTTAACAGGATTAGGATTACTGCTACTTGTGCTATCATCATTAATATTTTCAGAATGAGGTCTCCTTTTTGTCTTGCCCCGGTTAGATCTCGCCTTAACAATCCTATGCGGTAAATAGTAGGCATAGGATTAACGATTAACGGACTTCTGCATATTAACGGAAGTTAATGTGTCCGTTAACATTTTTAAAAGGTAACTTAAAAGTTAATCCGTTAATCAAAATGTTAACTTCGTTAATTACCGATTAACGGATTAACGAGTTAATGCCCAGCTATGGCTATATGCCATTCTGACCAAACTGAATTTGCAGCTAGTCCATCTCCTCTCCAAGTGAGGGTACTTTTCAAATGAACTTATTTAGTGTCGGGATAGTATACATAACTAAGAGTGAACATTTCATGGCATAGGCTTACAAATGGAAAGTGTGAGTCCATATTTTTTCGTAATATAGAAAGCATTTATATTGGCCACAAATGGTTCACAGCAGGCTACTAAACATATATTCCTTTCCATATGCAGGAAGTTTCAATTACCAATCAATCGACATTTCACCAATTGGGTGTGAATTCGAGTAACTAGTATGTTTTGCGAATTGGTAGTTTTGCTAGTCATTGCTGGGAAGTCGATTGTGGTTTATTCTAACATTCCATATGCAACATATATCTAGAATCTAGAAATTCTCCAAGGAATATTGAAATTGATTGTTGTTACGCGAATGTGATACACTCCGTATAGGTACGAAACATTTTTTGTAATGAAATATGAGCATGTTACCTAGAATATTGTTATTCAATGATTCTGTTTTAGTTTTTGATATTTTTCGAGATTCTTTCACCTTCACTCGAGTCGTTCTACTACTCGTAGGATACATAGGTTTATACATATCATTCAAAATATTCCAGAGAAAATTGTTCAAAATCTTCCAAAAGATGTGTGTTGAACACACATTTGTGTAAATGCTTCAATGACATCAATATCAATCATAACTACTTCAAGGAAATTATCAGTAAAAGACACTAGTTTTTGATCCACCTTGTATAATTTATGTATCTGCAAACGATCGAGTTTGTAACCGACTTTTCCGGAATTTCTGGCATTTGGATATATCCATAAGCAGGACTGGTGCAGTTTCATGAGAAATACATAATAGATATGACAGTTCAATTCAGGAAATGCTAATATCATCGATCGCAATTGATATTGGTATCCTACAAAATATCTGAAAATGAATAAAATTCCACCGCTCAATTTTTTGAAAATCACTGAAAGACTTGCTATCTTTGGACTCACCCTATATATCGTCTGAATATGCAGAAATCATTGTTCTCTGTAGTGTATTCAAATCGGCCGTATGAACAATCGATGCATACTCAATTTGGTTAAATATATTCAAAAAAGTCTCTTCACAATGGCCATTTGAAATTTTGGAAAAGTTATCTTTAGTACCTTATATAATCTAATCTGTTGAATTTAGAACGGTGGTGCAGTGGAGACATTTGATCAGTATCACGAGTTCTGCAATATATAAAAAATTCGGCAAAATTCACCAAAAGCCAATTCCCCATTAATGCGGTGCGAGGTCCTTTGTCACTTCAAATCAATATGAGCCGAAGTAAAATTTGGAGATGCTTGAAATTTCTCCACACTTTACACGGTGGAGACGAACAAAGGAAAATGGAATACTGTTTATTGGCACAAGGCACACCTGAATGACAGAAATTTCTTGAAAAATATATTCTTCAGTGACGCGGTGTGGTATCTTCTCAGAATATGAGATATTGGATTGACCAAAATCTGCACTGGGTGGTGAATTGTCGAGATCAAATATCTCAAAAAGTTAATATGTTGTGTGAATTATTGAATGAGAGAATAATAGAACCTTTTTTCAAATAAATCTGAAAGGAGAATTATTCGTTCATTTTCTACAGAATGAATTTTCCAACTTCCTGGGGATCTAAGGAATGAATTGATTTTTCAGTTGGACGGTCCACCCGTTTACAACTACAGGATAACAAAGGTATGACTGGATAGAAACCTAGAACGTAGAAAATGGAGGACCTAATGGCCCTCTCGTGATGTGGCTCCCAAGTTCCCTTGATCTTACCCCCCTAGACTTTTATTTATGGGGAACTTCAAAAAATAAAGTGTTTAGGAATAGGCCCAGTTTTCGTTACACCTGGGGAACTGAAAAAGTAGAATAATAGAGAACGAATAGAAAAATGTATCCTCTTCAAGGAAGGACTCATAGAAGGAGCCATTATAAGAATTTTGTGAATCCCTATCAATCAATCAATCAATATCCGGAGACTCGTGAAATAATGAAATCAAAGAAATGAGAAACTTCATGACCGATAAATACGTATACTACCCATATTAGCCTTTTGTCAATCGTATTATACCAATTAGGATGTTTTTTCCGTGCAGTACTCACATCAGGTTTATCAACAAATGAATAATTGCTGCCACTCCCGATCGTCATCTTCGAATCGACGTTATAAATGACGCTATTTTCAAATATCAGTACCACATTAGAGGTATTTATTTATAGACCACCGACTGCTTTTCCCATCATAAGCCGATATCACTGTGAATCGAATAACTTTTTTTTCTTGAAGATAATTTCCGCTTCTCGCCGGCAATTAATTGTAATGACGGCTTAAGTTCTTGTACACCTGTGTGACCTCATAGATTGACCGCATCTTCAGATCTATCGTGGTCGTGTCTGACATGCCGCGAGTCTATAAGTCACTCGCTGAGCGGTACGCCACTTATCTACACGCAGTCAGAGGCGCACTCGAAGAGGATGCCACTCCTGAATTTCATTTCATTGCCAATAACTAATTAAGTTTTTGCCTCTAAAAAGTTCTGTCTGTCCATCTGTCTGTTTTCCTATCCCTACTCGTTTCTCTCAGAGACTGTTTGACGTAGAAAGTTGAATTGGTGATGGAGTTTGTTGACACAGAACTAAAAAAATATTCATCTAAGAATTTTGAACGCTTAAAGGTTTCGAACACATGGACTTCGTTTTGGAGTAGATCAAGTGGGGTGTCATTTGAAAGGAAGTATTCCAAAAAAAAAAAACATAATTTTGTGATTATGAATTCCGAAGATAAAGTTGAAAATATAGGCAAAATGTACAGTTCCCACATACTTGAGAAATTGCGGGAGGTTATAGATAAATTCATAATATAGTAGAACGCTGATCAAGACAAATTCCTAGCCCGAAAAATATGCTGGCGGATTTTATTCCAATAGTTTATGATATTTTCCCGCTCTTCGTGAGCTTATGAGCTTCATAGTATGAAAATCCACTTGTATATTTTCCTTCTGATGAGAAGTCCCCATTAAACAGCAAAACAGATACTATTCTAATAGCGCGGTAGTAGGAGAGGGCGTTCTTGTTCTCTACTCGATGTCTGTTTTCATTTAGTTGATTTTCAGTTGATACAGTTTAGGATTTTCAACCGTTTGATTAATAGTGGAGATTTAATAAACGATTTTTACCTCCTTTCTCCTGGAAACAATGGAGAAAATTATAGACTGTTTTACAGGTTGTTATCAAATAAGTGCGAAAGTTTTTAGGGGGTGATTCCTCGTCGAAAATTATAGGGGGTCTTTCATGTAAACAAAAGCTCTTAGGTCTTTCCTTGAAAAGTTTCACGCTTCCAAAAATGAGAAAAAAAAATAGTTTTTTTTCTTGAAATTGCTGAAGTGTTGAAGAGATGGCATTTTCTGGGCCTGTTCTACCAATAAAAATGCTTCTTACGAATATTTTTTAAATTTTGTTGTGATCTCTTAAAGGGGTGAAACAAGCAACCCCTATTCCATTTTTTACCGGAACTTTTTAACGAAACAAAATTTCTCAATTTGAAAGTATGTGTTGAAAAGAACAATTCATTGCAAAACTTTTTTGACTCTTGTGTTATGTCAGTAAAAGCAATAGTTTCCCACTAAAAAAAATGAATACAACATTGTGCATGAACGGATCTTCTGTAAATGCAATCGGAAAAATCTAGTAGGTGAATGTCACGTTTTGTTTGCACAACTTGTGACTTCAATCGTAGTATTTTGAAATCGTTAAAATCTAGTAGGTGGCTGTCGAATCGCTTTGATTTCTATGTGGTTACGAGCCTAACACAATCATAAATCATCTTAACAATATAAAGGAAAAATCACGCCTCTTACGCCATGTCAAATCCTATCTAAGTAGGTACTCCATCGTTGGTTGGGTGGATACTACCCTGTTCATTTATCATCAGATCATTGGGATTTATCTAGTTCATTCTATTGGCGGCATCGGGCACATGACTTAATAAATTGGTATTTGGATATTTGACTCCTTGGTTATGGCTAGCAACGTGAGCACAGCATCCGACGGTCCTGGCACCTGGTTTGCATGTGCAATGATATCCCAGTATTGACTCTTCATTTTCGTGGTTAGTGGTTAGTTGATACTTTGCTGCGTTCCGGAATCTGGAATAAACTCTTAATCTCAAAAATCCAGGTTCCTCAAGTAACTCATCGAGTTGGAATATTTCCTGCTGTTCTCTCTGGAGTGTATCCTGTATATAAGATGGTGCTTAATTAATCTGGTAAACACCGATAGTTAGATCTCTTAGATAGTCCATACTTATTCTGGGAAAGTGTGGCACCTGCTGTTGATTCAAGGGTATCCATTCCTCAAATGAAGCCGATCCACCTCTACCCGAGCTTGCACAACATTGGGAAATCGTGATCGCTGAAGCAATTCCTCTGCCACCTGTTAATTTGCTCCTACCATGATGATTAGCGGACGATATTTATTGATGATTGCTCCAGCTTTACGGTAAAATTGTCCGAGATTGTACACATGTGGCATATTTTTATTATATTACTTTCTATTGATCTACTCATTCATACTGCCAACGATCATATTAATAGAAAGTATTCATTCGTATGTGTAAACTTTAATGCAACATTCATTAAAAAATATAGTATTTTCAAGAATTTGGGGGTAAATATCGAAAGTTCCATTCATAGTTTGCTTCCAACACCTGGAGTACCCCATTCTACCTGGAAAGTACTATAAGGTATCAAAGATGCAGACATTTTCACGCATTCGTTTGTCTGTGAGATGCTATTATTCATTTCGAGCTATTCTGAGGAAAATGCCTTGGCACCCCATTGTCAGATTATCGAGATTTGTGAGGAACAAATCACATATCATATGTAAATGACAACAATAGTGATCACAATTGTTATCTCTGAGGATATATGATTATGATTTTCCCAATTTCCCCCATTACAGCTCGCTGAGCCTCGTTATGAACATTTTGGAAAACATATTTGATATTATTGGACATCAGATATATTCGGATTCAATTATTATGGTCTCTCTTGACCAAGGCTAGCCTCTGAACATCACTAGGAATATGTATTAAATACATTAAAATATATTACGTGTAATTTGTTCATCTAATAGACGATAAATATTGATTAGTGTGTACACAACAATTTCAGATAAGAATATTTTCTCATTTCTTACTTTTAGAACGTGATTTTTCAGTTGTCGGGTTTTAGTTTTTTGTTGTATTCTGTTTTTATTTCATTTACTTTTCCCCCGCGATGTGATGTCGCTTTGATCAAAATATTACTACTTATATTAAACTTAAAGGACCAAAAAATTTTTATTTTTCATTTTTAGGGTTTTTTAATTTATTTGAGTTTTATTTCATGTTTTTTAAACTTTATATATTACTACTGGACACGTTGCTATACGATCATTCATTCACTTGATCCCATTCAATCAGCTCCCACGTTCATAGTCCGTTCCGTACCCCCCGTGCCTTATTATATTCAGCACCGTAACGTACCATATCAAATCGTGTTTATTCATTCACTCAATCCCGATCATTTATTCATTTTCTCATTCACTTTACACATTCATACACTAATTCTCTTTCCTGCTCCATTAGAACCTGATCACCATCCATCTATAACCTATTCATTGAGGCCATTCCAATGAGCCCAAACACGATACCTCTGCTGTAAGTTGGTGAAGAATTGGGTATCCTTCAGATTCCAAGTGATGCTGCAGCATGAGGTCAAGGTTCCTGCAATATCATTGAAGTAACAGGATTCCAAAGTTCGAATCGATCAGACCTGTGGGAGTTGCTTACATCCCTTCATCAACTAGAAAAGAGCTGATGATCTTGTAACGGCTGCACAAATGTTCTTGAATCATAGCTAAGAACATTATCAATTAAACACCCTTCTGTTTGCGTCGGGGGTTATTGAAAAACACTTTCCGTGCAATCGCACGCGAAGTGAATATTTCGCGTTCTCAACACAGTTCGCGAAATTCAATTTCGCGGCCGTTACCCATAGCAACGGCCGCCAAACCAAATTTGACATTTCTAAAATACGACAATGACAAGGATAATTTAAATTCTCTTTGTAACCAATCTTTAAACTGTGTAACATATTTCGTACTGCCGTTTAGAATTTTCAGGTATTAACACGGAAGGCGCCAAGTTTACAATACGCTCTGGAGGAGTGCAACATACTAAAATATCACTATCAGTATCAGACATATTTGCGTTTTGTCAAGAACTGTCAAAATGGTTTGTATATATTCAACCATATAATTTCCATAGCAACGCAGTGACTTGGTTAATTAAATTGAACTGCTGTCGATTTTGAAGCAATAATATATTTATTTGCATATTTATTTATTTGTACACCCTAACATCCGACCTAAGAACTCTGGGAGCCTACTTCCGCAAGTGGAGATTGAAACCCAACCCCACAAAGACAGAAACGTCTTGCTTCTACCTGTGTAACAAACCCGCTGATAGGGAACTACAGGTTTACTTCGGAGACAACCTTCTCCACCACAACCCGCACCCAAAATACCTCGGAATTACCCTAGACAGAACACTAGCCTACAGAAGGCACCTAGAAAACACTGCTGCTAAACTGCGAACAAGAAATAACATCCTACACAAACTCTGTGGAACTTCATGGGGATCTTCTGCCGAAACCTTGAGCACCTCGGCAATAGGACTAGTCTACCCAACTTCAGAATATGGCGCTCAGGTCTGGCTCAACAGCGCACACACGCACAAAGTTGACGTACAGCTAAACGTAACAATGAGGACCATTAGCGGCACACTAAAATCTACCCCAACCTCATGGCTGCCAGTCCTGAGCCACATACCACAACCTGACCTCCGACGCAAATCTGCTCTCGTCCGAGAATTCGACAGAATCCTAGACAACCCCCAGCTTCCCATACATCGTGACCTAGCCGACCTAGACAGAACAAGACTGCGCTCCAGAAAACCTCCTATGAGAACTGCCAGGGAACTGCGGACATCCGATTTCAACCCTGCAGACCTCTGGGAACAGGAATGGAGAGAAGCCTGCCCAGCCCAATGCCAGAATCTACCATGCATAAGCCAAAAGCCACCTGCTTACGAACAGCCCCGCAAAATATGGTCATCTATAAACAGAATACGCACCGGACACGGAAGGTGCGCAGACTCGCTCCTCAAGTGGGACAGAACACCATCTGCAAGATGTGACTGCGGAGTGGCCAGACAAACCGGTCACCACATCATCACCGAATGCCAGAACAGGGCCTACGGAGGTGACTTCAATGACTTCCTGATGGCGACCAACGAAGCGATCGAGTACATTTGCCAACTAGATGTTAGCCTATGAGCAATAATATGTTTTGTATTTCTTTTTGTTGTATACATGTGCGACTGTACCATACGATAAATAAATAAATTTATTTGCAATTATCTAGTTCAATAATTTCGACGATTGCACGAAAAATAGTGTGTATGCCATGACCGCGAATTTTTTCAGCGACCTCAAGATTATCATGCCTCGGCCGCAAGCGGCCTCGGCGATAACTGTTCTTTCGGTACGCTAAAAAGATATTTCGCGGCCTCGGCATACAAATAACTATTTAGATTTTAGGAAGCTAAGCGCTGATCAATAACGAGAATCAATAATCTCAACTTTTATCATACTTCAATGGAAGAAATTCTGGTAAGTTAATGTTTTGTAAAAATTAAAGGTAGAAAAACTTCACTCGTTAAGATATAGTGCACGTATCTCCATTGTTTTACAAATATCTATCACAATTTTTGTCCAACACATCATATACCAACATACGTGAATTCATGTATGTCTCTTCGTTATTTATTATATTGCTAAACGCGATTGGTTTATTCGACAGTATGCTTCCGTAATAATATAATCAAATCTATGAAATAACAATCGCAAAATAACTGAACATTGATCCGAATCTTCGTCCTTATGAACGGGCTACTTGAAAATGAAGATATAGATAAGTTTTCATATTTACATTATTCCATTCCCGTCTCTTCTTGTCCACGAACACAAGTAGTGATTAACAGGTATTCGAAAGTAGTTGGAGACTCACTAATTCGTTTTTCGTGTTTGACGAAAGTACTCAGATTTCGAATTGAGTGGATCGACTGAAGCGATAATATCCACATGAGATAAGAAAATAAATGTATTATAATCGGATGGATTCATTGCTAATGAAATACTATTTTCATTCCATTTGAATGAGTCAATCTGGAATGACCTTATATAAATAGTCAGAGTGTAATTCAACCTCTTGCACACCTGTTAATGACGAGTGTATAATGCCATTTTATAACGAATTACAATGGATAAAAATCTGTAGAAAAAATTCAAACATGTTTTGTTCTTTGTTAAATTTGATGAAATTTTGGGAAGCGCCTCCCGCCTAATTTCAGGTGATCTGCTCAGTAGTTGTTGAACTGATTGTGTGGTAAATGTACACATCACAGGCTATCTGAGATATATAGTCAATTTCAAAGTGAAAAAAACAACTAACTTTGTTGTATAAAAACTGGTGATAAAGTCAGAACTAGATGACTTCATACTCTGCTTTGAGGCAATTAATCATTATGTTAACAATTACTTGTAAGAAAAAAACAACACAAACATTATTGAAAACAGAAACATTCGCCATTAGGTGGAGACATGAAACTTGTTCATTCAATATTTGGAATCTACGCATTCGACTTCATTATTAACTTTTTTCCTACGTTTCTAAAACAATTGTTGAGAATGCTACAGGTTTTGAATAGGCCGAGTTTCAAATCGCCTCCATGACCTTGGAGAGAGAGCGTGACGTCACAATACTGTTCTGCAGTAGGCATCAAACACGTGTTGCTGCCGCAAATATTGTGAAGTGTTAATTGTTCGCGTCGTTATCATACTGTGATTTTCAAAACCAGTTATCGTTGGTGTTATGTGCCTGGCAGTGAGAATTCAACAAGTAAAACACCACAAAAATATTTTTTATGTGTTTTGTGCCTGGCTGTGAGAATTCAACAAGAAAAACACCACAAAAATATTTTTTTTTGTGTGCCCTTCGAAGAAAAAAGGAAAAAAAGTTGTTTTGTGATGCTCGTCGCAAGTACATACCAACAAAAACCCAATTGTTTTGCTGCGAGGATCATATCACTTTGAAGGTGGATATGGAAAACTACATACAGTATTCATTAACGGATACTGCAAGAAAATTAAAAAAAGATGTTCTGCCCCACATTTTCAATGAGCATTTATATGGAATCTTCAGCTCGAATTCCATACCTTGAACAATAGGCCATGATTACGGTTCCCAAAATCACGTGAATAAATAAATATAAATGTACTACACTCTAAGAATATTGAAAATAACTCAATTTTCAATGTATTGATGTATTTTTGCATAGTTCCATGAAGAACGAACAGGGATTTTCCCAATGAAAAAATCTGCACGATCCAAACAGGAAACGTTTTTAAAGACATCTTCATGGACTGTAATTTCCACACGATGCATATTATTGTTTTCAGTGATCAATCTCTGTAATAAAAGTTGTTTTATATTGATTTGAAAGATAATATCAAGATCACTTCCGTTTCTGATGTGACAGAGAGCAGACGTATGATAGAGAGCTGCTTTCAAGGAGGGCACGTGGATATCATGTCGGAAGTGGGAGTCAGTTTTATGTTTGTGAATGTCGCCATCTTTATGGGCATTAATATTTTTATATTTACGTAGAGCAAATCACATGTGTGTGAAGTTCTACAAGTATTTCTTTCACTACGCTGGTAACCAGGCCAGATGACAACGCATTTGTCGGAAAGAGAGAATACCTGATCTGGAAGATATTCCAAGTTTTTTGTCTATCATTGTATATGATTTTAAATATTTATATATTTGATGAATACTATTTAATGTTTGTGAAGTTATACAATACCTGATCTGGAGAAAGTGACACCGTAAGGAATCAGAAATCCAAAAAAAACTACAAAAAGAAGAAGAATATCAAGACCATTGTAGTAATTCAGACATTCAGAACACGTGAACTGAACACTGTTGCCAAGCAAGCATGCACACGGTTCACAAAGCTGTCTACGAACGAAAATTTGTTAGATTCTACTAGTGTTTTCTGATTGGCTAGTGAATGAAAGATCTTAATAAACGACTAATCAGAAAACAGTACGTGATGTGCACTAGAATTAATTTAAACATTATTGTCTATTATTTGCCATTCCATCAAAAAATTATTTATATTATATTAATATATCTAGTACGAAAACGCCCGCACAGTGATTGGTGACTCCAGAATCCAACCAGAATTGAATTTACTACTTCATTCATAAATGTGACGAGTGATTCATCTTGTCTTCTACTTATCAAAATACGCACGGAACAGCTCGGTGTTTAGTTTTAAGAGCCAGCAAAAGACATTTATGTATAAATTAATTCTCGTGCACATCGCGTACTGTTCTCTGATTGGTTGCTCATTAGGATCTTTCATTCAACAGCCAATCAGAATACACTAGTAGAATCTAACAAACTTTCGTTCATAGACAGCTTTGTAAACCGTGCATGCGAGAATCTTGCTTGGCAACAGTGTTCAGTTCACATGTTCTGAATGTCTGAATCACTACAATGGTCGTGATATTATTTTTCGAAACAATATTCAGTGCAAATGTTTCTCTTTTCAGTCATTTGTTTCTTGCAAGTGACAAGTGCCTCAAAGCATAGTATGCAGTGAACTAGTTCTGACTGTATCATCAGTTTGGATATAACAAGGTTAGTTGTTTTCTTCACTTTGAAATTGAATATCTATCTCAGGCAGCCTGCAATGTATACATTTACCACACGATCAGTTCAACATTCTACATTATTCAAATATCAAGTTAAATATTTATTGCATTCGACAATAGGCGAGATCACTAATTCCTGGAAAAAACTCCGCAATGTCCAGAAAAATTAGAAAAGTGGTTGGATTTTTTTCAATTTATTTTTTCGCAGTGGTTTTTCAAAAAAAAATACAAACATATTTAAGAATAACTAAATCAAGAACACCTATCAAATGAGAAGTCTTCATTCCAATATAACACATGCTGACACAAGTTCTGTTTTATTCATCGGATGAAACAGAATAATATTTCCTCAGAAGTTCCGCAAAATAGTGACACTGGCATTATACACTCGTCATTCACGGGTGTGCAAGAGGTTAGATTACACCCTGTATATACATAAATATATATTTCGTTGAGCTAAGTAGCCCAGGTTCGGTAAGGGGTATTAAAGTAATGAGATTTGTTGCTTTGTCGAAAATTACTCAATGCCACAGGTAGTTTTCAAATTTTTGTTTGGGAACAACCCCGAGAAAATGAATTATTACCCCTCCTCTTCAAAATCCACGTCGTCAAACTATTAATTATTTCATTATGGAGTTACACGAAGGAATCCTACAGCGAACTAATCATTGTTGCTTTCTAGTGACTCACCCTGTACTTCAACTCTGGACCATTGAAATCTTGAGGTTTCCAAGATCAGGTTAACTTCAAACGGTTATCACTTGTTTGAGTCTGAAGAGAATATGTAGAGTGAGTTTTTTAACAGTGAACCCTTTTTACGAAAACTTCGACGTTACCACAGAATTCTCCGGTCAAAGCAAACGTATGAATACTTATTTATTTCGTAAGAATTTCGATTTAGTGTTTTTATTGCACATAGAGTTAAACTGATTGACACATTGTATATATTGTACCAGTAAATCGTAGCTCACTGAACAGTCTAGTATTCATGGCTTTCTTGAGTTAATTATCTTCATAAAAAAATGGCAAAGTGTAAAAAGTAAGCAAAATAGGGTAACACACAAAGGAACATATAATCATAGAGCCTAAAAGATTTGTTTCAACTTCATTTCCTCATTTCTTTTTATTCTCTTGTTACTTTTGTTGAGATATTCAAACGGTAATAAATGTATTAGCCAATGCTGGTTTCAATGAATAATTATTTTATTGCATTCGATTCCAATCGGACTATTATCTTTAATTCACTGTGAAAATGGTTGTTCTGCTAAATCAACCGCAACTAAATAAAAGTTTCCTCAAACGTTCAAAAAATTGGTCATTGTACAACAATGGGAGATTGAGGAGTTTCAATGTTTCAAAGGCAATTCAAAAACCAATTTTAATCTATTTCTTACTCCTAGAGGGGTAAGCTCACATCGTGTGAGTATTTTTTTCAAATTTATGGGAGTTTTTCAGTTTGGCACCCAGTGTAGAAGATTTAGAATTGGTTCAATGATTGAATCCCCGAATGCAAATTGTTTTTGGATCCATCTTACCATTATACGGTTCATAAAACTTGATTGATATAATTATCAATATTATTATTATTTCCTACCTTCGGTGAAATAACTCGACATACCAATGTCCTGTCGTACAATATGATATAGGTCTCGAATTCTAGCTCGATCGGTTCTTGGTTGGCATTTATATATCTAATCTGTCCTCCGGCTTCTCTTTCTACAAATGATATCCATAATTTTCTCCTATAATTACCGGACGTCAAAGAAACGGGTACCAAGAACATTTATCAGTCTGCGGCGACTAACAAACATTATTCCCTCATGTCTTTGACTGCCAAGATATGAGATATAGTCATTTGTATACGGAGAAGAAATAAAAATATTAAGTGTAAGAAATGTTTGCGCCAACTAAATTTGAACCTGAGTTGTCAAATGATTATTTTTCATTCCACGGTCAGAATCTCGTTTTGAAATATATTACCATTTTTCATATGAGAGGGTGTCATATTCACACTTTAAGTTTATCTCTCTAGTTATATGCTCACATGCAACGGAAAACATGCAAAAATGACCCAAATTAATCTAATTTTGAAAAAGCTGATCCATCTGATACCGATATCCACCGACCTATCGCTATAATACCGGTAATTTTTGAGTTTTTTGAAATTGAAATTTAAAAACGGGTGATCTTGGACACCAATGATTTTCTACAAGTTGTCGATTTGGCTTTGGAAAAAAGTGCTCGACCGCCAAAGCAATTATGAAAGTTATAGTGCAATATAGTGGAGTGTCTAGAAGAAGTAAAACATGTCACGATGATATTATGTGACCTCTTCGAGAACTTCGACTGTATTTCTTACAGTACACTCATAAGAAAATCCACTACTTCGGGATACGATGCAGAGCACTGAGCTCCTTTGGATCTTATTTAACAATCAGGATCAATGTCTTTTCATCACTCTGAATTTTAAAAGAAGTAAAACACGCTGTTCCACAAGGTCTGGTCCTAGATCCTATAAAGTGAATCCTCTATATTGATGACTTTTCCGTTCTATGTTTTCAAACATATGTATTGCATTGATAGAGTTCGTTTACTATTAATATCCTTGAAACCGTTGACCAGCCAAAATAATTGTTTAATTATAGCAAATAAAAAAATTCTGTTAAAAAATCCCCATAAAAACTTCTATACGTAACACTCTGAAACTAGCAAATATTCATTTAGAAGATAAATTGAGTTGGTCCAGTTATATAGACATCCTCGCCAAAAATCCATATTTTTGGTACATAGCTTGAGCAATTGTTTTATCATTGAGATTGTTATTTTTCCATCTACCACATGCATGTTACTTATGTCATAACCGTTTCAAGTACTTCTTGCCATTCTGATATAATTTTCAAATTGCAATAGATCGCCATCAAAATTTTCGTAAATGACCATTACAAAGTTCTTTGTAAACCCAAATTAAACATAATGTCACTCCCAACACTCTTTTATAGTCTACGTTATTGGAATTTCATAAGACTAAGAGTTTCCATACATTGAACATGAAATCGGCTAATCACCTCCGATAATCTCACTTCAAATAATAATTTAGGAAAGTGAGAAACGCAGAATTATTAATATATATATATATATATATATATATATATATATATATATAACAAGAGAGCAGAACATTGAATGATATCCACCAATCTATGCAAACTTCCATTATCAATGAAAATCGATTGCAAATGTTTCTTTATGATAAACTTGATTTTGTTTAAATTGTGTCAGGTCCGCCTAACAATCCGTATACCGGTTTCAGGCTTTTGGCTCTCATCAGTACGTTGTTTTTCGCTTGTAGTCTACCACTTATTTCAATTTATATTGAATTAAGTCGTCCGTTTCTAATATACAGGGTGGGGCACCCCATACGACACGGTCCCTGTAAACCAAACCATTGATTTTTTCGAGAATTTCTCCATTTTATTATATGTAAATTGATTGAGGCTGCAAAAGGAAATTATTTTGGAGTCTACAGGGTGGCTCAAAAAAGTGTGACATATCAAAGTTGTGTTTTTTTAAATGGAACACCTTGTATTTCGTTACACTTTTGAATAGGTCAAGAAGAAATAATATGATTTCATACTATGTACCTAACTATAACCGTTCTCGAGTTATTGATTTTTTTTATGAAAATGCTAGGTACAATTGGAAACTAAATAACATCGAAACGTATAGAAATCATCCCTTCGAATTCTGACCAAGCATGAAAGAGGTTTTGGGCTATTGATTTCGATAAAACCCGTTTCTCAATATTATACAGAATGTTCAAAAATCATTGTCACTTTTTTATAATTTCGGACAGAGATAACTTTGTTATTACAAATAGAACACCCTGTATTTTTTTTGGTCTGAACAATATAAAATTCAATTATTTTCCATTTCATATTGGGGTTCCCCAAACCTAACCTAAATAGTTTTTCAGATATTGGCTTTTGCAAATAGTAGTTCTTATTTCAATGCATTCTTTGAATCAAGTTAGCTTTGAAACGACATTCATTCAACTTGTTGAAAGAATTCTTATTGACAGTTATTGTGTTTTACGTTATTCAAAACATTCACTGAATTATTAGCGTCGAAAATGAAAACTTATCCCATTCAAGAGCGGATAGATATGATTTTAGCGATTGGTGAGTGTTTAGAAATTGCCTTTAGGCGTCGAGGATGTATGCCCAAAAATATCCAGACCGCCATCATCCAAACAAGTTGGTTTTCAAACGATTGCTACTTCAATTTCGTAGGACTGGAAGTGTAGCTTATGAAAAGGCAAATAGACCAAACCTAACCTATCATTGGAAATGAAGAAAATGAATTCTTCATTATGGGATCGATCATAGAAAACCCTCATACGAGTCAACGTAAGATCGAGAAAGATACAGGGATAATCAGACGGAGCATTTCTAGGGTAATAAAAAAAACAAATTTCACCCGTACCGTATTCAGATGCACCAGGATATGAAATAGAATTCCATCGACGAATCGAGTTTTGTCTATGGGTTCTGGACAAGTTTAGTATAGATGAACATTTTTTGGATTCCATTTTATTTTCTGATGAATCTACTTTCCACAACAATGGCTTAGTGAACAGACACAACTTCCATTATTATAGTGCTGTGAATCCTCATTTTTTCCGCACTCTGGATCACCAGAATTGATGGTATGTTAACGTGTGGGGAGGAATTATAGGTACACAAGTTATAGGATCATACTTTTTTTATGGAAACTTGAATGGTAATTTTTTTTTACAATTTTTACGAAATGATTTGCCTGAGCTTCTGGAGAATGTGCCGCTAAATATCAGACAACGGTTACAATTAGATGGAGCTCTAGCACATTTCAAATTCAGTATCAGACAGTTTTTGAATATGTGCTTTCCGAATAAATGGATTGGTAGGGGAGGACCACAAAATGGGCCAGCGAGATCACCAGATTTGACTTGCCTCGATTTTTTCCTATGGGGATACTTGAAGAATGAGGTTTACAACACTCCTCCAACCACACTGGAAAATATGAAGGAGATAATAAGGGCTGCTTTTTGAAGAGTGACGCCTCAAATGTTATTAAATGTTGAGAAGTCTTTCATAGAGAGAGTGGCTCTTTGTATTCAACAGGATGGTCGTCATTTCGAGCACCTACTTTGAATTAAATACATTTGTGTTTCATATTTTGTTGTTGTTTCATTAATAATAAAAAAAATTGATAGTCTGTTTAATGAACTACTGTCAGAATATAAGAATGATAACTTCTTTTAGTGAACAGTAAATTAAATCAAATAAATGTCGTTTCAAAGCTATCTTGATTCAAAGAATGCATTGAAATAAGAACTACTATTTGAAAAAGCCAATATCTGAAAAACTATTTAGGTTAGGTATAGGGAACTCCAATATGAAATGAAAGATAATTGAATTTTATATTGTTCAGACCAAAAAAATACAGGGTGTTCTATTTGAAATAACAAAGTTATCTTTGTCCGAAATTATAAAAAAGTGACAATGATTTTTGAACATTTTGTATAATATTGAGAAACGGGTTTATCGAAATCAATAGCCCAAAACCTCTTTTATGCTTGGTCAGAATTCGAAGGGATGATTTCTATACATTTCGATGTTATTTAGTTTCCAATTGTACCTAGCATTCTCATAAAAAAATCAACAACTCGAGAACGGTTATAGTAAGATGAGTACATAGTACCTCATATGAAATCATATTATTTTTTTCTGACCTATTCAAAAGTGTAACGAAATACAGGGTGTTCCATTTAAAAAAACACAACTTTGATATGTCACACTTTTTTGAGCCACCCTGTAGACTCCAAAATAATTTCATATATATATATATATATGTATATATATATATATATATATATATATATATATATATATATATAAATGAAACTGAAAGTTTTCTGGGTTCTGGGAAGATCGGGGAAGATATACCAAGTCGTGAAGTGGTGGTGTTCGCAATAGGTAGTATTTCTATGAAATACTATGTGTGTTTGTCCATAGCAAACTCCAAAATCTGAACTGATGGAATTATTTGGATAAGATGTGGTATTTGTAGTTTTTCCATGGACATCTTCAGATATTATTCCATTTCTCAAGTTCTCTAAGCATTTTTTTCAACTATCCACAAAAGTGGTATTTTATAATTGACACAGGGCAAAGAAAGGAATCGATACTTCTAAAGAAGTTTCAACAATTTTTTCCCTTTTATAATGGTCAATAATCCCCCCAAAAATGGACATTTGAACATTTGAAAATGTGACTGCAACTTTTTATTTCCCCATTTTCACAGAAAGTAGTTCCATTAATATCATTTAAAATAGGCATTCTTGAAAATTATAATGACTAAGGCTACTGTCGCATTCAAATTGTTATATCGATAGGAATTTGCCCGAGTGCAGAAATATGATACAACATTTTTTTTAATAAATATAATATCAGGTATACGAGCAGAAAAAATTAATATTTCTCCTGGATAAACATTGTACACCTATGCTACATTGTACACCTATGCTATGCAAATTCGGATATCTATTGTAGTTTCAATTATGATTCCTCCGATTATTATATGACTCATCTATTGTTTCTCGTGTAAGAACCGTTACGAGAGACTTTCAGGAAATAATTAGGAATCCACACTCATCTTTTTTAATTATGCCACGTAATCTCAAAGTTCATATGCATTAGAAATTTGATACATAAGCAGCTGCCGAACTTCATTTCATACGAATTCATTATCCACTGAAATTTATTTCAGTCAGCATTATAAACATTTTACCCAGTATTACATCATTTCTGAACAGGAATTAGTTTAATAATAAATTAAGAAAGATAAAAATGAGTTAAATTTTGTTTTAAGTTAAACGGTTTTATTGTAAAGAAAACTATTCCACCTCAATTTTTTTATGCGATCCTCTTCAAATTGCCCTACTGATGATACGAATGCATGTTGCCATGGGGCAACCCCGTGCCATATTGTTTAAACCGAAATTGTTTAAACAATTGCAGGGAATTGTTATTTTTCAACCGGACAAATTTTTTTTATATTCTTTATCAAAATACAAATAAAAAAGGTCCTATGACTTTTCACGATAAAGTTAATATTTTTAGAGATATGAATTTTTAAAGGTTCAAAAAATCTCATATTTGGGTACTTTTGACCCATGAAAAATATATTATTAAATAAAATAAAATCGAAATAATATATTTTTTTAAATTCTTTATACAATAGTTAATAACATTCTCACTAGCGATTTAAAAAAATTTCATTGATTATACCTGTTTTTTAATTATCAATTTCGCGCGCTCACAAGTATGCATCGCTTACCTTTAAGTATCGCCGTCTCTCTCTATTCCTTTCCAATTTTTTTTAAAAATTAATTTTTTAAAAATCAATTTTACAAACGTTTTTTAAGCATGAATCGGAACATGTAATTAAAATTACTTTTTTATCAGTTTATATTATTTTTTTGTCATTAAAACAGAAAGTAATTACATTGAATAACTTCTTCAAACGAAGGTTATAGATGTAGAAGTATGAAATAATAAAACATATTATTATTGTTGATAAAAATTCATAAATTACTATGATAATAACAAAAAAATAATATAAACTGATAAAAAAGTAATTTCAATTACATGTTCCGATTCATGCTTAAATAACGTTTGTAAAATTGATTCCAGAAAAAAATTTGTCGAAAACAAATTGTAGACAATTTAATTGTTAATAACATTGCTCTCTTTAACAATCTTGAAAAAGTTAATAATTTTTAAGATAAATGATAAATAATGATTCAGGAAACAGAAGCATGCATGAGTCAGAGAGAGACGCGATACTAAAGGTAAGCGATGCATACTTGAGCAAATTGAAATTAAAAACAGGTATAATCAATGAAATTTTAAAATCTCTATTAAGAATGTTATTAACTATTATATAAAGAATTAAAAAAAAATATTATTTCGATTTTTTTAATATATTTTCATGGGTCAAAAGTACCAAATATGAGATTTTAACCTTTAAAATTAATATTTTAAAAATATCAACTTTATCGTGAAAGTCATGGACCTTTTATTGTATTTTAATAAAAAATATAAAAAAATTGGTCGTGAAATAATTCCTTGCAATTGTTTAAACAATTTCGGTTTAAAACATAGTTGCCCTCAACATGCATTGATCATCAGTAGATAAGAGATCCATAAAAAAATGAGGTGGAATAGTTTTCGGGACTCATGCGCCGATTCCTCCTAGTCTAAATGCCATATGTTCATGAGGAGAGTGGGGTGACGACTGGTACCTGGTACCTACCTAATTATTTTTTAGCTTTTAGTACATTATCTGCATCATTATTATGTTTCTTTACAATATAACCGTTTAACTTAAAAAAAAAATTAACTTATTTTATTTACAAGTATTTAGTTTTTTATTTAGTTACTAATAATTCTCATTTTATTTAGTTCATTTATTATCCATCCTTATGCCATACAGTCCTCGGCACGCTCTAACCTTTTTCCTCAACTTGGGTGGTGTACCGCTAACGACGTATCATTTTTAGCTACCCTAACGCCACACAGCCCTCGAAATGTTACGATGAACTTTATGATCCGCCATTTTGTTTTGGACGCCATCTTGGATTTGGAATTTTTTCATGGTATACTGTATTCTACTAGTCGAACCCTTTCATTTGATATCCATATCGAGGGGGTTGTATTGACTGTCTAAACTATATGATCCGCCATTTTGTTCCAGACGCCATCTTGGATTTGGAATTTTTTCATGGTGTACTGTATTCTATTGGTCAAGCCCTTTCATTTGATATCAATTTCAGGGAGGTTGTAAAAAAATATGTAATCCGCCATTCTGTGACGGCGGCCATCTTGGATTTACAATGATTCTGAATACACATAATTGTATTGTCATCAGAACTCAAGGTGTGTACCAAATTTCAGATCAATCGGTCAACAGAAAGGGGGTAAAATTTCAATTACTAGATTTGACCCAGACAGGAGAAAAACAAGGCAAGCTAAATAAATAATATAGAACCGTTTAAAAATGTTGGGGTTGGTGAATAGATGTAGTACTTTTTCAAAATTCGAGAACAGAGAGAAATGCAATTCCGTCGCTGACTTACTAAAAAAATGTGCATTGCTTGCATTGACCACACCACACTTGAAAAAACAATATCTGATATATTTTTCGCTTATAACTCTCAAGATAATATTAATTGAATATAATATCATCAATGAAATATTATTTTATTTGAATCATTATTGATATTGATTCACAAGGCGATATAAACTGTGTATAACATATACATAGTAAATAGGTATCCAAACGATGGCGTTCCTATGGTCTTGACAAATATAACCGCTAAATAGGATTTATTTAAGGAAAATAAAATTTTTCAAATTTGCCACTTTCTTTTTCTCCTTGCTGTTTTCTATGAAGAATGGCATTCCTTCTTTCTCACAAGTTTTTTCAATAAGGATTTTTATTCGACCATATGTATTTATATAACTAGCTAATAAACGTCAGAGATCCCATAAATTCGCAGCTCTACCAGATGGTTGATAGACTGAAATCAATTAAACATGACTATTATACAACAGTAGAATACCGTGTGTAATATAAACCCGAACATAAACTGAGAAAGTAAAGTGTATAGCCAATTCTGTGCAAAACGGTGTACTTTATTGTAATGAACTTTTACTTTATGGTTTCAGTTTCAAGTCTTGTTGCACTAAGTACTTTCTCATTTGTCACACCTGGGAAGATTTAAAGAGAGTCGTTTCTTTTAGACGATCAAATAGGCAAAAATGTTACTATGTTGAAGTGCATTACATTGGTCCAGAAAAATCTACAGGGACTCTCGCCCTTCTCGAGTTACAGGGAGAACTAAAATTGCTATTTTTGTTTGTTTGTTTTCGCCATAGAATTTTTATTTCTGAGAATATCAAAAAATTCAAAATGAAGTTTTATTGTATCTGAACTTTGCTATAATAGTGTACTAATAAATACGACGTTTTATGTCTTTACGGCTACCATCAAGTATTTTTTTCAATACGGACTTGTCTTTTTTATTAGAAATGTTGATGAACCGTTAAAATCCAAATTTAGTTATTTATCACACTTGTCATTTTAACGACGTTTTATCTGAAATAACTAACATCATCAGTGACAACAAATTTAATTACGGTCCTGTCGTAGTTATTTTGTGAATTTGTTTTGATTTCGTCAAAATTTATAGTGAATTGATGGTGGAAAATGGAACGAATAAAGAAAATAAATAAATGGCATTACATTAAATGCTCGAATTGACCACCTCAATTTTTATTACAATTTTCTAACATGGTGACTGTATATCACATGTATCCCTTATCTGCATGTCTGTAGTCGATGTCAAGAAAACTTCATCCCCAGATAAAAAAATCTAAAAGGAATGAGGTCCGGGAATCGAGCTGGCCAGGAAATTGGTCCATCGTTTCCAATCCATTTTCTTGGTAATATTGCATTTAAATGTTACCTTACTATTGCTGAGTTATGGCTGTGTTGTTGAAAATATTCTCATTTGATGAAACATGTGAATACATTTCACCATTTAAATGCTCATCATAAAAGAAAGGGCATAATATGTTCGCTCCCAAAATTCCCAGCCATACATTTATTCTGAACCTTTTCTGAAAATTGGTTCTATCTAAATGTTAATTTGTATCATTCCACCGATAATGGATGTTCCTGTTCAACCAGAAGAATCTCAATTCGTCACTTCATTTTATTTTTTACAAATATCTTCAACTTCCTGATATTTAGGTTTTAGCCACTTTGCAAATCGTAGTATTCGTCCGTTATTAAGGTGATGAACTTTGCGTACCCTGCATCATTTTTAATTGTTATTTTCCAAAATTTTCCTTATATATTTTAGGGTAATTCTTAGTTTGTGGCTGATTTCTCTTAGAGAACAATCTTGATCAGGAATATTTTTATAACTAACAAATCCTGAAATTAAATAAAAGTATAGTTTTTATTCTATATTAATCTTAATTGGGTATTTGCTTACCCAAAACTATTTGGTTCGTCATACTTCCAGTCACATCACATTTTCAATTTTTATTTTTGTCAAATGCGCCATAGTCTCTCAAGTTTTTTTCTAATCGTCTAAATGTGTCAATTGGAATACGACGGTTTGGGTATAACGCAACGTACATATTTCTTGCCAAAAGAGGATTTTTATATGATTTAGCATAAGTCAATAACATATCCGTCCTTTCGTCATTTGAATACATTTTTAGTAAGTAACCGATTGCATAAACTTCTGACAGCTTTCAACAGATATCAACAACTCATTAATTATTCCTAGCATAGAAACGAAGCAAAGCCTACATGTTTTCAAATGGTAAAAAACTGAGATGTATCAAATTGTACTAAATCAAACAGAAATCGTCTTTTGGAAAATACTGATATTTTCTTCACTTAGGATTTGAGAATTATGAAAACATTTCTAATAAAAATTGGTTTAGGAGAATTCAGATTTGAAAGCTTGAATTCTTTAGATTGTCATTTTCATCAAAATTGTTGGGTAATATCGAAGAATGCCTGCTGTTATATATGTTTTGACGAAATCAAAACGAATATACAAAAAAACTACGACAGGATCGTTATTAAAATTATTGTCACTGATGATGTTAATTATTTCAGATAAAACGTCGTTGGAATGATAAGTGTGATATATTATTGAATTTGATTTTGACGGTTTATCAATATATGTAATAAAAAACACAGGTCAGTATTAAAAAAATAACTTGATGGTGGCCGTGAAGACACGAAACGTCGTTTTGAATATTTAGTAGTAAATAGTTATAGCAACTTTCAGATACAATAAAACTTTGTTTATCCATTTTTTGATATATTTTTTAAATAAAAATTATATGCGTAAAAAACGAAAATTGCATTTTTAGTTTTCCCTGTATAACTCGAAAAGGGCTCTCGCCCGTAGATTTTTTCGACAAATGTAATGCTCTCCAAAATAGTTATCTTTTTGCCCATTTAGTAGTCTTCGTATAACTTATGGTTTAGAATATAGCAAAGTGTAGACATGTTGGAAGAAACGGACTGTATATACAGTGTCCGTCATAGAGTTGGCTACATATGAGAAAAAAAATTGTTATTAAAATTTCTGAAAACCTCTAATGGCGGTTCGTTTCTACATGTCTGACAACTGAAAAATCCGTTGCGACTTATATAACGTGACCTAAGATTTGGCGGGAATTTTGAAAAAAGTTGTCTCTGGTGCCGAAAAATGGATCAAATTGACAAGATATCGAAAAAATGTATTGAGAAAATGTGTTTGGAATCCAACGAGGACCAGTGTACCAATTTTGAACAAGATTGAAAAAAAAAACAAAAATAAGAAACATTATACATTCTTGTTTTATCTGGAAACAGCTTTAATAACCTAAATCACATAAGTTTGGGTCAAAACTAATCAAATATTTGTGGAATAGATATTTTGCGGGAGATTTATTCAATATTCACAACCTGTTAATATTCGAACCAATTAATATTTGTAATTGAAACTCAATAATACATTATTAATCCTAATTGAATTTAGTATTGTTTAGGTGGATGTGAAAAACTAAAAAACAATTTCAATATTCTACGATACCAACTTCGCGCTCCATACATTGTTCTGGAAAACATTTTGCGGCGAACATTTTTCAACATAGGTAAGTTCTGTTGATCAGTGCTGCACAATTCCTTATACAAATTTTTAAATGTTCTACATTTTGGAAGGGGCGTTGTGTATAAACATTGCTTTTCAGTTGACTCCACAAAAAAAAATTACACGGCGTTAGGTCTGGAGACCTAGCAGGCCAAGGACTACCTGAATATCGACCAATCCACTGCTCACCAAACTCAGTGTTCAATCACTCCCGCACTTTATTCGTAGAATGAATAAAAGCCCCATCCTGTTGAAAGAATAAACGAATCCGCTCTTGTGATTGTAGGTTGTCGATAAATGAAGATATCTCGATCCGTAAAAAGTTCAAATACCGTTCGCCATTTAAACTTTGTCTAAAAAAGAAGGGACCTTCAATTCGCTCATTTAAAATTCCACACCACACATTCACTTCGAAACTATATTGGTCCTTGGCTTCAATAATAAAATTAGGATTATGATCTGCCCACCATCTACAGTTTTGAGAACTGACGACACCATTTGAGGACAAAGTTGCTTCGTGACAAAATAGCACATTTTTTGAAAACTCACGATTGTCTTCTAACATTCTTTGGAACCATGCACAAAAATAAAATCGAGCGTCATAATCCCTATCTCGCAGTACTAGCATAAATTTTGGTTTGTACGGGTGAAAGTGATTTTGCTTCAAAATTCGTCTAACAGAGGTTTGAGATATTTCTGCCTTCTCTCCATAATTTTAGTCGAAACTCTTGGTGTCTCAGTGACTGTCAGTAAAACAGTGTTTACATTATTTTCATTATCAACAACAGGCTAAACGTGAACACTTTTATATTCATTTTCAACCGAACCAGTTTCCTTAAATGTTTGCAATATCTTTGCCACCGTAGTAAAATGCAAATTTTGGTCTGGATGCCTTTCATTGAACATTTCAGCTACTTCTGTTGTGCTATGATAATTTTTGCCATAGCAATACTATTTCTATTTTTTCTTGTATACTCAGTTTTGGAGCCATTTCTATTGATAGATTGAAAAGAACAAAAACTGATAAATATCGACAACTCCAACAAAATTGTCAACAAGTTATTGTGACATTTGTTATTGTTACAACAAAAGTAGATGTTTTTTTCAAAGCCGCCTTATAAAATTTAAAAATATAGCTAAGTCATTGAAGTTCAAATTTACTAACCCATATTGAATTTAGCAAGGATAAATAATGTATTATTAAGTTTTAATTACATATATTAGTTGGTTTAAATTTTATTTACGTGTTGATAATATTGAATAGGCCCATGTGCATTAATATACATGGCATGACTACGCCCACCTACTGACAAGACTAAATCGTGTTTTCATAATTAATCTCCCGCAAAATGTCTATTCCACAAATATTTGATTAGTTTTGACCCAAACTCATGTGATTTAGGTTATTAAAGCTGTTTCCAGATAAAACAAGAATGTATAATGTTTCTTAGTAAGGGTAGAGGAATAAAATGGTATTTTTGACTTTTTCTTTCAATATGGTTCAAAATTGGTACATTGGAGGACCCACGTTGGATTCTTAACACATTTTCTCAATAATTTTTTTCGATATCTTCGTCAATTTGATCCATTTTTCGGCACCACAGACAACTTTTTTGTAACTTCTCGCCAAATCTGAGGTCACGTGATATAAGTCGCAACGGAATTTTAAGTTGTTAGACATGCAGAAACTAACCGCCATTAGAGTTTTTCAGATCTCCAGACAACAATTTTATTGAAGAAAAAAGGCGAGGTGTCAGTTGAGTGTGCTTGAACCATATATTATCTGTTTTTTAATCTAGCCTCAATATATTGAGAAAACTAACTATATCAATAACCTGTTCCTCTATGGTAATTGAATTCATCGATGATTAGGAGGTGTTCAAGATATATCATTAAGCAAAATCATTTTTTCTGGGATATCGAACAATGGGCCACAACTCCTATGATATTCATGAAAGCCGATTCGATGTAAACGGAAAGACCTAAGAACACGGATAATGCATGGTCACTGTCAGAAAAAAATGACCTCAATAGTTTCATCTGATAATTACATAGCATTGTTGTAAATTATTCTACGGTGACACCCGATATCTGTAATTACAGATAATTTATCACTTCGGTGAAATATCGCCTCTGCGAACAGACCTTTGTGTTCCGCTTTAGCGAAAAAACAAGAACGACAGATGGGAATGTCATTGACTTCAATGAGCGAAGACTATTTTAATTGAATTATTATACATGCAGAGAATAGTAATGAGTTTTCCGAATGGAGGTAATTGCCTTCATGAATGAAATGCCGTGAAAAATGAGCTGTCTTACTATCCCATTCCGACTTGACAATTCCCATGATTAGTGGCATTGCATCAAAGGTTCTTTGCTTCGCTATTCGGTATGCATTCAACGAGAAGAAATAGTGTTCGATATTTACTATATTCGTATATCACTGAAGTATGAAGGTACTGCCTGAATTTTTTTTTTTTTAGAGAGAAATCATTTATTTAGCTAAGAGCTAACAAACAAATAAGAAAGAGTACCAAAAAACTATACTAAAGCTAATTTTGAAAGTTTGAAAAAAACAAATTCCATTAAAGATAAATGTATATATATATTTCACATAAGAGAAGTGAAGTAGGGTACAGTCACAATTCGTAATGTCAGCTATTTAAAAGATCTGTGGTAGAAGTCCATTGTATCTCGAAGTGGAGTGGTATAATTTTATGAAGAAGAAAAACACGAAGTCGTCTCCACAATATAATATTAACAATCGATTAGATCAATACCATCGATTAGGTGAACATGTTTCGAACCTCTATAGGTTCATCATCAGCATATATAAAAGTATTCTACAATAAAAGAGGAACAAAGACTTAGTTACATGGGTAATGTGATACAATAAATGCTACTTACATGGAGATGAAAAAATTATTTTGTAGGTTAATGTTATAAAATTATTTAATTCCCATGTTCATAACGTAGACCATATGGGCAATTGGGATTTCCCTTTCAAGGGCTGTGTCCCATATTTAAATTTGGGAGGGCTAAAAACTTTAGCCGATGCAAAATGAATTGACGACATGAGGAAACAATAGATGCAATGGCGGTGATTGACAGCACCCAAAGAGCCAACCATCTGTCAGACTGAATTGTCACACCTAGCCATGGAACGACGACAAGAGAACTCCATGCACGGAACAAAATTGAACTAGATGTAAATCAAAACCAAAGCGGTAACTATACCATGCGTAGAGCTCAGATGTCACCTATCCATATTTACAATTTTATATATATATACATAAGGGTAGAACAATTATGTATCAAAATAAAGAACAGTATGTATGTGACAGACTAGTTATTCCAACAAAACACACCGAAGTGCACCTAGTTTTCCTTTTTCAGTACTAGGTGCACTTCGGTGTGTTTTGTTGGAATAACTAGTCTGTCACATACATACTGTTCTTTATTTTGATACATAATTGTTCTACCCTTATGTATATATATAAAATTGTAAATATGGATAGGTGACATCTGAGCTCTACGCATGGTATAGTTACCGCTTTGGTTTTGATTACATCTAGTTCAATTTTGTTCGTGCATGATTCTCTGTCGTCGTTCCATGGTAGTGTGAATTCAGTCTGACAGATGGTTGGCTCTTGTGACTGTCAATCACTGCCATTGCATCTATTGTTTCATGTCGTCAATTCATTTGCATCGGCTAAAGTTTAGCCCTCCCAAAATAAATATGGGACACGCCTGAAGAAATCAATTGCCATATGTCTATTATGACATGGAATTAAATAATTCTATAACATTAACCTACAAAATATTTTTCATCTCCATGTAAGTAGCATTTATGTATCACATTACCCATGAACTAAGTCTTTGTTCTTCTTTATTGTAGAATACTTTATATATGCTGATGATGAACCTATAAGGTTCGAAACATGTTCACCTAATCGATGGTATTGATCTAATCGATTGTTAATATTATATTGTGGAGACGACTTCGTGTTTTTCTTCTTCATAAAAAAATATTTAAAAGATGTTCTTTCAATATATTAATAAATACTCGAACATTTCCTGATGCTTCAATTAATTCTGGTAAGTTATTATATTCAGTCATTTCTTCATCGTATATATTTCGTTTGGTTTTTATTAATGAGGTAGGAAATATTTGTACATGTTTTTTTTTGTCTGGTATTATAATTGTGAATATCTTTCCTAAACCGAATAAGTCGAAATCAAATTATTTAAAATCTTATATATAAAAACTAATGTGCGAAATTGAATGTATTCCTTGACTGGAAGCCAATTTAATGTTAGTGTATTCAGAACTTTTCAGAGTAAATCTCATACAGCGATTTTGTAATATTTGAAGTTTTTTTACGTCTGTAATATTACACATGTACACAATTGTGGCACAATACTCAAAATACGGTTTTATAATTGAGTTATATATAACTTGCCTAGCATATAAGATTAAATCCCTACTCACACAATACGCAAACCCAATCTTTTTTGAAATCATTTCACAAACATAGGCAATGTGTGCCGAAAAAGACAATTTTTGATCAAGAATGATTCCCAAGTATTTAGTATATTCCAGTTTTTTTAATATTACACCTTCAAATTTCACTGTCGAATTATGTTGCTTTACCAGATATCTGGTTTTTCCTATTATCAGGTAAGTTGATTTTTTTGGATTCATAAGCAGTTTGTTCATTTTCATGAAACTTTTAATTTCAAATAAAACCCTGTTTAATTTTTCAATGGCAACAACCACACATGTACCAGAAAAATATAGAATTGTGTCGTCAGCAAAAAGGTGCATTTTGCAGTCACCCAGCCCAATTGAAAATCATTAACGAATATCTTGAAGAGCAGAGACCCCAGTACACTACCTTGAGGTACTCCAGTGCTCACCTCTATTTTTGTTGAATACTCTTCACCAATTTTAGTCATTTGATTTCTATTTTTAAAATATGATTCAAACCACGCGGGAGTTGATTCGTCAAAGCCAAAATAATGTTTCAATTTCAAGAGCAAAATGTTTCCATCTACTACTTCAAAGTAGTACGGTGACAAGATCTCTATCCATTGAGTATTTCAATTCACAATTTTTTGAAGAGCTGTTTCACATGAGTGGCTTTCTCTGAAACCAAACTGAACAGTAAATTTTCAATAATGAATTAGGTTAATTGTTGATGAACCACTAACTCCAATATTTTTTCGAGACAAGGTAGTGTATTAATGGGCCTATGCTCCTCGAATAACTTCGTCCTTCCGACTTTTGGTGGGGGTACTATCAAAGATGTATTCAAAACATCTGGAAATTGAGATTTGGTCAATGATGTGTTGATAAAATTGAATAATATTTCGAAATTTTGTTTTAGCATTATTGCAGACCTACAACAAACAAATCATTACTGGATTTCAGTTCAATGA
Organism: Gonioctena quinquepunctata; assembly: GCA_018342105.1. Lineage (NCBI taxonomy): Eukaryota > Metazoa > Arthropoda > Insecta > Coleoptera > Chrysomelidae > Gonioctena > Gonioctena quinquepunctata. The sequence goes on from JAFIRS010000475.1 coordinate 66,862, forward strand.
ATTCGATAAAGGAGCGTATTTCAATCAAGTTTTTGTGACAGGTGTCGTATGAAATATCTAAGTTTCATAAAACAAATTGAAGATGATTTCAAAGTTTGCAATGAAGCGGGTTTTGCCGTCAACTGATCTCAACCACAATACCTCCACAAACATGCCAGTCAGAGTATATTGTGCTGTAGTGCGATGCTCGTAGGATGCCAAACATAAATTTCAGGTGTGTACCAAGTGATAACAATATGTGGGAACACTAGACCATCTCGTCATTAGTCAAGATTCAATTTCAGATTTGAAGTGATTGATGCGTTCCTGCAGTAAATCTGTGAGGATTCAGTAGTGATGTTGACTTTATTGTCAATTCAGCATCCTCATCATAACCATATATGATTTGATATTCGCCCACTAAATCGCGTCGAAAATGGTAGTATAGTTCAACCATTTTCAATTGCAGAAGCTGTTTCTATAGGGCGCAAATCAAAAACTCATTTCGCTAACACGAGCGTATATGCGAAGAATCGGAACGAAATATAATGTGTACTACTCGTAAACATTCTCCGTCGGCGAAGGGAAGATCAAAAGGAGATCAAAAGAGCCGAAAGTCAACGTGGGTTTGAGTGACCGCAAGCCAATGATAATGCTTGTAGGTGTGTCCTTACGTTGGAGGCCAAGGAAACTAATGAATCACGAGTTATATTTGTGTTTGGAGAGGTCTGAATAAATAAAAGCCAGTAGCGTCTCTGGTTTGGGATCGAAATGAATTTTTTAATATTCTATAGTTTTGATGTGTTTTGTTCGAAAATATGACTGTTTTACGACCATGGGAAAATGAAATTATGATGATCCGATTGCCTATTAATACATACTTCCTCGTTCATGACATTTTTTTTATTTTAACGTATTTCTAAAATATTTAAATATCTAAATAAAATTTGTTGTCTCCGCCTCTGCTGCTCAAAGGATTCCGCCGCAAGTCTGGGAAACTTGTTTTTTATGCTTCTGCAATTGATAATGGATGAACATATATTCAAACCATTTACAATTGCAGAAGCATAAAAAACAAGTTTCCTAGTCTTGAGGCGGGACCCTTTGAGCAACAGAGGCGGAACTGATTTTCTTTAGACATTTAAATATTTTAAAAATACGTTGAAATGAAAAAATATGCTATAAACGAGGAAGTATGTATTAATAGTCAATCGGATCATCATAATTTCATTTTCCCATGGTCGCAAAAAAGCCATATTTTCCAACAAAACACAACACAACTATAGAATATTTTAAAACCTATTTCGATCCCAGACTAGAGACGCTACTGGCTTTTATTTACTCAGACCTCCTGAAACACGTATATAAGGGTGATTTATTAGTCTCAACGTATAGACACACAAGCATTATCATTGGCTTGCGGTCCGTTTTGATTGGCTGCTGCAAAACTAGACAGCTGTCACTCAAACCCACGTTGACTATCGGCTCTTTTGATCTTTTTTTGATCTTCCATTCGCCGATGGAGGATGTTTACGAGTAGTACACATTATTAACCGACGTAACCAAAAAGGAGGAGCTTCTCTAGTCGACGCGTATATGTTATTTTTATTTTTTATGTATGCTCACGCATAACTTTTTACTGAGACGTCCGATTCCGATAATTCATTTTCAGTGGATAAGGTGTACTTCGAAGTTGGTCCCATTTGAATTTTAAAGATGAAATCCACCCCTAAGGGTAGCAAAATGAAGGATATTGATCACTCACCATCTGAATTCTGGTCTGTTAACCGATTCTATCAGGCATAACTTTGTACTGGGTTCTTCGATTTGGATGATTATTTTTTTAATAGATAGGGTATACCTCATATTTGGATTCCGAATGGAATTATCCACCCTTACGGGTGGAAAAATAGGGGATAATTGATTTTTCACTTGTGAACATTGGCACACACATATGTAGTTGACAATGACAGATCGCTACTGTCATTATTCCACATCCGTCACAATAATTATATTCTATGAGAGGATGGAATGATATACAAAGTAATGAAATAAACTAACCAGAACAACAAAAATTATTTATATTACAACAAATAGTAAAAATAGATAATCATATTATTTAACTGGTAATAGTTGGAGTAAGGTGGGTAAGTAAGTATTTTGGAAGTACTTTTTAACAAAAAATGGAACCGACGAAATACGGAACTGAAAAGTAAAATATAAAATAAACCTTCTTAGTCTCAATAACTAGGCTCCTAAACTAATGTAACTAATTTTGAGTCGGCGCTAAACGAACAATCAACGAAGATCATTAAATTACTTCAAAAAAATTATCAGAATGTCACCGCGCAACTCGATGCCATCATTTTACGCCTTACCTAATTCATTTGCTTCTTTGTTTAGCGCCGACTCAAAATTAGTTACTTACATTAGTTTAGGAGCCTAGTTATTGAGACTAAGAAGGTTTATTTTATTTTTAACTTTTCAGTTCCGTATTTCGTCGGTTTAATTTTTTGTTAAAAAGTTTTTTTTTGTTCCGTTTTTTCGCATATACGCTCGTGTTAGCGAAATGAGTTTTCAATTTGCTCCCTATAGAAACAGCTTCTGCAATTGAAAATGGTGAAACTATACCAATATTCAAGCCCACAACTTCATGAAAAAGCGAAATAAATCGACACTGAAGTGGCTAGAAAATTTTCTTATCAATATACATAACTTAGGAGTTTATTATCTAAAAATTCCTGAGGATAACATTTCATTGATTTTCCTATCTCATTCATATCCCCATCTATTTTAAATGGATACCCTTACATTTCATGGAAGCAAATACAACTTACATAACTTATGTTTTAGACCAACTACACGGGAACGGATATCTGCTTCAGTTTTAGGTACATAATAATTACTGTGAAAATATATAACTCTTGACACTTTTGGTTTCTTGAGCAGTCGTTATAGAACCGAGCTTCATTTTCGATATTGAAATAAATGTCTGTTCTTTGAAATGCATGAAACAGTGTTTATAGAAATTCGACAAACCACAGGAAAACACTAGCTTTGGCATATTGGCCAAATTCCCAATGCCATCTAGTGGACGAGCGGCATACAAATATGCAGGATATAGTTTGAATAAGTCACTCCTGACTCAACCTTTAAGATATGCGATTCAACTTCGAGTTCCACTATAAATTCGGAATCTTCATCTACACTAGTCATTTTCTGATCGAGTGACCAATTGGATATATTTGAAAGAAGCGATTGTGTATATTTAGTTTTGTATTAAATTTTTTCGAAATTCATATATAAGAGAATAATAATGGATTTCATTGGGATCTATAATTGAAAACTTGAAAAATCAAGGACAAATATCAGTAGATGTAGATATTTACCTGGAAGTCTATTCTCAATATTCGAAATCGATATGTCACATGCGACAATGGTGAAATCTATATAAATAAAAATTGAATGCTGTTCGTTGGTTAGTGCATCACTCAAGAATGGCTAGACTTATTGGCTATTTTTTGTCAATGTTCGTAATAGTAATAGCAAAATTGGGAAATTGAGGAAAAATTGAAAGTGCTTTTTTCTCTCGTTTTTTCTATAAGATTCTTGTATGAACTCAAGACCATAACTGTTTTTTTTTTTTTTTATGGTATAAATGAATGTATAGTATTGTCAAAATCATAGAAGGACTTAATGGTGAGCAATCATGGTGTAATCTCAATCATAATATGTATCTTGAATTTTTAGAGTTCAAACCTATAACACTCAGAGAACTGAACAATGTAGTATCTTCTCTAGATAATAAATGCAGCTTGAATGAGATCCTCAATGCTAAAATTTTGAAAAATATTTTTGAATCTATTGGACATGTTATCTTAAATCTCATTAATACGTCACTTGAAAAATCAAAAATTCCAGAATTATTAAAAGTTAGCACTATTATTCCAATTGCCAAGATTTCTAACACAACCCTTGCAAGTGAATTTAGACCTGTAAACACATTACCACCTATAGAAAAAATGTTGGAAACTGTAGTTTATACTCAATTACTGGATCACATTGAGCATAATGATATTTTGATTAATAATCAATCCGGTTTTCGTAAACAGCATTCTTGTGGGACAGCATTGCAGCTTTCTATAACTTAGTTTGAAAGGGACATAGATGATGGTAAATATGTTGTAGCAGTTTTCTTGGATCTCAAAAGAGCTTTTGAGACCATAGACCGAAATATACTATTGAACAAATTGTTTCAATACGGAATTAGGGGCAAAGTACTAAAATGGTTTGAAAGTTACTTGCATGGTAGGAAGCAGAGAGTCAGAGTTAGGGATGAAACGTCAAGAGAAATTTGCAATAACCTTGGGGTACCTCAGGGAAGTGTTCTAGGACCACTCCTCTTCATACTATATCTGAATGATATTGACCTTTTTGTGAATTGTGAGTTCATAAATTTATTTGCTGATGACACACTATTAGCCTGTAGTGATTCATGTCTTAACACTGATTTACAAAAGATGAATAATGTTCTAATAAGTGTAAGTGAATATTTGATGATTAATAAGCTGAAACTCAATGTCGCAAAAAGCAAGGCGATGATCGTGACAACTAAATACAAATATAAGCAGATAAATGTTAATGACATTGATATAAGGATTGATAACGAGCAAATTGAAATCGTAACAACTGTCAAGTATTTGGGCTTCCAACTGGATAATTTACTTACTTTCGATGCACACTTTATATATATTACTAAAAAAATTTCGAAAAAACTATACTTTTTTTCAAGAATTGCGAAGCATTTATCTATGGATACAAGAATCACTGTGTACCGGTCAATTTTGCTACCTCATTTTGACTACTGTGCAACTTTACTATATCGATTCAATCTAAATAAAATGACACAGCTTCAACAACTACAGAATAGAAGCATGAGGATTATTTTGAGCTGCAATCGCTATACCCCCATTTCAATAATGTTGAATACATTGCATTGGCTACCAGTCTCTAAACGACTTTACTTCCTAACAATGATATTTATTTATAAAATAGTACATAATGAAGCACCTTCTTACTTTCGTGATTATGTTGATTTCAAACACGAGATTCACAATCATTTCACCCGTAATTTGAAAAACATTAATGTGACAAGAGTAAAATGATCAAATATGAGAAATTCATTGTTTTATAAAGGTATGGTAGAGTACAATAACTTACCACATAATGTTAAATCTAGTGGATCTTGTAAAAACTTCAGACACAAATTGTTGATACATATAAGGGAACTAAATTAGGACTATTTTTTATTTGCAATGTTACTCTTATTATCCCGTTTACTGTTCAATCTTACAGGATTAATAATTAAATTGTTATACTATTCTTTTTTACGCTGTATGGTATTATAACTGTTTTTATATTTAATTGTAATAATGTTATTCTTATTACTACAGATTAATAACCTATTCAACAGATCATTCATATAGGATGAATCCATACATTATGATACATTATTTTTTTTTTTGTTATTTATATATATATATATATATTAGAGTTTTTGTATATTGGGGAAACTACTTATAAATATATATATATATTATATATATATGAAAGAGAGTAATATCGAGGGGACTGTTGAAAACAAAATGGAAGGAATTTAATGGACAGAGAAAAGTGCTAACCGTAGACACGTGTTTCGGGCTCTTGGCCCTCATCAGTACGGTGGAGAAGTGCAAGGATGAACAACACTTGGTAGAAAACGACAAATCAACGGAGCCAACAAACAGAAGCCAGCCGCTCATTTGTGATTTCGGTCAGCAGACTCAGCAGAACCAACGTCACCACGGAGGCAGCTGTAGCTACCTGCGTGACATCCGAGTCCAGGAATATAAATATGAAAGAGAGTAATATTTGTCGTTTTCTACCAAGTGTTGTTCACCCTTGCACTTCTCCACCGTACTGATGAGGACAGCCAACGCGACAAGTTAGCACTTTCTGGGCGCATTAAATTCCTTCCATTTTGTTTTCAACAGTCCCCTCGATATTACTCTCTTTCATATTTATATTCCTGGACTCGGATGTCACGTAGGTAGCTATAGCTGCCTCCGTGGTAACGTTGGTTGTTGCCCTGGAATTCAGGGTCTGCTGACCGAAATCACAAATGAGCGGCTGGCTTCTGTTTGTTCACTCCGTTGATTTGTGGTTTTCTAACAAGTGTTGTTCATCCTTGCACTTCTCCACCGTACTGATGAGGGCCGAGAGCCCGAAACACGTGTCTACGGTTAGCACTTTTCTCTGAGGGCTATGTCCATTAAATTCCTTCCATTTCATATATATATATATATATATACAGGGTGAGTCAGAATAAGACCGACAAACTCCGACTACAGATTCCTCATCTCATTTAGAGCTGGAAAGTTTCCTTCAAGGTATGTCCTAAAATGCATCCCCTCTGAGATACAGGGTGCCGCAAGTACGAAAAAAATTAAGATTTAATTTGTTTTCTCCAAAATTCCTGGAGGAAAAAAATTGTAACTAGGTACACTAATCAAAGTTTATCAACGTGCAAATTTGAAGTTATAACTTTTTATTTTCGTAAATCAGTGGAGTAGTTACGATGGTATGTGGTCATATGTTCCTTCGTGTTTTCTTGGGACAAGTGAATGGACAAATGAGCGTTCGACATCAGTTCGGCTCATCGATACTCAACCTAAAAGTCATGATTCCATTTGGAAGTTCCTGAGATAATTGAGAAAAACTGAAGATATGTCCTTAGTAGAGACATAATTTCCTGTGCGCAATAATCGCATAATGCTAATTTCTTACAACATATCGGAATATGTGTCAACCTCCTGAACATTTTTTAATGTTGGGAGAATCGGGAACATAGTAGGGGTGAGTCGGAATGAGACCGATAACTCCATGTTTTTCATTCATCACATTATCATTGATCGAATCGATGTCGCGGATTCACTGATATGTTACCATACTTTCTTCCATATGATTGTTTTGACAGATCAACTGACAAAAAAACCCAACCTGAAATTCATAAAAGTCCACTTAGATAATAGTTAAGGCCTGAAATGATTTTTGCGAAAAACTGAAGATAAGTACTCTCAATTTGTTGAATTTTATGTTGGAGTATCATTATCAAAGCCATTTCTGATTGAATTATCTAGGAAAATATTATCCAATCAACATGTTTTTGATTAAGAAAAACAATTATTGTGTATTAATATCTACTTAAATGATAGAAACGGTCCAGTGGGTACACTACATAGAAACAAACAAAGCATTAAAGCAGATGTTCAAATGGACCACCATTTTGTTCAATACATAATTGGCATCTCCGTATCATCGACTGTCGCGTATCATATCGCATGATATTGATGATTTTTTGAAGTAACTTACATCGTGTGTTGAGAGTAATATTTGTTTTATTAAAAGACGAGTAATAATTTAGCGAAAATTTCATGTATGAATTTTGGAAAACTAAAAATGGCTACTCTGCATATTGTTGCCCACCTCTTTGTTGTTAGTTTTGTGTAAGTTCGACCTAATAGTCCAGATTTGAGGTCGATGGCACACACGCATACATACCCACACTTACAAAAACATTGCAATCAAAATCCGGAATCATATTTTTTATGATTACAATATTTTCTCATCCCTTTGTCCATTCGAGTTTGAAAAGCAGAAGAAAATACTCGATAGTACAAATGCTTTATGATCATACTGAATTAAAAAAAAAACAAAAAAGTATCAACCAGTTTTATTTCTAACATTTATTCCCCTAACACTGAAAAAATGCAAACACGCATAAAATAACCTATCTTCTAGTTGCTCTTGTTTGATTAGATTCCAACAGAAAGCACTTATTTATTTTTATATAGAAATAAACTGGGCGATGCCAACAGACTATCCCGTATAAATTATTGCATTGGGTCACGACATCTACAAACTTCATTTTTCTTTGACGTAGTCCCAGTGCACCATGCTGAGAGGAGCATTTTTAATATTATTTTCTTCGGTCATCCCCATAAAATGTGTACCACTAAACATAATTTATACTCCCAATAGGCGATGCCGATATCAAATACATAATAAAACTGTGCCAGAGTTATTATTCCCCCTTGGACGTAAAATATCGAGCTGGTGTATTCTGCTAGAGACCCCAACGCGAAACGGTGAGTCACAACACGAACCTTTCAAACCACCGAACTTTATGATCGTGGATCACGGTTAACGATGCAAATACAAGGCCTACTGTTACACTGATCTACATTTCGTGACACTTTCGATAAAACCGTAGGATGGTAAACAATATGAGAACGGCGTGGATGTATGGCATGGGAGAAAGTAAATGAGGCGCGAGGACGCAAATCCACAGGATACATTTTTTTTCGGGAGCGAGTCACCCAGTTAAAATGGGTAACGTTTTCAAGGAGAATATTAAATGCATATGAACGTATTGGAGGTTTTATTTTGGAGAATTTCAGGTAATTTGGAGCTTTTCTGGCTCACACTTACCAAACAACAAACATATGAACGAAGATGTTAAACATTTCAAATTTATAATTTCTATATTTTTAAGTGCATTATCATTAATTTATAGTGTACTTCGAAACATATCAAAGTGTGAAATATACCAAACTACACTTTCGGGATTTTAAGGTAGATTTTTTTTTATATATCTTCTCTCATCATGGTCTCCAGAACCCAAAAATACCATCAGTTCGAAAATTCATATATATATATATATATATATATATATATATATATATAGCACGTGAACAAGGATTGTACGCATTCGCCTACAGAAGGTGATGGCCCTAGATGCTAGTCATTATGGCCCTCATAGATTTTTTTGTGAATGGTTTTTCAGGATGTATTAAGGAGCAAACGACTTCCCTAGATATGTTCTATTCACGGATGAGGTATGTTTCACAAGAGATGGATATTTCAATAGTAGGAACAGTCATTTATGGGATGAACAGAATCTGCATGGAATGTTTCGAAAATACAAAAGTTTTCCGTGAATATTTGGGTAGGAATTATCGAAAGTCGTACCGTTGGACCATATCTTCTTCCTTCCCGTTTGAATGGGCAGAGCTACCGAGTGTTTCTTGAAAGTTCTTCAAAGAATGTGATATCAATATGACGGAGCACCGGCCCACTTCCAACGAATCGTTCGTCAATTTCTTGATCAAACATTCCATGATCGGTGTATAGGTAGACGTGGTCCCATACATTGGCCTGCACGTTCTCCGGATTTACCTTCACCCTTCTTTGTGAGGATACCTGTAGAATCTGTGGAAGATTTAACGACAAGAATTTTAGCAGCATGTACGTTAATATTCCAAAGCGTGCGACAGTCGATGATACGAAGTTGCCAATGGTGTATTGAACAAAATGGTGGTCCATTTGAACATTTGCTTTAATGCCTTGTTTGTTTCTATGTAGTGTACCCACTAAACCGTTTCTATCATTTAAGTAGATATTAATACACAATCATTGTTTTTCTTCATATTGGATAATATTTTCCTAGATAATCAAATCAGAAGTGGCTTCGATGATGATACTCCAACATAAACTTCAACAAATTAAGAGTACTTATCTTCAGTTTTTCGCAAAAATTATTTCAGACCTTAACTCTTATCTGAATGGAGTATTATGAATTTGAGGTTGGGTTTGTTTGTAAGTTGATCTGTCAAAACACTCATATGCAAGAAAGTATGGTAACATATCAGTGAATCCGTGGCATCGATTCGATCAAATAATATGATGAATGAAAAAATGGAGCTATCGGTCTCATTCCAACTCACCCGTACTAGGTTTACGATTCTGCCAACATTGAAAAATGTTCAGGAGGTTGACACATATTACGATATGTTGTAAGAATTTAGCATTATGCGATTATTGCACATAAGAAATTATGTCTCTACTAAGGACATATCTTCAGTTTTTCTCAATGATCTCAGAAACCTCCACTTTTAGGCACATGGAATGATGACTTTTAGGTTGAGTATCGATGAGCCAAACTGATGTCAAACGCTCATTTGTCCATCCACTTGTCCCAAGAAAATATGAAGGAACATATGACCACATACCATCATGACCACATACCATCGTAACTACGCCACTGGTTTACGAAAATAAAAAATTATAACTTCAAATTAGCAAGTTGATAAACCTTGATCAGTGTACCAAGTTTCAAATTTTTTCCTTCAGGAATATTGGAGAAAACAACTTAAATCTTAATTTTTTTCGTACTTTCGACACATCTCAGAGGGGATGCATTTTAGGACATATCTTGATAGCAACTTTTCACCTCGAAATGAGGTGAGGAATCTGTAGTCGGAGTTTGTCGGTTTTATTCTTACCCACCCTATATATATATGGGATATGTGAATTTCGGGTTGAACCGCGTCTGGAAATTTGATTATTTCAACGTTTCGGCTCCCATTTTCAGGAAAGCTAGGAAGGAGGGAGATAATATGGGAGATTGGAGGTTTCCAGGTATGAGGTCATCCCGTTTATTGAGGCAATTCGGGCGTTTCTCTATTTCAAGAGCTTCTCGAATGACTCTCGCCAGACTTGTTTTCTCAGAAGCAATGGTTTTGGTGTGCTCAATCTATTCTGTGACCTGTTTGGAGAGTGCCGAGGAAGGATCTAACTGTCGAACGGCAAGTTGATGTTCGTAAATTCGGCTTGTCACTCGTCTGTTAGTTTGTCCTGTGTATGTCCTAGGGCATTCAGAACATGGTATTTCGTAAATTCTTCGAAACTCGTTAGCTGTTGGGTGATCTGAGAAAATAAATTGGAAATTTTATTAGTTGCCGTGAAGATTGTCTTTATATCGCGTTTCTAAGGATTCTGCCAATTTTGTCGGTGTCACCTTTGATGTAGGGGAAAAAAAATGTGTATCTGTTGGGTTTCGGGGATTTGGAGAACAGGTTTGTTGATGGTGGATAGTCTGCAGATTTGTTTGTTGTTATAACCGTTTTGAAGTAGTGCGGTTTTTAGCTTGTTCAACTCTTGTGATTGGTCGTGATTATCGGTGAGATGAGGGAATTTAGGACGGAATTGTTTTGGACTGGATGGTGATGAGAGCTGGCGTGTAGGTATCGGTTGGTGTGGGTATGTTTCCTGTATACTGTGTGGGCAAAGGAGTCGTTGGTTTTTGTGAGGAGGACATCCAGGAAGGAAAGTGAGTTGTCAGCTTAGGTTTCCATAGTGAATTTTATGTTGCGGTGGATGCTATTGAGGTGATCCAGGAATCCATGAAGAGTTTCCGAGCCATAGAAATACTACCTATTGGTCCCGTCATCACTACAAGACTTTAATTTTTTTCATATATCTTCCCCCATTTATAAATATATATATATATATATATATATATATATATATATATATGTAACCATACTTCCTTGCATATGAGTGTTTTGACAGATCAACTTACAAACAAACCCAACCTCAAATTCATAATACTCCACTCAGATAAGAGTTAAGGTCTGAAATAATTTTTGCGAAAAACTGAAGATAAGTACTCTTAATTTGTTCAAGTTTATGTTGGAGTATCATTATCGAAGCCATTTCTGATTTGATTATCTAGGAAAATATTATCCATTATGAAGAAAAACAATGATTGTGTATTAATATCTACTTAAATGATAGAAACGGTTTAGTGGGTACACTACATAGAAACAAACAAGGCATCAAAGCAAATGTTCAAATGGACCACCATTTTGTTCAACACACAATCGGCATCTCCGTATCATCGACTGTCGCACGCTTTGGAATATTAACGTACATGCTGCTAAAATTCTTGTCGTTAAATCTTCCACAGATTCTACAGGTATCCTCACACAAAAGGGTGAAGGTAAATCCGGAGAACGTGCAGGCCAATGTATGGGACCACGTCTACCTATACACCGATCATGGAATGTTTGATCAAGAAATTGACGAACGATTCGTTGGAAGTGGGCCGGTGCTCCGTCATATTGATACCACATTCTTTGAAGAACTTTCAAGAAACACCCGGTAGCTCTGCCCATTCAAACGGGAAGGAAAAAGATATGGTCCAACGGTACGACTTTCGATCATTCCTACCCAAAGATTCACGGAAAACTTTTGTATTTTCGAAACATTCCATGCAGATTCTGTTCATCCCATAAATGACTGTTCCTACTATTGAAATATACATCTCTTGTGAAACATACCTCATCCGTGAATAGAACATATCTAGGGAAGTCGTTTGCTCCTTCATACATCCTGAAAAACCATTCACAAAAAAAACTATGATGGCCATAATGACTAGCATCTAGGGCCATCACCTTCTGTAGGCGAAATGCGTACAATCCTTGTTCACGTGCTAACCGACTTACTGTTGATTGTGACACTTGTAACCTATACGAAATAGCCCGAGTGCTGGTAGAAGGATCTGCTGCTAATCGTTCAAGAATTTGTTCATCCGTAACATTATCTCTTGTTGTTCTTGTTTGTTTGTCAGTTGATCTGTCAAAACAATCATATGCAAGAAAGTATGGTAACATATCAGTGAATCCACGACATCGATTCGATCAAATAATATGATGAATGAAAAAATGGAGTTATCGATCTCATTCTGTCTCATCCGTACTATGTTTCCGATTCTCCCAACATTGGAAAATGTTCAGGAGATTGAAACATATTCCGATATCTCGTAAGGAATTAGCATTATGCGATTATTGCACATAGGAAATTATGTCTCTACTAAGGACATATCTTCAGTTTTTCACAATTATCTCAGAAACCTCCACTTTTAGGCACATGGAATGTTATGACTTTTAGGTTGAACTGATGTCAAACACTCATTTGTCCATTCACTTTTCCCAAGAAAATATGATGGAATATATGACCACATACCATCGTAACTACGCCACTGGTTTACGAAAATAAAAAATTATAACTTCAAATTAGCACATTGATAAACCTTGATCAGTGTACCAAGTTTCATTTTTTTTCCTTCAGGAATTTTGGAGAAAACAAATTAAATCTATTTCTTTTTCGTACTTTCGACACCCTGTATCTCAGAGGGGATGCATTTTAGGACATACCTTGATAGAAACTTTTCACCTCGAAAGGAGATGAGAAATCTGTAGTCGGAGTATGTCGGTCTTATTCTGACTCACCCTGTATATATACCCGCGACTTCGTCCGCGTGGAATTTGTACTTTTTCGCATGTTTTTATGTGTGTCGTTAAATCAAGCTTATGCGTATGGCTTTGCCCGCTTTCTGTTATCACGTTTCTCGTTATTCCGTAATCCTGCTTCCCATTACCCCATTATGCCATTTCCAGTTATCCCATTATCCCGTTTCCCGTTATCCCGTTTCTCGTAATTCCGCTTCCCGTTTCGTTATATATGTATACAAAACAAAATGGAGGCCACATTTTTCAACGAAAGTGAGTTGTTGTTAGTCAAATTTCGGATTGCTATGCATATAAACTTATGAATCATGACATGCTCAAATTATCACTCTCTCCGTATCATTACCAGCATTTGTCTACTGCCGAAAAAGTAAGAGTTACCTACGCAAATCAGTCTCCATTTATATTTGGGGGACAATTGTCATTTATTTTCAAATCTGCCCTTCTTCATCAACGTTATTCTGTTCGATTTTAGAAATTCCCCCCTGATATCTATAATATGTGCACTCTCTCATTATTAGGGTTTTGTGGTCGTCGTTTCAATCTGCCTTTTCCCAGGTCTCGATAATAGTTCTCTCTACGGTGTTCTTGATTTGACTTACTACTCCGAGGGAACTGAGGTTCGAAGGGTGGTTGTGCAGTATTTATTCTGGATGAGGTCAATGAAGAGGAAATGTGAGCGGGGATTGGATGAATTGGCGGGGGAGGAACCCCGCGTCTAGAAATTTGGGAATTTTGACATTTTGGCCCCGATTTAGGAGCTATTTTCTAGGGGAATCAGTGGTCAGGATTATGGAAGGAAGTGATTTTTTGTAGAAGCAATTTCATCTAGTTTCACACCACCCGAGGAAACCAAAACTTAAATACATCCTTCGTTTTGTAATTCAAGTTGGCTTCAAATAAAAAACTTTTTAACAAAAAATTAAACCGACGAAATACGGAACTGAAAAGTAAAAAATAAAAACTTTTTAACAAAAAATTAAACCGACGAAAAAAATCAACTGAAAAGCAAAAAATTAAATTAATTGAGCTCCTAAACTAATGTAAGTAACTGATTTTGAGTCGGCGTCAAACAAACAATTATCGAAGATCATTATCTATGAAAGAAGTCATCAAAACGCAGCCGTGCATCTCGCTGCCATCATTTTACGCTTCACCTAATTCAATTGCTAGTTTGTTTGGCGCCGACTCAAAATCAGTTACTTACTTTAGTTTAGGAGCTCAATCATCATTTAGACTAAGAAGGTTTATTTTATTTTTTGCTTTTCAGTTGATTTTTTCGTCGGTTTAATTTTTTGTTAAAAAGTTTTTATTTTTTACTTTTCAGTTCCGTATTTCGTCGGTTTAATTTTTTGTTAAAAAGTTTTTATTTTTCAATTTTTTGTGGCTAAAATCCACCAATTACTACCTACTTGTTTTTTGATTACTTCCAAAATACTTACTTACTCACCTTACTTCAACTATTTCCAGTTAAATAATATGATTATCTACTTTCACTATTTGTTGTAATATAAATTATTTTCGTTGTTCTGGTTAGTTTATTTCATCACTTCATATATCATTCCATCCTCTCATAAAATATACTGATTTTGACGGAACAAGAATAATGTCAGTAGCGATCTGTCATTGTCAACTACGTATGTGTGTGCTAATGTTCACCAGTGAAAAATCAATTATCCCCTATTTTTCTACCCGTAAGGGTGGCTAATTCCTTCCGAAATCCAAATATAAGGTATACCCTATCTATTAAAAAAAGAATCATCCAAATCGAAGAACCCAGTACAAAGTTATGCCTGATAGAATCGGTTAACGGACCAGAATTCAGAGGGTGAGTGATCAATATCCTTCATTTCGCTACCCTTAGGGGTGGATTTCATCTTTTAAATTCAAATGGGACCAAAGTCAAAGTTCACCCTAGTTACTGAAAAAAGAATTATTGGAATCGGACGCCTCAGTAAAAAGTTATGCGTGATCATACATAAAAAAATATGATGGAAAAACATAAAATATACGGGTCGAATAGAGAACCTCCTCCTTTTTGGTTTCGTCGGTTAAAAACTGAATTCAACTAGCATGCTAAAGTTGCTGTTTTCACTAGCAAGTCTGATGAGGAGGCAAACCTATGAAAGCAGGTGGATAAATTCCATTATTTATATTCATCAACCACTATGGAGTGCTGTTA
Organism: Gonioctena quinquepunctata; assembly: GCA_018342105.1. Classification (NCBI taxonomy): domain Eukaryota; kingdom Metazoa; phylum Arthropoda; class Insecta; order Coleoptera; family Chrysomelidae; genus Gonioctena; species Gonioctena quinquepunctata. The sequence goes on from JAFIRS010000475.1 coordinate 82,213, forward strand.
TATAAACTATTACATCACATGTTTTTCCAACCACAACGGAGGAACAGTTAACAATTCACTTTTTATTCGTAGTTCAATATTATTAGATTGGAAAGTAGTATATTGTGTAACATGGAAAAACTGAAAAATCAAACTTGTTGTTTCACTGACGCCAGTATTGCATAATACTGATCTTTTACGACCTTCACTAATGAATATGGATTTCCAATATTATATATTTATATGCACCGCAGTTATATAATAACCCTTCAGTGACATAACATGATTGTAGATTAATTTTATAGTCAATTCAATACGAAGGCAATCATCTTGCGTGTTATTCAATAAGAAACTAAGTTGTTAGTTATTACATGACCGAATCGTATCACTTACATTGGCAATTTGACAATTGTTGTATATTTTTTTCGATGCTCCTTTTATATTGATGTACCCTCACAAGACTGTGGAAAAATGAGTGAAAATTGGAGGGAAACAATTGGTGTCAAGAGTTCCTACTGTAGACATTCTCTGGTTGCTTAAATATTATTCGAAAAAATAGAGGCCTTTTTGTTTTTGACAAAAAACAATTTTTCATGAGCCCAGTAATAGCGCTTAGCGTAATGAAAATTCCAACAGACCTCATTTCGAATTCTAGATAATACAACTTTAAAAATGGTTCTATCTGTATTAGTTAACTTTCATTCGAATGAAATTGTCAAGAGCAATTTTTATTATATTATAGGAAGGTATACTATTTTCATATAATCATGGCATCATCATTTACAGGATATACATCCAATATTTTTCTATCCTTACTTTATACTATGAATTTAGTAAATTTTTGCCAATTGTGATGTGACAATGATATAATCTTCATTTATTTTTGTTATTGACATTGACAATCGGCGCACATATTTGATACGAAATCTTGGCAAAAATTTAACAACTTTTTTTTTTGTTCGTCATCTAGGAAAATACATTCAATACCTATTGTAACCTGCTCTATCTCAATTTGGAGATGATGAAGAACTTCAAAATTGAATTTTATATATGGAGTATCTTTTTTCACTAATAATTTTTACAATAGATAGAAAATCGTAAAGACGGACTTTTTATTATGAAATGAAATATTTCCACCAATATGACTACATGATTGACGGCGCAAACGTTTTTCACAGCGCGTCAGTTATCATGTATTCCTCATGTATTCCTAAAGTTTGTAATTATGTGATTCTGCAATTCAATAATAATACAAAACCTACGAAAGAAAAATCACTTGAATGCATCTTATTTACACGACAAAATATCTCAAAAATATTATTCAACCGTGAAAGTTCAATTGTGTTGTGATCCTGGCCTGACTTCCTGGCCTTTCACTAAATTTCTGGAATAACTTCGTACAACGCCAACTTTTAGTGCCTAAAATTGAGTTTTAAAATGGTAAAGTCTGTATATTTTCACAAGCTTTTATTTAGTTTCACCTGTCCCGGTGTCTGTCTGTAATCAAATCTTGCAAGTTAAATTTGACCCAGTTCTAGTTGCCCGTTCATGTGAAATTTGGCAGGTGTTCATAGTTCCCCTGACAATGCATTATGGAATTTTTGTTATAGAAAAAAACAATGGCGACTCTAAGATGGCGGGACGAGATTTGTGTTTAGGATCCGATTCGACTCAAAATTGGAATGTGGGGGTTCACGGGGTCGAAGATAGTACTTTTTTTGTCAAAATTCATAAAATAAAAATGTCAGATTCAAGATTTCCGACGATCTCTATGATTATGGTCCAATTCTATTCAAAATTGATATGTGCAAGTTTTTGGGGTCGGCGATTATGAATTTTTACCCGAAATTCAGAAAATCAAGATGGCGGCTCCAACATGGCGGACGAGTTTCGTTATTATGGTCCGATTCGATTCATAATTGGTATGTGGGGGTTTTCGGGGTCGAAAATTATAAATTTTTCGTCAAAATTCATGGAATCAAAATGGCGGCTCCAAGATGGCCGATGATCTCCGTGTTTGTGGCCCCATTCGATTCAAAATTGGTATGTCGGAGTATTTGGGGTCGGATATTATGAATTTAGTCGAGGATTATTGATTTTCTGTCAGAGTTCATAAATTGAAGATGGCAGCTCCAGGATGGAGGACGAGTTGATCTTTAGATTGTCTGCTTATTGAAGAAATAGATAGCTCAGAACTTACAGGCAAAAGGTTTCATAATGTCGATGCATTAACAAAAATGCATAAATAAATAATAAATAAATTTATTGAATCCTTTTTGATCATAAAAAAATGATATAGGATACGTCAGACAACAAGTAGTTTACAAATATTCTGTGCATACAGATATATAAAAATATAACAGTTCCACAAAGTAAATATATAAATACATCATGTGATTGAATAAAATAATACATAGGAATATAACAGCACCACCAAATGGATATACAAATACACATCATTGATTGAAATACTCATCAGTACTATAGAAACAACCGTTGATCAAGAAATCTTTGAGTTTCATTTTGAAATAATTTTCCCTGTTTAGGTTTTTTATATCTTCAGGTAAGTGATTATAAAATTTTGCCCCCTTATAGGATGGACAGTTTTCATACAGACAAGTTGAGTGTTTCTAAAGCCTTATTAATTCACTGTGCCTGGTGGGATATGCATGAAAGTCACAATTTCGATTGTAACTATGTATTTGTTTTTCAAAAAGTAGAATACATTTGTGAATATAAATGCAGGGTACGCACATGACTTTATTTCCAATAAAGTATTGCCTACAAGATTCTCTGTATTCTATCCTATATATTACCCTCATTACCCTCTTCTGGGGGACAAATATTTCGTAAATTTTTGTGGAGCAGCCCCAAACGGCAATATTATAGGAAATATGGGAATATACAATAGCAAAGTAAACATTTAAAAGTTGGGCTTTATTGAAATTAGATTTCAATTGTCTAATTGCATAGTACCCACTGTTAACTTTCTTGCTGACATGATTAATACCTGACTCCCAGGTCATGTTACCATCGATGTAAGTACCCAGGAATTTGGTGTTATCTGATGATTTAATTATTCCATCGACAACTCTAACCTGAAAGTTATTAATTTTTTTATTTGAAATAAAACTGCATCAGAACAGTCTTTTTTTCATTCATTACAAAGAATTTCTACAACACCAGTTTTTGAACTCGTAACTCAAGGTATTCAGTTTTTCTTCGAGTTCCTCTGGATTATCAGCATTCGCTGCGATCGTTGTATCGTCTGCATACACATGAGCTGTGCTCATGTGCATAGACTGAGGCATACTAACTAAAAAGCTCAAAATACAATAATTGATAAAAAAAACCTTTTAAAGACAAGCTTCTATTCAAATGCGCTAAAAAGTAAAAAACTATTGCTTTGGATGTGCGACGTAGCTTATTCCATGAGTTATAGATTCAATTGCTTGTCGCATATCTATTCGAACTGAAAACTTTGCGCGACAAGCTTTTGAATCTATAACTCACGGAATAACCTAGGCCGCACATCAAAAGCTATTTCAAGCGTATTTGAGTAAAAGCTTGCCTTCAGAAAGTTGTTTTATTAATTATTTTACTCTCAACGTTTGCTGGCAGCAATTTTATGGGTGCCCAAATCTGACGTTTTTCTTGAATATTTCCCAATTATATTTCTCCATTATAGCAGCAATACGTTTTAATTCATATTGATGCATGTCAATGAATCTTGCAATTGTTATCACTTTTTGAAATCGTTAGGTGCTTTCGGTAAAAACAAAATTGTGGATATTGAAGATGATACGTAAATGGTTTTCAAGTTGGGCTAAGCTGGGAGGAATAATTTAAAGGCGGGTGTTATTGCTCGACAATGCCACATAATGAAACGAAATTATCTTTGAAGGAAAATGATCATTCAAAACCAACACTATTGAATGGGAAATTGTGTGATGAATTATTACATGACCCATATGGTGGTGAAAATTCATCACAAAAAATTCCAGTCACATAGATAGCGAGAATCATTTTATATTTTTTTTTGTGAAGTTAACAATGTGCATTTGCGAATGAGCTAGACTCGCCAAATGTTCTAAAAAAAGCTGACAGTGTAGGCTGCCTATTTTTCAGTAATAATGAGTGATAACGAAATGACTTTTGGCTGTTTGAGTTCATATTACATAATTATATAGTTTCAGTAGTTTTGTCAAAAACACATGCTTTCAATGATATCCATATATAACAATATAATATCACCTTAGGTCATTCAGTGCGAAGAAAATGCTATGCATATGTCCAATCTTTTCTGATATTGAAACTAGCTTTGGACATATAAGTAAGTGAAATATTCGAATACAAATATCAATCAAAATAATATATGATCGCTGAATGTATTTCGACCTGATGGATTTGAATATGCAATAACCGATACCAATGAATTTCATTACTCTTAGGCCAATTGTAAAAAAACAATGGTAAAAAGACATGTATAAAATTCAAAGAAGCTACGCCACGATTTAGACGTTTTCAGTAGTTAAACAACGTCATTAGATTTAGTTTAAATTTGGTTCCTAATACAAATATGGTTTCTAATACAAATATGGTTTCTAATACAAATATGGTTTCTAATACAAAAAAAAACAAATCCAACTCCGTTATTTCAACACTCCAACAAGTATACATATTTCATTTTCTGACATTGCTAAATCACATGAAATTCCGGCAAGTATATTCCGAACTCTATTCACCCATAGCCCGTGAATCATTTACTGTGATTTTCAGAATATCCCAGAGTGGGATATTACAGAGTGGGACTAAATACGATGCAAAGAGTTGGGCTATCTAAATGTAACGCTACCGTTGGGATATTACAAAAAATCGAAGAAAGAAATTTGTTTTTCCTGCTGAAAATGTATTTAATAGCAAAGCGTTTTCGACTGTAAGTCATCATCAGTGCTTACCTGTGAGTAAGTAATGATTGAAAAAAAAACTCAATTTGAAAGAGAAATAGAAATTTTAAATGGAAATTCTGAAAAATTGAAAAAAGGCAGGTTACTTACTCGTCAGGTGTACAAGAAGCCATTAAACTATCTCTGCTACCTCAAACATTGTAGAGGTACACACAGGACATACGTATTGAAATTCATTATGGTCCAGGACTATACTGGATTACAAATCTTTGGAGATCAATATAACTATAATCATTGTTCATTGTTGAAGTGTATTTGGAGCTTGACATTATGTGACGAAAAAGGTGATTGACCATAACAAGTAGATTTTGTGACATGGAATTAGAAAACTTTCGGTCAAGGAACCCAAAGGAGAAGAGGAAGAAGAAAATAGCGATTAGTAGAAAAAATGCTTTCTATAGGTCATAGCATTGAAGGTACACGAACACTACGAGCTATACACAACATACTTCAATTTCTAAGGAATTTAATATTTTAACTTCATTTCTCACTCGATATTGGTAATCTCCATCTTTACCGAAGACAAAGTAGTGGAATATATATACATTTCGTTGATTGTTACTAGTTCCTCAACCATTCAATAATATTCACAATCTGTTATAGACAATTGTGTATTGTTATTGATCAAATAAATAACGTATACATGAATGGAAAATTCGTGTTATGTTTCATAACGGATCGTTCACCAAAAATAAAAAAGAGTTTGAATCGGTATCTTCAAGATTGGCACACGATTTTAAGAATACTATTGCTCAAATTGAAAAAAAAAACAAATACAATTCCATGAAATTCCTATCAGTAGTTTATGTGAAATTCTAGCACACATAATCATTGATAAACTAATTTTTTGAAATTGGCAGAAAATATTTGCTGATCTAAGATAGTTATTACAGTAATCTTGAGTTTTTTCGGGTCTGTTTGAATGTTGATAACGTGAGTGATATGTAAGGGCTAACAAATTTATTGAATATAAGTACTGATAATGATTTATTACAAAATGCAACCTAATTCTTTTATGTTTTGATAACAAGTAGAGTAATCTTAAGTATGACACATGTTCATAATCATGTGGAGGACACTTTGAACTACAACTGACTTGGAAGCATGATCAAGATTCATCCTTCCTCCAAAATACAACTAACTGTACAAAAAAACGATAAAACGTAAACGCGGACGAATATCCAGTCGGTTGACTGTGGTGGCACAGTCGACGGCCTATCTGCTGGTATCTCTTTGCCAATTGTTCTATTAACCTCCGGAGTGCAAAGAGTTCAAAATAGAATGAATGGATATGATACAAATATCGCCATGGGAAGAAGTTTTTTCCAGTATGTGTTGGAAGAAATTGAGACATAGTAAATTCGTTGCATCTTCGTATTGTTCTGGGGTATCTACGTATACAATCATTCCAATGGGCTGAACATAACTGGGATGAATTGCAGGTGATTCTTGAAAATTCATTGGGAATATATTATTTCTGATAGAAATTAACGGTTTTATGAATTTGTAGACATTTTCTGCCATAATTAATGACAGACGTGAAAGATTCATATACATTTCTGGTCTCACTCAGAACGTCTGAAATTCTGATAATTCAGCCCACGCCAAAAAAATATTTACCATTGCCACGCACTGAGTTCTATCTCTGACGGATGTATTTGAAGATGAAAGCCAAAGTTCACTATTCTGTACCCTACAATAGAAATTTAACCGCTTTTTATTGGTTCCTATTCTATGAGCACAACCCCCCAACCCTATAGGTCCAACTTTTTGACCACCATAGTGGAGAAGCGCTTTACCTTTATTTCGGAACTCCGATTTTAATTTTTTTTGTGGTAATTAAAAGTACTTTATTCTTTATAGTTTGAAAATTTACGCTTTTTTACAAGCTTTTATTCGGTTTCTCTTGTTAGTTCGTTAGTTCATTAGTGTCAAATCTTGCAAGTGAATTTTGACCGACTTCTCCTCTCCTATTAATTTGAAATTTGGCAAGTGTTAGTAATTCCGCTGATAATGCATTATGGAATATTTATTAGAGAAAAAAACAAATTGGCGGCTCCAAGATTATGGGTCGGAGATTATGTTTTTTTTTTCAAAATTAATGAATTCAGGATGGCAGCTCCAAGATGGCGGACGAAGTTTGTGATTATGATCCGATTCGATCCAAAATTGGTACGTGGGGGTTTTCGGGGGTCGTAGATTATGGAATTTTTGTCAAAATTAATAAATTCAAGATGGCGGACGAGTTTTGTGATTATGATCCGATTCGATTCAAAATTGATATGCGGGGTTTTCGGGGTCGAAAATTATGAATTTTTGGTCAGAATTCATAAATTCATGATGGCGGCTCCAAGATGGCGGACGAATTTTGAGATTATGATACGATTCGATTCAAAATTGGTATGTGGGGGTTTTTGGGGTCGGAGATTATGAATTTTTTGTCAAAATTTATAAATTCAAGATGGCGCCCCAAGATGGCGGACGATTTTTGTGATTATGGTCCGATTCGTTTCAAAATTGGTGTGCGGCGGTTTTCGCGGTCGGATATTTTGAATTTTTTGTCAAAATTCATAAATTCAAGATGGCGGCCCCAAGATGGAGAACAAGTTTTCTGATTATGGTCATATTTTATTCAAAATTGGTATGTGTCAAAATCTATAATTTCAAGATGGTGGAAGAGTTTTGCGATTATGGTCAGACTCTCTCCAAAATTGGTGTGTGGGAGTTTTTGGGGTCGCAGATCATGATTTCTTTCAGCTCAAAACTTACAGGAAAGAGACCTTGTGATAATGATGCTCTAATGAACAGATTTAGGCGAACTAACTGAAAAGCAAAAAATAAAATAACTAATAAAAATTTTTTTCGAAGACAAGTTTTTATTCAAGCCGTGTACTAAAACGTATGAAATAAGTTTAAGTCATCGCTGACAATGATTAAATTATTATTTGGTTTCAAAAAGCTTGTCGCGCGAATTGCCATAAAATTAATACTTCGACAAGTTGTTACTTACCAACCAATCATTGTCCAATGTAATTAAAATAAAATAATAAACTATTTTCTACAACTTAATGATACTTTTTTCGATAATTTATAATAATGAGTGATTCAGAATCTATTACAAGCCTTGTTCAGTTCTGTTTTATTTGTAATGAAGATAAAGAACCAGAAGCCACTACAAAAGTGACAAGGGGATCCAGTAGAATACAGGAGGTTCACCGACGCTTATATTACAGCTAGACGCACCACTAAATTTTTTGGTGGTACACATTCTGATCAAACTATCGAACATACTGTTATGAAATCAATGAGCATTGAAGGATATTGATGTTTACCAATGGATTAATAATGTTCTTTATACAAAAGATATTATGGAAGGTATTGAATCGTTTCGTACTATATCTATCAAAAAAAGTTATCAGCATGTTGACGCCACGGATACTGGAATGACAAGAATTCAGATGTTAAGAAATTGGAGGAATGGTTTCAGTCTCATGATTCTTTTCCAGGATATTTCTGGTATTGCTTGTTGCTGGCGATAATAATACAAACTGTCACGATGCTTTCGAAAATGGTATAGAATGCAAGCAACTAATATAAGATTTCAAAAATAGAGACATGGAGTTGAAGACTTCAAATAAAGTTATACCATTTTTTGGTTCTACGAGTAAAATTGAAATTGAAATAAATAATAAAGAAGTGCCAAATTGATCCTCTCCTACTTTATCAACGTATAAGCATATTAAAAAACAGACAATGAATTGCAGGAGTATATAAAATATGAATTAGCCCCTAACCCACTATCTTTGTATAAGTCCTTAGAATGTATTTGTATAAGTCCTTAGAATGTCAATGATATTAATACCTATACATATATTATCGATGGTATGCTATAACATCGAGTTAAATGGAAGGTTAATGACAAATTCCCATCAATATTTGAGAGTTATGTCAGATATCTCATTATGTCAAATCGAAAAGAAAACTACCAAAGTAGCGGAAAGAAAACGTCGAGCTTTGAAGAATCTTCAGTTATCTATGCTTTTGAAGATATGCTATTGAAAGTTGCGCAAGAAAACATTTTCGCAAATGAAAATAATAAAGCTAGATTTATTTCCAAGTTAATACCTCATCTTACAATTAATCAAATGAGAACTAAACAAGCAGATAGTGATGCGCATAGAGTAAACGTTACTACACCTCTCGATACTTCATCCTCCAATGTTGTTGTAGTAGCTGAGGATATTGACGTGTTGGACAGATTGATCGCTTCAATTCCAGAAGATAAAGAAATTTATTTTTCGAAGCTACCCAAAGGTGAAACGCCACAAAAAGTCTATACCTCAGCCAGTCTCAATCATCGGTTGTGATACATCATCATTTTACTACAAAGGAAAAAATAAATTAGATCAAAAATTTGGTGGATGCTTCTAAATTATTCCAGATACCGAATGAAGGTTCACGTGCTATTTATGAAACTGGTATCAAATGTATTATCTCCATGTATCGTGCTCCTAAATCTGAGGTTAATTTAAATCTATTTTGTCAGAAATATTTTACAAAAAATTAGTAAAAGATTTTTGTACGCAATTGGCCAATTTATCGTGCACAGCAGATTCAGCTATGGAACATCTGACAAAAAGTTTGTTATTTACTAGTCCAATTTGTCGCCAATTGAATGGGGATGGAAACTTGAAAATTACTCAAATCCCCTCCATAGACTAGCCACCTGCATCATTCTGCAGATGTAAATCTGGCTGTACCGGGAATTGTGGGTGCGGAAAAACCGGTCTATTCTGCACGCAAGCTTGTTCAGAATGCAATGGCAATACTTGCGATGATTGCCCACCACCAATGACCATAGATGATGAAGATGATGAAGTAGAAAAGGAAGAAATTCGAGAAAATAATTGAAATTATTTTTAACATATTTTCTTATAAGATTTCTATTGAAACCGAACTGAAATAGTTTTAATTTTTTCTTTTTAATTTAATTCGCTACCTAGATTTTTTTTTGGCATCAAATTCATTATCTCGCAATATTTTATTTTTAGTTTGATTTTTTCGACAGAAATATAAAAAAAATAAAAAAAATTTATTGTCATTTTGACAAATTTTCCGACTAGAGCGTCCATTTTTTATAAGCTTTTTTCAGTTTCACCTGTCCCGGTGTCTGTCTAAGTGTCTGTTTGTAATGAAATATTTCACTGTCAGGAAGTAAATGGAGGTCACTTCGAGCAATTTCTTTAGGTAGATACTGATTCTTAAATATCTAATTAATATCATACTGAATGGAATTTAAATTTCAATGTTTACTAATGAGCTATTAAAACTGCCATAAACACAAACAAAATTAGTATCATTGAATAGGTTTTTTTGATACCATTTTAAAGAGGTGTCGCTTGCCGTAGGGTTCCATTTAAAATTATTGGTCACAATGGCCTTGTAACGTCATCTTTGACGATTTCGTCATCTATCATCATTAGTAGGGAAGTTTACAACCTTTAATATTCAGTTTCCAAATTTCACTTGTTTATGTATAATCGTTCCAAAAATAAGAGGGGGGAGAGGACTTTTGAGAAGCACTGTATATATATATATATATATATATATATATATATATATATATATATATATATATTTACTAGAGTGACCCATTTGGACCGAATAATTTTTTTTCCAAGTCTCGCATGGAAATATGTTAGTTTTTGGTAATTGAGGAGCCCTTTTGAAATTTTAGATGGATCAAATATTTTGAAGGGGTCGCTCAAGAATTTTGAAAATTTCAAAATTGGTTAAAATTCGATTTTTTTTTGTTGCTCATGGCGGCAATTATTTGAACATATGAAAAAAAATTACATCCTGAAAATTTTAGCTGAAAGTATAAATTTTCAAAGGTCGCTCAAGAATTTTGAATCTTGGAGAGTGCTATAGATTAGTCGTTTTCGAGCGACATTTAAATATTAATTTCAGGCTCTATTTTTTTTCTAGAAAGCATTAACATAATTATGAACCAATATAAACCACGAGATACATAAAAATACCAATGAATAAATTGTAACTAGCATACTTGATTAGTATGGATAATGTTACGAAACTGGATCCGTTTTTAGTAAAATTATTCGATAAATTCAATGTCCAATCATTACACTTAGAAAACAATACTATTGCATTATTATGCATTCTGACAATGAAAAACTCAATCACAGTTTACCATTGAAATGTAACACACTGTACTAAAAATTCATCTTGAATTCGCTATTATGAATTACTCCTTCTTTCAATAAATGACTCTCCCTTCGGCGGTACTCCTCATCCAGAATCTTCGAGCGGTTCGTGGAAACATCATTCGATGGGAAAAGCCCAGCGAGATATCGACCAGTCGCCCGTCTTATTTCTAAAATTTCGCCTATATAAAAAATCGTCACATCGTGTCTCCTGTGTGAGATAAACAACGCAGGAGCATACTGTACTTATTTCCGTAACAATAATTTAACCAAAAAAATATTTCATTCGAAAAAAAAACTTGTTTAAAACATTTATTATGATCACTTTATTATATTATGTACAATTGTAATTCGGAATACATTACAAAAACTTGACTAATTTATTTTATTTCAGTTCCATATGTCAAATTGAATTACTAACCAGAGAAGATATTCAAGCTTATCAATGAGTAAACAATTTTTGGATTTTTTTTAATTATCCATATCAATTAAGTATGCTGGAAAAAATATAATTATGTTGATAGATTGTCAAAAAATAGAGCCTTTGAATTAATTCTTGAGCAACCTTTGAAAATTTATACTTTGAGCAAAAATATTCAGGATGTATTCTGTTATATGTACAAACAATTGCCGCCATGAGTAATAAAAATTAAGGAAAAATAAGAATCGAATTTTGACCATTTTCGAAATTTTCATAATTCTTGAGAGACCCCTTGAAAATATTTGTTCCATCTAAAATTTCAAGAGCCTCAATTACCATAAAAATAAGTTCAAAAACCAAAACCCGACTACTGAAAAATCACGTTTTAAAAAGTATGAAACACGAAAATATTATGATCTGAAATTGTTATGTACACACTATTCAATATTTATCATCTATTAAATAAACAACAACACGTAATATATTTTAATTTATTTAATACATATTCATAGTGATGTTCAGAGGATAGCCGTGGGTAGCTTTGGAGAAGAAATATGTTACATGGAGACGTTGCACTCAAATTCGACCTTTCACTTTAAAAAATAAGATTTCAATTTTTGTGATTCGGTTAAAAGAAGTAATCAAAATTGAAGTATATTGATGTAGCTAATATTTTTCTGAACAAACGTCCAATTTCGGGAGTTGAATAATTTTACATAATTAAATGTCTTTTTTCAATAATCCAAAGGTTGCCAGACAATTCAGCCCACTCTTTGCATCGCATGTAATCCCAGTCTGTATGTTGTTTCAGTGACAGGCTTCTTATCCAATATTTCCAATCAACGGATTACAAATAGAGATAGTTCTGATTATGCTTTTTTCAAATGTAATTTAGTTTTCCGGAAAACGTTTGTACAAGAAGCCAAGAGTTACAGCATACTCAAGTTACTTTCACATCTACTGAAGTTGTTTAAAGCACTCAAGAAATCTAAATCTTTGCGTTTTCTGATACTGCTCGATTCATCGCAATAATTCGGACGCATTAATTCACAGAAATGTGGTTACCTATCGGGTTATTTCTGCTTTGGCTCATGACATCGGGGATAACTTAAAAAAATATCAGTAGGATTGATAAAAGGTATATTTCATTTGGCATCATGATTTCTTTGAATAAATACTCCAACGAATATGGTAATAGAAAAGTGCATGGTAACGTGAGAAATATTTTAAATACATGTTCAATATAATAGTAGATTTTTTCACGACGTTTATCACGTCTCATTTATTCGTTATTGTTGGACATGACTAGCATGTTTGCTCTGCTAGAGATAGAAGGAAGATTCGAGATATATTTTCTAATACTCATCGTAGTCATTAAGATGAAATGAATTCTTTTTATTTCGAAGATCAATAATGGAGTGTTGATTTTGATTTGATATTCTGTGACGTGGTCTAATGTGCTCCACCTGTGGAAATTTTCAGTCAATATTTCATTGTAGGAAAAATCTTGACAAAACAAAATATTACTCCAGCAAAAACAAGATTCATGTATACATTCTATTTTTATGAGACTGACTGACAAAAATACGATATTATAAAAACATGGGCATATCGTTGGTTCAAAGCACACATGTTGTAAGTCAATTTTTAGAGAAAATGGACTTAAATATCGAACACACTCCACGTATATATATTTTATCGTGCATGGAAGTTGTAAGTCCCAAAAGCCTCCAATAGTTTTCAATCCACTTATTTTATTGTGTGAATTATTCACCTAGGAACTTTCTGTAGGTCAAATTTGTAGTAAGTCCTTCACAACAAATGTGCAGTTAACAATTTGAATCTGGCAATGTTAATTAAATGTAGTATATCCGGACTTGAACATTTGTGCAGGTTTACAGTTTTCTGAACTGTCACGCCATACAACAATTATTGTGTTAATTTTGGGGTTTACTACAAGTGTGCATTCACATATACGTTCGAAATTCTGATCGAAATGTAGTAAGTAGTATCTTGAGGCAGATGCCATGCATTCAACTATTGAGCGAGCTCGAAAACATAAAAAAGTGTATTCAATTAGAGAGTGGGAGTTCTGATTACAATAGCCAGACATAAACCACAACCGTATATTGTCCATACATGCGAATTCAACGAGTTTTATGATTTGCCAGAACTAAGTAAAACTATTATGTTAAATACAAAATACAATAGATGGGCAGCGTGTTCAATGGCTACAAATTAAAATATTGAGGTTCGAAAAAATGGAAACCGAACATTGTTCAATATAAGTACAGCTCAAGTGAAGAATCCATTATGGAATTCGATATTTCTACTACTTTTTCAATTAAAACACGCAAAAAGGAGGCAACTATGTCTCGGACAAAACATGAATTTAGGTGGGAATCGCTTAACCTGAAATAAATGTATAGTAAAAAAATTGAAGCAAAAAAAAGATTGATTGTTTTTATTAAAAGAAGGAATACTACCACCAAATTATAAGGATTATATTGAGAATCTACCGACAAAAAATTATGTACAGGATGTGGTATCACTCCCAACAAGCGATCAAGTAAGTGAAGTTGAAGATTATTGCGAGTACTGATATCGAGAGTAATGGCTATTTCTTAGTATCTATGTTATGTTTTAATGTGAACTTGATGTTATTTTTCGTTTGTATGTACATGTTTGTAATATTGTTCAAAGATAAAAAATGAAGTGTTGGAAACTTAAAAAATAATATGATTATTATAGCTATTATTTACATATTAGGCATTAATGTTGTATGTCCACTTCGAAAAGGATATATGTAGTAAGTCCACCCAATTTTTTGAGAACAATCTGTTTAAGTGCATTAAATACAATTTTACGTTATAACAATCTAATACATGCAACAATGATAAATTTCAAAGTAATTTACTTTCACAAATTTGATCTTATACAGTTCTCATTATTGATACTGTTAAAGTTAACATTCACATTGTGTTTTCTCGAAACTAACCTTAATGGACATACAACATGTGTGCTTTAAACCAACGATATGATAGTTGACGACATCTTTCAGATGGGCAGATGTCCGTCAGACTTCAAGCTTTCCTCTATACAGTGCGCGTCAAAATTATGGAACAAATTCGATATTTCGCAAGCCATGTACTTTTGACAGAAATCCTGAAATAGGTCGATTTTTATTTTAAAATGCCGATTTTTTTATGTATATTCTAAAGAGGTTATGTCACTGGTTTTGACATGGTGACGTAATCGGTAATTTTTTTAAATTGGAAAAGATGTCTTGTGATACCTCATCTGAAAGGCCTTTCAATACTGCATTCAATGATAATAATTGATTAGATATTTTTTCACAGGGTGAACAAAAATTAATATTTTATTTCAATAAGAGAATAACTTTATATCCAACAAATTAGAACAGTTAAATAAGATGTTCGAAAAGGCCATCCACCAGTCTCTTGACAATCAATAAGCAAATCTACGGACACATTCCTCTTGCACATTGCGAATAACTTCCGGAGTAATTCTGTTAATTTCGATCCTAATTCGATGTTTCAACTCTTGTAGATTTGCGGCCTATCTACATAGACCTTCGATTTCAAATAACCCCACAAGAAAATATCCAGGGGCGTAAGATCTGGAGATCTTAGGAGCCACTCTATCGGTCCGCGTCTACCAATTCACCTCCTAGGAAAACAGTTATTCAAAAACTCGCGAACATCACGTGCATAGTGCGGGGGTGCACCATCTTGTTGCAACCAAATACTTTCATTTGGTGAGTTAGGATTGGTGGCGTTTGGAAAAATATATTTTTATTAATATTACAATATGATTATGAAATTCTTGTATTGTCATCGGTCCTTGATATGTGTGACAAATTTCAGATTATTCGGAAGATGGGAAGTGGGTGAATATTTACTTCCAAGATTTTATTACATTGTGAGTTATTAAGTTACAAGTAAAGATAATAAAAGCGTGTTAAAAAATGCAAAATTTTACTTTTTTGAGCCAAGGCTCTAATCCCTTAGACTGCCCTGGCAGACTAGTGAGTCAGTGCTCTACTACACCAATGGATCCTTTCCAAATATTTCCTAGTCTAACATGGAAACAAAAGACAATCACAAATTAATACCATAATAGGCAAGTTAGTGTTAAATAAATGTCATTTGAAATATCAACAAATATTATTCACAAATTCTAAGTGAAAAGGTTCTAAAAGTAAACTATGGCTACTTTAAGTGAAACCCAACGCATAGAAATTTTAATTTTTATTGAATGCGGAGATAGAACCAGAACTCAGCAAGAGGTATGCGACTTGTTCAATGCGAAGTATCCAAATAGACCTATCAGTCGTTCAACAGTCAGTAAAATTGAGAAAACATTTTGAGAAACTGGTCATGTCAAACATATTCCGAATGCTGGACGTCCTAAAATAGAAGAAAACGTGAAACTTGATGTTCTATTGGGTGTAGAGAATAATCCTCACAATACTTCACGACAAATTGCAGCAGACTTTGACATATCCCAAAGTTCTGTATCACGTATTCTAAAAGCAGAAAAGTACCATCCATACAAAGTACAGCTACATCAACAACTCAATGATGATGATCCCGATCGCCGTGTGGAGTTCTGTGAAATAATGCAGGATTTGTGTAACCGCAATCCACGTTTTATAAAACAAATTCTGTTTTCCGATGAGGCTACGTTTTGCCTGAATGGTTCAGTAAATCGTCAGAATTGCAGATATTGGAGTAGGGATAATCCTCGCTGGATGATGGATGGGCATACTCAATACCCTCAGAAAGTCAATGTTTGGGCAGGGATAATAAACGACAGGTTTAATTTTTTCGAAGGAAATCTCACAGGGGAGCGTTACTTGGAATTTTTAAGAAATGATCTCATACCTAGCAGTGCCGATATTTTTCCAAACGCCAACAATCCTAACTCACCAAATAAAAGTATTTGGTTGCAACAAGATGGTGCACCCCCGCACTATGCACGTGATGTTCGCGAGTTTTTGAATAACTGTTTTCCTAGGAGGTGGATTGGTAGACGCGGACCGATAGAGTGGCCCCCAAGATCTCCAGATCTTACGCCCCTGGATTTCTTCTTGTGGGGTTATTTGAAATCGAAGGTCTATGTAGATAGGCCGCAAAATCTACAAGAGTTGAAAAATCGAATTAGGATCGAAATTAACAGAATTACTCCGGAAGTTATTCGCAATGTGCAAGAGGAATGTGTCCGTAGATTTGCTTATTGTCAAGAGACTGGTGGATGGCATTTCGAACATCTTATTCAACTGTTCTATTATGTTGGATATAAAGTTATTCTCTTATTGAAATAAAATATAAATTTTTGTGCTCCCTTGCAGATGAGGTATCACAAGACATCTATTCCAATTTAAAAAAATTACCGATTACGTCACCATGTCAAAACCAGTGTTATAACCTCTTTAGAATAAACATAAAAAAATCGGCATTTTAAAATAAAAATCGACCTATTTCAGGAATTTTGTCAAAAGTACATGGCTTGCGAAATATCGAATTTGTTCCATAATTTTGACGCGCACTGTAAAGAAAGGCGAAACAAATATAAAAAACTACAGGGGCCCATTTTACTGATATAAGAATGATTAAATTCATAGAGAAAAAATTACTCTTAGTAAAACAAAATGACTTTTGTCAAAGAAAATCTACAAAAAAAGCAATTGTCATCCTTCCTCTAATATTTATAAATTCATGGAAAATGGTGAACTTGCAAACTGCATATTCCTAGATATATCCCATTGGTTCCGAATAGCCCAATTAAATAAAAAAAACAACGTTTTTCAAAATAACCTAGAATCCCAGGACGACGTGAAAAGTTTTGCAATTGCTTTTTTGGGGACACATTTGCACTATCTTAAACGTAAAATAGAACACGACTTCGGAAGTATACTGAATTAGTTAAAAGACAAATATTTGACTGAAAATTATGAAAAAACAAAATGTATATTATCTACCCCATACTATTAGTCTTTCCGACTTCGAAACATTGAACATTAAAATGAATATTAACAGCATAAATAACAGAGAAAGCAGAACATTTCTGGACGTTTCACTACATAGTCACTTGAGATGGTATATTCACATTCAACCACTACACTAAGACGCATGTCATACAAGTTCGAATATTTGAACAGTATATAGAGCATCTATCACGAGAAAGTCTTGTACTATGCCTTAATACAAAGCCAAACAAATTATACGATTCTTGGCTAGGTAGAAATAGTGGAGGGTCGTCTGAAAAATTTGGAAATAAATATCACAAAAATATTTCCTCAAGACTCAAAAGGCTACACATATCCTACAAACTATCTATACTTCGAAAAGCAATGTTTGACCCAATGCAACTGTTCTTTCAAAATCATTCTCTCAAATCATACGTACTGCTAAAATTAAACGATACGTTCAAACAAACCTTTCAAAAAAATCTTATTCCATGAATATAAAATTCCCTGAGCACTGGTATGGAGAAACTAGAAACCCACTTAAACTCAACTGAATTACTCAAAGAGAAGCTCAAGCCTTATATACTTCATATAGCGTTGATAGCTTCCTCTTACCTCAGTGCACGCCTTTGGATATAGAGGTAAATCTAATCTATTATAAAATTTGTTTGTTTGAGTGTTTGTATGTTCGAACATCACGAAAAAACTACTGGACCAATTTTGATTTCACGTTTATGTACCTGTTGTATATATATATATATAACATACATATATATATATATATATATATATATATATATATATATATATATACCTATATTCTATGTTATTTATACTGTTAATATTAATTTTGATGTTCAAGTCGGAAAGACTTGGTTGTATGGGGTAAATAATATAAAATTTGTTTTTTCATAATTTTCAGTCAAATATTTGTCTTTTAACTAATTCAGTATACTTCCGAAGTCTTGTTCTATTTTACGTTTTAGACAGGTGCAATTGTGTCCCCCAAAAAACAATGGTGTCCTCTGCAAATCTGTTCTCGTCGTCCTGAGATTATAGGTTACTTAGGAAAACGTTGGACATTGGTTCCAATATTTATATATATTACATAAAACGGGATAACAGGAAACGGGAAACTTGATAATGGGATAACGGGATAATGGGATAACAAGAATCGGGATAACGGGATAATGGGATAACAGGAAAATTGGATAACTGGAAACGAGATAACAGAAAACAGGATTGCGGCATAACGAGAAACGGGATAACGGGAAGCAGGCAAAGCCACACGCATAAGCTAGATTTAATAACATAGAAAAAACATAGGAAAAAATACAACTTCATGCTGGCGAAGTTGCGGGTACCAGCTAGTCTGCTATATTTTTTAGCCGAACGGTTATCAAGGAAGGTGTTATGGCCAGCACTACGCTTCAACTGCTATTTATCCTCAGGGAGTTATCCTCTGATAGTCATTTATAGGCCTGAACCGACGGGGCAGAGAGAATGTTCTCTTTGATGTATGTAACTCTGTCGTTAGCACTTTCACTGAATCGTTATTCATCTGGTGGTCAAATTTTTTCATTTCATTTTTTCTGCCAGAGCACATCTTTTAGGATGCAATCTGAGAAGAGAACATTCTTAGAAATGGCTTTCATTTCCCAAGAAGACAATTGCATCAATAAAAAAATGATATTGCCCATTTGAGTGGGATCAACTCTTATTGATTTTCTTTAGATATCAATACAAAGTGACAACAATGCAATATCAAATAATAGTTCTTGTTAACATTACCACCAACTGGTGACATCAGTTGGTCCTAATCTAACAGTTGGCACCACTGTAATAATTTTCAAGTGACACCCGTCAGGTGTCGTTGGCTTAAATATAATTCGGGAATTATTCCTAACCTGTCAGTTTCACTTGTCACGCCTATTCGACTTCCTGCTGTCGCGGGAGACAGACGTCGACCACTTGGCAGGAAGTCAGGTTAATGTGAGTTATTGTACAGCCGTTCCACGTGCATCGCAAATTTATTTTATTGTTGTGAATGTTTTGGGCATTCTTAGTATCATTTCGAGTTAGACAACCTCTTGTGCCCCCCGAAGGGAAATCGAAGTCCCAGAATTCGTTCTGAGGTGAAGTGGATTTCCGAGACTGACGAATTATCCGTAATGGATAGGCCATAAAAACAAGCAAGCGAAACTTGTCACACCCATAGAGTACAAATTTATATTTATATAATTTTAAGCAATGTTAATGTGTTTGTATTAACTTTAAACTTCGTTTTATTCCTTGATCTAGGTTTTTTTCTTCTGTATCACTATGTAAGATGAATATGTTTATCATCATTGAAACCAACCTCAACAAAGTTGTAAGTAGCATAATGTTTCGCACTTGAATATGTATTACTATTGTTTTTATCAACTATTGTAGTTTCCCCGATGATGGAATTAAACATTTCCGAAAGCTTGGATAAACCTTAAAGAGTTTACTTTTTCATTGCTGCTCACCTCAAAATCCCTGCCGCATATTTTCCAATTATTCGAAGCTCAAACATATTCTGAAAATGATTTCGTATATCCGAAAGTATATATTCTTTTTGTGATCCGGTTTTTCATTACTGCATGGAAGGGGATCAAAATGAAAGCTGTGGAATTTTGATATGACTCGACGTTTCGGGTATTATATATTAATAATCAAAAGTTTTGTCTTTGTGATCATGGTCATGGTCATGGTCGAGCAGTGTTTCAGAATATGAATTCAACTTACCGAATATAAATGATGTCAGATAGATGTCCGAAAGATGTCCGCTTCGGTAGAAAAATGTAACTCTAAAAGAAAGTTATTTGATTAGCATTGGTTTTCACAAAATATTCATCAGATGTAATTTATTATCTTAAGTTGGCATATAATCGAATACGGCAGGTTTTCATTTCGACAGGTTTTTCCGTATTTTCCTATTTTTCCTAGAATTTATAATTATAAGTAGAGGGTGCTGTGTTTTTTATTGGTATTCCTACCAATACAATTTCATTTTTAAATTTTCAAGGTCATAAGAATGATAAATAGAATAACAAATCAATTTTTGAAAGCAGTTGAAGACACCTACTGAAATACAACAATAAAATAAATTGCTCCACGATATTCCCAGCTGAATGAAACACATGCTATTATGGTATGAATCTAAAAAGTGATTATAGGAAAAAACACATCTACATTATATCTGACAGTCAAAGTGCTATCAAAGCCCTCAACTCTATACAGATAAAGTCTTAACTGGTCTGGGACTGCCTACAGAACCTCATCGAGCTGGCAAAACACAACAAGGTCACCTTGATGTGGGTGCCAGGTCATAGAGGCATTGATGGCACCGTAAAAGCGGACCAGCTAGCTAGACAAGCATCTGGAACGCTATTCACAGGGCCAGAACCTGTGCATGGGATCAGAAAAAACCGATGCAGGACCCTGATCGATGAGTGGATAAAAAAAAGACACCAACAATATTGGGATCAAATTGTCGGGCTGACGGCTGACCTTCTGAACCTGAACAGAACGAAGGTACGTATAATAGTGGGTCTGTTGACTGGACACTGCGGCCTAAGAAAACACCTAAACACCATGGGAGTACGCAGGGAAACCGTGGAGTGTAGGCTATGTGATGAAGAGGAGGAAACAGCCTCTCATATTATCTTCGACTGTGACGCCCTAAGTAGAAGGCGACACAGAACCTTTGGAGAGATCAGCCCGGAAACAGGCATGAATCCGAAGAACCTTATTAACAGGCTACTAAACCTAATTAAAGGCACAAACCTGTTTGAATGAGGAACCACTGACGACAGAGTGATACAATAGACCCCAGCTGGTCGCAGTGTCAAGGGAAGCTAAGTGCCAACCCTGTCTCTGGCTCGTCAGTTTTCAACCAACCAAGAGGTAGATTTATATATTACCCTTTAACATATATGTAATATTCTCTTCCACGAAAAACGTTCCTCATTACCGGATATATATAGTTGCGGAAATCACGATAATATGTATATACATAACCAGCCACCATGGCTCTTTACCATAAAACAGAGTTTGAGGTCAATTGAGATTGTAAACATCACCAATATTAATTTACTAAATAGGAATTCAAACAATCTAGTTTGACCTTGATTTACAAAGCAACAGTGCTGAAATATTAGATATGAGTTGATGAAACTTAATTTGAAAAGATAGCTAAAAAAAACTTTGTATGTAAGAAATTGAGAATAGTTTCGTGAAACTCTTTTTCGACACCCATTCTTCAATTAGGTATATTCATTGAGTAGATCTCAATTATGTGTGGTAAAACGAGATTATGGATATTCCTTAATACACTTTATAATTCCAGGAAGTGATTCAGAGCGATATTCATCCTGAAGAACTACTCAAAGCAGTTTATAACTAATGTATTTGCAACTTTGTTATCTAGACCAATTAAAATTTGTTTATATTTGTTATTTTTTCTGACATAATTTATTCTTTCAAACATCAATGTGTAAATATAAATCACCAGGCGAGACTTACTAAGTGAGCCTTGAGATATCATACGCATATATCAGGTTGCCGGACCAAAGTGTACCTTAGAAGATCTAGCCTATGAAACTCATAGTTTTTTCGTCAGAACTTCTTTTAAAGTAAGTTTGTTTACATTTTTCAGTGTAAAGGCCAAAATGGCTTTTATATTTTTTTCTAAACTAAGTAAAAGCACAGTTCTTACCCTACACGCATATGTTTTTTGTTTGTACCACAAACAATTTTTGCCTTAGTTATAGCCAATCAATTGTTTCGATTTTTTTCTTCAGACGTTATGGTGCTTACTCTCCAAAATTATGCAAATTCACCCACTGTAACTTTAAGAAAAATAAACTTAGGAACTAACTTATAATGGGGCGTATTCTTGGGGTCATTTATTGATTCAATTAGCGTATCTTGAGGATGATATAAGGATGTCAGATTTGGCCACTAAAGGCCACTAAAGACCACTGTATGCCGGTGCGTCACCGAACTTTGCTACACACTGGCGTGTGTCCAGATATTTGTCAAACATCACCATCGGCCATGATGGACGAAAACAGGCGTTCACGAACGTGTAGATGGCATAATCGCCTGTAATTGCCCATGATCGGTGACATTAGATCAATGCTATTTTTAATTTTAATGATCGTGTAACGAACCTAGGCCGGACCTGTCGCCTCACGCGTTGCCATCGACAACGATGATGTCACCCCCGGAGATATTCGAGAACAATCCAGTCGCGCTGCCGCGGAAAACAACGGTCAATATTGGAAATAACTGGAACATGCTCTTCGCCAACCGCCAGAATTGGAAACATCGAGAATTCTGTAACGGAGATAAATAGGCAACCCTCAAGAAGCAGTCTCAGGCTGAGCAGCCGATAACGTCGAGCGATACAGTGGCGTAGTTAGTAATATGAATTAGTTGTAAATTTAAGTGTGAAATAAATTAGTAAAACCAAGTTAAGTTTATTTACGTTACAATCGTGAAAATCATGGCACATTCTGTGATCGTCCATCATGACCGATGGTGTGAAGAGCCTAAAGTTTTCCTTTTTTCCCGGAAGTATGATTGTTCTAGTCCACAGAATGGTTCTCGCTTTCAGTTGATATCTCACAAGTTACGACAAACATATATTTGGACATGGCTTTCGATACAAAAAATTGAATTTCTAATATTTTGTTGTTCAGGTCATCCATTGCCACAACTTTCAATATTATTTGGTTTAGGAAATAGAGTTCCTTCAAAATATTCATTAATGGATAGATTCGCCTGAAATTGAGAATCAAGAAATAAATAACATATCAGATGGTGCTCAAAACTATACTCTGTTTCCTAATGTGAGACAGAATGCAATGACAGAACTCATTAAACAGGGTGGACAACTTAAAGGTTGTATTGTCAACTTGCAGTGATAGTTAAAAAAAAACAATTATTCAAGACGTACACACCCCGAATTGGTCCTAAATTAGGGTCACCTTAATTTGCATAACAATAGAAAGAGGAGTTTTCTGAATGAAATGTATGTGACAGCGGCGTAACTACAAGTAGTTCATTAGAATAATAGTTATACATTATTATAATTATAGAGATAGGCAGATAATTGAGATCAATTATTTTAATATTAAGTAGATGAAATCTAACATAAAAGTAATAATGAAATGAAAATAGAGGAATTGGAATAAATATTAATATTTATAAAAAATCTACTATTTACAATACAGCTTAATTTATAAATTTTAGGCATCATATTTCGAGTAGACCGATGAACTGACGTCGTTGGGGTCCTGATGAATAATAAGGGGCTCTACAGTGTTTTCTAGCATGTTATCAGCTTCCTACATTCTTTCTTTTATTCCAATCCCATGTTCGACGCACTTACTCCATTTTTCGTAATCCACTGTCTTCATTCCCTCTTGCAAGAGGTTTTCAACGTCTCTTATTTCAAAAGTAGTGTTATGCCTTGCTACAAACCGTTTTACTTGCGCCCACACCAATTCTATGGGGTTTAATTCACAGTGATGGCGAAAGACGAAGTACCATTATATTCCGTTTTGAAGCGATTTCGTCGACAACAAATTTCGTACAAAGAGGTTTATTCAACTTTACAACCTCTAGCATGCTGGAAGTATTCTTCAAAAACATCAGCGTTCATGTCTTCATGATAGTTTCCAGTCCGTTTTTATTGTGAACCACCATCGACAAATCCATTTTTGCTACCAATGTGAGTAATTATGAATCTTTTACGTTTTCCCGAGGGTGCCTTATACCAGTGGACCATCCTTCCATGAAAGCTTGCCTCGCGCATTTTATATTTTTATCCTGCCATATTTTACCAATGGTACATCCTTCATTTAACCAAGTTTCGTCCATACAATAGATATTTCCCTTCGAAACTGTCTAACTGCCCTCAAATATCGTCTTCGCCAGCAGATGATTTCGTCTTCCTCTATTAAAAGTTATTTTTGGTTTTGAATTTTTTCATAACGAAAATACTTTTCCTACAAAGTTTTCCACACTTTCTTCCTACCCATTGGTGGAATAAAATCATTCTTTTTCATTTCAGATATTATTTTATTCAAGGCAGGTATTCCTTTTTTTGAGTAAAACAAGTGTACGATTTTTCTGATGGCAGCCTTCTTATCCTCATTTATTACAGTTTCTTTACTTCCTGTACTTCTCTTTGGTGACCTGACGAGGCCACGTTTATCCCCGTGCACACGTCGGTATATTGTTGACTGTCCAACTCCAGTCATATTCGAACACATTCCAACTATTTTTGTTGAATGTGAGTTCTGGTGGCGAATAGCGTTGAACTCAGCAACAAATTCAGAAACCCTAGCCATTTTCAAGAACGAACTTTTCCCATAACTGCCGGAAAGTAATTAAACATCTCAAATTTTTGGAAACACTGAGGTACAGGTAGGCAAACTATTTGTTAAAAAAACTTTTGAAGTAAGGAAAAGATAATCAGATAGGTGATTGTAAATTTATTATTTTCTTGTACCTGGAACACGAAATTACGGTGCATACTTAATCCATATTAACAGTCACTAAGCTGGTACGAAATATCTTTGAACTAACTTTACAGGGCTAGTGGTTATATATGGACCAATAGATATCCTCCTTATTTGAAGAGCTGAAAAAATGGTTGTTATAGCATTTTTTCTGAACTGCCAGGAAATGTAAATAGAAAAACAATTAAACGTCGCATTGAAAAGTTATGATATAATTTTGTTTTTTCTAATGGGACACCCAATATATAATTGCGTTTTTGGGTTTTCCGGAAAATTCTAGGTATGTTTCATTCATGATGCATATAATCCACTCACACATTCCTATCTTAGTTTTTCATAAGCTATCCAATGACATCAACTTAAGATTTAACTTCGTACGCCTATGGAATACGGCGAGGACGACTCGATGTCACAGTTCAATAATGATTCAATTCTCTCTCACATTAGGAATTGATTGATTGATTGAATTATCCAACATTACCAATTTTCGATATACAGAGAGGAAAAATATATTTTGGGAGAATGTCTGAAGAAAATGTTCAGAAATCCATAGGGAATCACGAAAGTTGTATTTATTGACAAATATGCATTTATTAAAAATCTGCCATTTCCACTCATTCTTGAATAATTTTCCATATCCATTAGATTGCATAGAAGTGACTTGTCTTTCTGAATATTATTCCGATATGTAAATACAAGGAATTATTCCATAACTCGAGAAGAAATATAACTATACTATAAAATTTTATCATTTCATAACCTTGGAAAATGGCCCAGTCAAAACTATTAAACAAGTCCTTCACATCATTGGTATTTATTTGTTGTTGCCTATTCGCTGCACCTTGCACTATGGTCGAACAGAGTGTTTTTGGATACTGGATACCTCAACCCAGTTTTACCTTATCATTGCTAGATGTCTGGAGCAAGACTGTTACCCAAATATTGAAAAAAGACCATTATATATAACGATCAAAGACCAATTGAAATACTATGGGCAATTAAAAAAAAACAACAAATAAAAAATACCCAAGGTCAGTCAGTCTCCAGGCAAGGATATACACTATGCCACCAATACCACTGGATAATAGCAAAGCATTCGATAATATGAATCATGAACTTCGGTGTGCCAAACTTCAATATAAGGGATACTATGAAATTTCCGTGAAATTTGTAGCATCAATTCTAACAAATAGAAGTCAAGCTGAATAGTCATTATTTTAGTTGACGATGGATTTCGAAAATGAATAGACATTTCATGATGGAAATATAATTCTTGCTATGACAGTTGGGTTATCATAGTGATTGATTTGTTTTTCATATCGGATCTTGCAATTGAAACCAACAGGATTATGAAATAATTGCCAAATTATTGTGGTATCTGATACAAAAATGAAACACGGATTTGATGACGATAAATTCATCTAAGAGTTCTTAAAAATACGCATAGGGGAGAGGATGGATGGTTTGAACACTGTGATGTTTTGAACAGAGCTAATAACTTTTTTGTGGGTATTTTCCTTAGAACTTTCCTATGCTCACATAACGGCAACACTGTTCCCTTCAACTGGCAACAGTTACTAGCGCTGTTTATTTTTGGTAATCATTTGGGATATAAAATCGAAAAATTCGTTGGAAAATTGGATTGTGTTGGAAATCAGTAATCAAGTGATATTTCTGTGGTTTACATAATTTTATTTTCAATATTCGTCACCTAAACACCAAGAATATTTTGATTTCAGAAACATGATACAACGAGGAGGCTAGGAACACAATAGCTGGTGAGGCTTTGGACAGTGTTCAAAGCCTCCCGTCATGTTCAAAGCCTACCCATGACTGATTTCAAATAGGTGGAGTTATTCCTTGGTTATATTCAATGAGTGCTTCTTTTCAATGTTAACATCATTATGCCACAAAAATACAAAAAAGGCACCAGAGTGCAATTGAATGAAACTGACATGCAAAATGCTGTCAAAGATGTGCTCGAGAAAAAAATGCCACTTCGAGTGGCCGCTGAAGCTAATAACGTAAAACACAGTGCTCTATACAACAGAATAAAATACCGGGATAAAACAAAGACTATACTTTTAAGGTAATTGTCGTGAAATCCACTTCCAATCAGATTCCGTTTATATTCATACCACTTTTAGTTGACATTATTACCTGTATCTTATTGAATTTTTGGAATCATTTACCACACCTAAAGCGAGATATAAGGGTTCAAAGTTGCAACGTTTAACACGTAATCCCTATAGTGAGCTACCGCGGACACCACATTTTAAGGCATAACTAAAAACCCTCCATTCAGATCTTCTTGAAAAACTAGTATAATATAGAAAGGTACGTATCAAATTTTATAAAAAAAATTCAAGACGCGTAGCCATACAGTTATTTATTTATTGTTATAAGACATTTCTAAATTATTGCGTATGAGAAGGCTGAGAATCGTGGCAACGCCTCAAGCGATCGCTGGTGATTCAAATAAACGAGAGCGCGAGGGTCTTGCTGTTTTGAATTGAACTGTGTTTTGGAACGCACATATTTATGAGTAATAATTGTGAATAATTGCGTTTATTTATACTGATGCATTTTAAACATATGAAAATGGGAATAGATATAATAAAATGTAGTTTTAACGAGTAACGGCAAAAAACAGTGCATAAACTTTATTGTATTCATACATTTGTACAACACATGTACGTATAACATAATTCGGATATTTTTAAACATAAACAAAAATTATTCAGATTTCTAACAGGATAATGAAATATAACGTATAAATCTACAAAAAATATAAACAACAATTAATGTAATATTATTTATTCTTGACTATTAAAGTAAGTAATCACTTGATTGACTAAACATTTATTTTTAATTCATTAATGATTTTAGTTGATGCTTTCCTATGTTTATTTACTCTAGGTTTTCCATTCCACAATTGTTCAGTCATGTGATCAATCACAGCTTCTTCTCCTTCATCGTGATACATTTGTTTCAGAAAATGGTATGTTATATTTTGTTGCGCAATTGTTTTCAATAAATCCCGTGATATAACATTTTTTAAGGCATTTAAATTGGGTAAATTACGAGATATTCTTTCGTTCTCAAGTCGCTATGATTTCATGTATGTTGATAAGTCTGACTCTTTACCAATAAAACGAACTAATTTCTGTATAATTTGTACATCATACATCGCTTCGTGGAAATTATCTGATGTTTCGTTTGGTATTAAATCTTTGGCTAATTTTGATAGCCGGTACATTCCTGGCCCTTTTCGATTTGGAAATGTTTTTTTGAAAATAATTAAGCTATCCACAAATCCTGCTAACATGATAAAATCTTCTATTAAATTATTATTAATGATTGCTCTTAGTAATCTAGGTACATCGAATCTCGCATTATGCGCAACGAGTAAATTTGGAGTTGTAGATAAATTTAAAAATTCTTTAAATGCTACCAAACAATCTACTAAATTTTGTGAATCGACTTGTACATCATTCAAATATAATTGACCAGAAATTGTACTCAATCCCGTACTGTACTCAATCCCAAGTTCTTTGAGATTAACAATGCGATTTCCTTCACACACATCATTTTAATCAGACTATTTTTTGTTCGTATTTCGAGCCTTACACAATTCAGACAATTTATGTTTCCTTTTTTAACCGACGAAACCAAAAATGAGGAGGTTCTCTATTCGACCCGTATATATTTTTTTTCCATCATATTTTTTTATGTATGATCACGCATAACTTTTTACTGAGGCGTCCGATTCCGATAATTCTTTTTTCAGTGGATAGGGTGTACTTAGAATTTGGTCCCATTTGAATTTGAAAGATGAAATCCACCCCTAAGGGTAGCGACATGAAGGATATTGATCACTCACCCTCTGAATTCTGGTCCGTTAACCGATTCTATCAGGCATAACTTTATACTTGGTTCTTCGATTTGGATGATTCTTTTTTTAATAGATAGGGTATACCTTATATTTGGATTTCGAAAGGAATTAGCCACCCTTACGGGTGGAAAAATAGGGGATAATTGATTTTTCACTAGTGAACATTGGCATACACATACGTAGTTGACAATGACAGATCGCTACTGACATTATTCTTGTTTCACATCCGTCAAAATCAGTATATTTTATGAAAGGATGGAATGATATACAAAGTAATGAAATAAACTAACCAGAACAACTAAAATAATTTATATTACAACAAATAGTAAAAGTAGATAATCATATTATTTAACTGGTAATAGTTGAAGTAGGGTGGGTAAGTAAGTATTTTGGAAGTAATCAAAAAACAAGCAGGTAGTAATTGGTAGATTTTAGCCACAAAAAATTAAAAAATAAAAACTTTTTAACAAAAAATTAAACCGACGAAATACGGAACTGAAAAGTAAAAAATAAAAACTTTTTAACAAAAAATTAAACCGACGAAAAAATCAACTGAAAAGCAAAAAATAAAATGAACCTTCTTAGTCTAAATGATAATTGAGCTCCTAAACTAATGTAAGTAACTGACTTTGAGTCGGCGCCAAACAAACTAGCAATTGAATTAGGTGAAGCGTAAAATGATGGCAGCGAGATGCACGGCTGCGTTTTGATGACTTCTTTCATAGATAATGATCGATAATTGTTTGTTTGGCACCAACTCAAAATCAGTTACTTACATTAGTTTAGTTTAGTTTCCACCATTACCTTTGATTTCATTGTGACCTGGCACCCACATCAGAGTAACCTGATTGTTCGTAGTCTCAGGGGGAGTTTGCAGTCCCAAGTCAGTGTGTGACTTCAGAGCGTTTAGTGCTGCTTGGATGTCTGATAGGATATAGATCTTTGCCCCCCTGAAGCCTCTTTCAAGGCATTTTTGGGAGCAAATTTCTATAGCATGATGGGTTTCTGCTTGGAAAATTGTTTGGGCTTTGCCTAGGGATTTTGAGAGCATAAAATAAGGACCCGTTACTCCCACTCCAGCCCTTTTGTCCATTTTGGAATCATCAGTATACCATACTACTGCATTCCTTTCTAGTTGACCCCCGTTCGTTGTGAATATATTCACTTCAAAGTCATGCCTAGCTGGCATTATGTCTGATGGCTTGTACCTGGATTCCAGTTTGATGCCTGGTGCAGTCTGAAGGCACAGTGGCGGAAGATTCAGCATTACCTCTAGTGCTGCAGTGGGGCACGTGAATATTGCCCCTGTGATTTCCCGACAAGCTGCACTTTCTGCAGCTTGATTTGTGCCGAGTGCTGTTGAGTTTTTGGCCACCATACTAATGAGGCATAGGTGACCATGGGTTTGATAAACGTTTGATATAACCAGTATATCATTTTCGGTTTCAAACCCCTTGTTTTTCCAAAAACTCCACGTCCAGGTTGCCGCTGTAGCCTTGGAAAGTATATTTTTAATATGACTGTTCCATGTTAGTCTCTGGACGATTATGAGGCCCAGGTATTTGACTTCATTGGAAAAAGTTACCCGAGTTCCATTCAGGGTTGGGGCTTTCAGTTCGTTTTTACGCCTCTTTGTGAATGGAACCAGCACTGTTTTGCTAGGACTTACATTTAGTCCCTCCTTTTAGTGCTGTCTGCATGCGATTGAATATTATCCCGTCATGTTTGCTCCTAATAGTGACGACATGGTCATCGGCGTAACCTTGAGTCGTAATTCCAGATTCATGTAGCTTCACTATCACTCTGCAATGCTGAAAAGCAGAATCATTGTAGCTGCTCTCGGAGAGGAAACGGCCAGAATGACAGCAGAAAAAGGTTTTTTTCAAGGTGGGGTTGTATCGCCTTCGCTGTGGTCACTGACCGTGGATAATCTCGTCAATGAATTGAAAAATAGTACGCTTTCAGAAATAATAGTTTGGAAGATAGGCAGATGTTTTAAAAAAAAACCTGTGTTTGTGTAAGCATATCTTTAGTTAAGTCTTGGTTTATTGATGTTTTCAATTTACTTCATTCAATCGTGTGAAAACTGTCGGAAATGGTTTTTTATATACGAGAAAGAAGAACAATTGTAGCTACATATTTTCACGGAAAAATGTGCTAGAGCTACGGCTCGAATTTTCAATGAAACTTATTCAAGGAAAAATGTATATCAGTATGTGATACAAGTGATGCATATGTTCATGGAGTCAGGGTCAGTGCAAAATAAAAAACATGAACGAGCAAAGTATAGGAGGAATTAATGGTCGCTGTTGCAGTTATAGGGCATGCAGTGATGGACAGCATTCAATCTTTAAGACAACTTGAGACTATTTCTGTAGTTTCCAAAAGCGGCATATATCGAATTCTCAAAGAAGCAAAATTTCTTCCTTATAAAATGCAGAATGTACAAGAATTGAATGACAAAAGTATCTTGAACTTCTTGATACACAGCACAATCACTCAACTACTTGAAGACGATGATAATCTACTGAAGATCAGCTCACCTCTCAACAAGAAGGAGCTCCTCTATATTTTGTTGCACCTGTACGTCAATTTTCAAATGAAAATTTCACAGAAAGATGGATTGGAAGGCAAAGACCAATAGAATTTGAAGAAAATAAAAATAAAAATCGACAGGGCTGAGCGATTTTCAGTGTTTTCCCCGATTTCGAATATAAGGGAGGTCACAAGTTTACGGTTGGATATACTGTATATTGCAGTTGTATATGAAAAGTCATTCTAGCAGTGACCAGGTGACCTTTCAATTTTGGTATTGAATGTTTTTCAATCGTTCCAGAAATGATCAAAATGGAGGAAACATACTTCAATGAATATCATTGGTGTATGTTGTACTATTGAGTGATGCATCACATTCCGGTGATGAATTGTCTCGTACCCAAAATTGAATTAAAAATTAAATTATTCAGTTCTTTTCAAAATTGTTTCGAGTTATCGAATCATATGACACAAATTCCAATGAACATAAACAATCGGACAACAGATAGACAACTAGGTGAGGAAATTTCAGTGGGGAACACTGACAATGAATGGAAAACTCAGATTCTAGATCCCAACACTTCTACTAGATAAATTGCTTTTGAATTTGTTTCACTCATTTTAACATTAATTCTTTATGAAAAATCCACAGTTCCTCCCAATATTCTGTCAAAATATCGGAGAATAATCTAACTGTCGAATATTAGGAGACACGTTACTGTAAACAGACTCAAATAAAGCGATATATATCTTATCAATGAAATGATACCTTTTTACCTCGAAAATTAGTAATTCGACCATTATTCATTGACTTACGAAGTATTTTACTCTATCAGTGACTTGAAGTGGTCATTTCCTGAATATGAAAATAATTTGTAAGACAGAAAAACAATACATTACACATAGAAACAAATAACCCATTAAGCGAAATGTGTTTTTGAAAAGTGATCGATGGTGTTTACATTGATACTCACGGTGAATAACTTTGGGTTAGGAAAGTGGTGGTTCATTTTCGATTCGTCAGCTGATATTTCAGGCCATGCTTTCCTTTCTCTGAGTGGGTTTTTTCTGTTTAAAATATCAAGGTCCAAAAATCGAGATATACAGTGCGGATTTTTAGTCCCCCTCCCAGTTTTGAACGGTTTGATGGGACGAAAACTGTTTTGAATGATATCACCGATACTACTTTTTGGAATGACATTATGATTGCTCGATATATGACGCACATAAATTAAAAAATTTCAAATAATAGGCGGGATTAAGTAGCACATCGTTAAAAAGATCATTCAGTTCTCTTTTCAACCACCTTATTTTTTTCGAATTTCGTTTACACGTTTTTTCACAATATGCATTTGAAATGTCAAGTATAACAAAAAACAAAACTAATATGTAGTATTTTTTTATAGGGAATAAGAGGAAAATTGTTGCCAATTAACAAATAAGCTGCTCGAAATGCCCTCCTAATGCTTCTTGACAATAAAATATTAAATTTGAAAATTCGTCCCGAACATTATGAAACATATCTTTAGTTATATCAGCTCTCACTCGTGTTATTCGTTGTTTCGGTTCTTCCAAAGAGTCGGATTGTAACTCATATACTTTCTATTTGACGTAAACTCACACAAAGAAGTCACAAGGTGTGAGGTCTGGAGATCGTATCGGCCATTCGGTTGGTCGACGACGTCCAATCCATCTCATGTTACATCCAGATAATCTCGAACTTGACGTTGAAAGTGAGAAGGAGGGGGGGGGCGGTCGTCTTGCTGGAATTCGTTCTCATTTTCTTCTAGTATTTGAAGTATGAGTGGATCGATCATTTCTTGTAGCATATCCAGGTATAAATTACCGTTTGAGTTCTCTTCTAGAAATAAAGGAGCTACAATATGCTTTCCTAGAATTCCTGCCCACACATTCAGTTTCTGTGGAAACTGTGTGTGACCTTCTCGAAAGATAAGGGTATTTGTGTCACTCCAGAACCGCACAACCATGGTTGAAAGTAAAATTGAATGACCTTTTCTACGATGTGCAACTCGATTTCTATGCCTTTCGAAATTTTCAAGTTGATGTGCCCTCAGCGCCCTCTGTTGAGTAATTGTGATGTACCTTCTTTCAAAAAATTTGATTGTTGAAAAAAACAAATTATTATCTTTTCATGGATGTGCAACTTGACCCCATGCATGAACGGATCTTCAGTAAATGGAATCGAAAAAATCTAGTAGGTGGCTGTCACGTTTTGTTTGATATTGAATTTGAATTCGATATTCTATGAAAACAAAACATGGTACTGGTACATGCCTACATTAAAAAAGTCAAAACAACCGGAATTATTTTAAACTACCACGATTGAAGTCACAAGTTGTGCAAACAAAACGTGACATCCACCTACTAGATTTTTTCGATTCCATTTACATGCACAATGTTGTATTTAATTTTTTTATTAGGAAACTATTGCTTTTACGGACACAACACAAGAGTTTTGCAATGAATCGTTCTTTAAAACGCATATTTAATTGAGAAATTTTGTTTCGTTGAAAGGTTCTGGTGAAAAATGGAATAGGGGTTGCATGTTTCACCCCTTTAAAAGATCACAACAAAATTAAAAAAATATTCATAGGTAGCCTTCTTATTGGTGGAAAATGCCCACAAAATGCCATTTCTTCAACTCTTCAGCAATTACAAGAAAAAAAAAACTTTTCTCATTTTTTGGAGCGTGTAACTTTTCAAGGAAAGGCCGAAGAGCTTGTGTTTACATGAGAGACCCCTTCAATTTTCGACAAAGAATCACCACCTAAAAACTTTTGCACTTGTTTAGTGACACCCTGTATATGCATTTTTACCCTCTTCATAAGTACCCTGGATTGTTTAGATTGAGTTCTGCATATGAGCCGGACTGTATTTTTTTGGCAGAATGTAAAGATCAGTTTTTATTATTATTACTATAAACAAAGTTAAAAAAGGTTGTTATAAATCTGGCTTACGTTTTCGATATCATTTCTATTGTTAATGATGTTGGGGTCTTTTTTAATATGTATCATTTCAAGGAATGTTCTTACTCTTGGATTTCCTTCTTTGGTCAAACTTTCAACGTTGATAGTGTTTATTTTCTTTTTCGTGTTTGGATAAGGCTGTAATGTCAGTTTTTGAGTACTTGTGGGCCTGTACTTGCATGAGAGATAAACAAACCATTCCTGATAACTTCGAAGTCACACACTTACATCAACTTTCGTACGATGCACACGCAGAAATTCAAATAAAATAAGTTGTAAATGAATAGTCATATATATATATATATATATATATATATATATATATATATATATATATATATATATAACAGATAGTTTTATGTTGTGAATAACGTGTTATATTTCAAACCATATGTTTTTGAATAATTATTTTAGTAATATTGTTTTGAGTTAAATATGTCTCAAACTCTATTTTTTCAATTTTAGCGTCTTCAACCTGATAATGACAAATACTATGTCGAAACGTCGTTAAAAGAAATTATACGAATTAACTGAATCAGACCTTCATTCCGAAAAATTCAAGAAAATATATATATATATATACGAAGGAAAAATATAGAGCTAGTGTATGTATATATATATATATATATATATATATATATATATATATATAAGTAAATTAAAATTGTGACATTGCAGACAAATTTCAAAATTCAAGAAAAAAACCATCCTCAAGCAGGAATCATAATCCATTCCCACAACAACTAACATCAAATTCTAGAAAAAAGCGGTATCTTCGAATTGCAATTGAACCTGTGTCCTCGATAGTTCGGATGGTTAGAGTATGGACTAGAGATCCAAAGGTCGCAGGTTCGATTTCTGCTCGAGGATGGTTTCTTCTTGAATTTGAAAATGTGTCTCTCTGCAATACCATACTTTTCTATCACTTACTATATATATATATATATATATACATATATATAATATAATATATATATATATATTATATTTATATATATAAGTGAGTATTTTTCTACTACTTCCTCCTCTGTAAAAGTAGAAAAGAATAGGATCAAAGCAAATACAGAGCAAAATCAAACAGGAAAATAAGGATAGATCCTTAAGCGGTCTGTTATATCACTGGCACAGAACATTTATTGTGCGATGTCGACTCGCACTTGACTGCTTTCTTCATTTGATAAGCAATTTTTTCAGAGGTTTTATAAAACCGATAGTCAGAATTTCGTTCCCAATATTGATAAAAGGTAGTAAATTATTTAGCATTGTTTTATCTCTGTCATGAGTTAGCAAAACAAATGAGTTTTTCTCAATGAACATAAACAAAATTATTTGCTTCTTATTAATTACCTCACAAAGACCTACGTACTCATGAACACTAGTCGGATGTAATGGATATGAACATTTCACAAGTGAAAGTTTACTCACTTCTTTCGAACTAATTCATTGTTACTTATGTGGCTTGAAACTGTTTTTGTGCTAGTGCCAAGAGAAAATGCTAAAAGAACGTTTTCAAAATGTTATTTTTATATTATTCGAATAATTCGTATCGTAGAAAGCTCTTTAAATATTCACCACCACTTCATTTGCATTTTCGAAGGCCAGCAGGATATGAAACAAATGATGTTTTCTCCAGTAGGTCTACGTCCATACTTGTCTTCGAGGTTCCGACATTGGCCATGCAGCTCGGTTCAACGCAATTGGGTCATGGGTCACCCACAACAATAAAAATGGTGCGGT
Source organism: Gonioctena quinquepunctata (assembly GCA_018342105.1). Lineage (NCBI taxonomy): Eukaryota > Metazoa > Arthropoda > Insecta > Coleoptera > Chrysomelidae > Gonioctena > Gonioctena quinquepunctata. Next base: position 118,506 of record JAFIRS010000475.1, read on the forward strand.
CGAACAACTTTCCTCTGCCGTTTCAGATATAATTCATAATTGCTGATTGCAAGATAAACAATGTTGTTAATCATCGGTAGCACGTGGAAGTGTTTCTTGATTAATATTATCAAATATATTTGCGAAAACGATAAATATGAGTGGTTTGTTTATCGCGATCCCATTTCCTCTACTATAATCTTCCGTAACAGTATTATGAGAAAGGATTAAAAACCGAATGAGTAGATAAAAGGAAAATATTTTATTGAAGAAAAAACTATCAAGTAAATATTTGCCATACTTTTTTTCCATAGGATACAAGGGACAATGGAGTTTTTATTTTTTTTCAATCAAAAAACAATCAAACATGAATGTTGTGTTCTGGGCGGTTCAGAAAGCATACGAGAAAAAACTAACCCAATATGGGGTGGTTTTAATATTGCATGGAATCATAGAGTTGAATACATCGCAAAATATACTATTCGATCAAATTTATCGAGTTGGGAGAACAAAAATTCATTTGACTTCAACAGAAGTAAATTTTGATTTTTTTGGATTCTAGAGACAATTACGAAAATTTCGTACATTTGATTTTTCTGAAGCATTTTTATTTTTACATCTAGAGTGCGTTGAATCCACTTCAACAAATCTGCTGGAGATGAATGATGAGTAAAAAATATGACAGTGTTTTTCGTCTAGTTGAGTACTTATGGCGGTTTGATATTTTCAAAACCACTAATTGTAAAAAAGTCAATTTTTTCAAATGACAACATCTTTTAGACACACATTCCTTAGATTCTGATTTTTACAACGAATCCATTGATGGTTTCGAATCGAACATCGGATGGATATCAATCCTATACACCAATTATTTTTCGACAAATTATGAGGGAATTGGGGTATATCGCTCATCAAGTATGCTGTGGATACGAAACCAAATTCATAACTTCAATTTTACGATCAAAACTAAATGTATAATTATTTTGCAAATAAATCAATTTTTTTAAAAGTCACCTTCACTCAAAACTGAATAAAACTTTGAACAAATAGAGTTCCACCGCAAGAAAGTCCGCAAACTTCTCAACAAAGCCAAACGGACAAAACAGCCCACACACCGGGAAGACTATAAGTCAGCACAAAGAGGATACAAGAATAGTATTCGAACAGCACAGAGGGACACTTGGAAAACCTACTACCAGAGGCAGCAAAACTCAACAAGGTTCTATCCAAAGACCCGGGAGCGAACCTGAAGGTGCACTCCCTGCCCGAAGGAGGTTATACTGCTTCGGACGGGAGACACTCCAACACATGCTCTCAGTCCATTTTCCGGGCAGCACTGTAACACCCAATCCACAGTCGACTGTACCGTCAAAAACAAAAGTTGATTACAGGATGGCTGCCAGGATTGTAACTGGGCCATTGAGACCTTCTCACCTTTCAAGTGGGGGGAGAGGTATATTCGCAGTCCTATTACAAAAAGGCAGGGATATCCTAATCCCCCATCTTTTGGAGATATTCCGCAGCTGCCTCGCTCACGGGTACGCCCCTAAAGCTTGGATGACAGCCAAGGTCATCTTCATCCCCAAGCCTGGTAAAAATGATTACACCCAGGCAAAAGCGTTCAGAGCCATCAGTCTCACGTCTTTTCTTCTAAAGACAACTGAAAGGCTGGTGGACAGATACATCAGAGAGGAGGTACTGGATGAACCCACTCAGCGACCTCCACGCGTACCAGAGCGGCAAGGGCACGGAGACTGCCTTCCATCGACTCGTCAATGGGGGGGGGGTTAGACCGGGGCGGCGCCACTCTAGGTATATTCAACGACAGAAGGTGCATTTGACAATACGTCATTTGATTCCAAATGTCAGGCAATGAGGGAAAGGGGCGTGAATCCAACCATAAAAAATGGATTCCGCCACCGTACCCAAGAGGGGCTGTCCACAGGGAGGAGTCTTGTCCCCTCTGCTGTGGTGCCTCGTGGTGAATGGCCTCCTAGTAAAGATACAAGAACTGCGTTACAACACTCAGGCCTATGCGAACGACATTGTCATCCTGGTCGATGACCAGGGGTCCGGCCTCGTGAGGGTTACTATACAAAGAGACCTCAACGGGGTGGATGAATGGTGCCGTTTAGTAGGGCTGAGTGTGAACCCTGGAAAGGCGGAGCTGGTTCTTTTCACTAGAAAACGCAAACAGGGGACCTCCCAAACATCCAACTCGATGGGAGGTCCCTGCAATACAAAAGCTCAGTCAAGTACCTTGGAGTCATCCCTGACTACAAGCTAAACTGGAAGGAGCATATAGAATGCAATGTTCGAAAAGCCATAGCCGCGCATGTAGAAGGGCATTTGGCAGTACGTGGGGGCTCAGCCCCAAGATTCTATACTGGATCTACACGCCCAATGATAACGTACGTAGCCATCATCTGGTGGCAAGGTACAGCATCTGGCAAATCAAAAACCCAATTAAATAAGGTACAAAGACTTGCCTGTCTTGCGACAACAAGTGCAATAAGGACGGCACCCACTAGGGCGCTGGAGACACTTATAGGACTGCCTCCATTGCACCTATTCATTGAACACGAGGCACGCAAAGCCATCGCTCGCTTGAGAAGCTCCAACCAATGGCGGAGCGAGGGAATGTATGGTCATTCTCGATTATGGAATCAAACAGTGAAGGATTTTCCACTCCTGGAAATGCCACGTCGTACAGAGTCAGTTTGCTGCTGGTGTCAGAATGCATTGACGATTTGCAAAGGCTATCCATTGCCAATACCGTGGGTCTCCGGTAATACCGGGGTGCCCGGAAACGAACGGGCTGACCATATGGCCAGACGAGGTGCAAAAAGCTCAACGATTGGACCAGAACCAATACTGGGAGTTTCTAGATCATGGAGAGTATCAACCATGAAGAGAATCCTGGAAGTAAAATTGCAGGAGGCATGGAAAGAGGCCCCTGGCATGAGACAATCGAAACTCCACATCGAAGGTCCCTCTAGTGGGAGGGCCAAGACTCTGCCCACACTGAGCAGACAGGAAATCAGAATAGTGGTAGGGCACTGCCATCTAAACAAGCACCTCAACATTATAGGTATCGCGGATGATACTAAATGCAGGCGGTGCTTGGAGGATGAGGAGTCAGCCACCCACATCCTCACGGAATGCCCAGCAGTGGCAGCAATACGGGAAGCGCACCTCGGGCGTATCGTTCTGAACCCGGAGAGTGTGAGAAAGGTCTCTTTCGCTCGCGAAATAGGGTACCTTCAAAGCTGAACCGATTCCCAGCAGCGGTGGGTGCATAACGGGCCCGATAGAGAGGCCTACATGCTAATGGTTCTGTCCGCCCACATACTCTTATTCTATTCTTCATTCTAAAACTTTGAAATTTTTGATGACACGCTCTGTATGATTATACATTTTTCGATTCCGCAAACATCTCCAAGTAGGTCCTCTCAGTTTCGGAAACGAAAAGTGATCACTAAATTTTTCAGATTTATTCCAATTCTCATTGTTTGGTAAAAACTTAAAAAATTATATGTGTGCTATTAGAAATTGGTGTATTTCAATAAAATAATAAGTTCGTATACCTAGTGTGACTTAGGTCATTGAATTTTTCAACAAACATGTCTACAAGAGATGAAAAAGTGGACCTGCTATTGATTTATGTAGAATCGAAGAAAAATTCGAGGAAAGTAGCAACTTTGTATGTTGAAAGGTATTCCAAAAGACATCATCCATGTTTTTAATATTTCCCCGTTGTGGAGAAAAAAATCAGACAAGAAAATCCCAACCATGAAACTTTTTTCATTGATGTGGTGACGGAAATCAATGTTATAGCATTTGTAGAAGTTAATCCTACCGCTTCTACAAGGGAAACTGGCCATGAGTTACAAATTAGTCATGAGTCAGCACGGAAGCTTCTGTACAGGTCGTTTAAGTATCAAGTGCACCAACATTTGTATGAAAATGATGGAAATCGAAGATTTGTTTATAGTGATTGGTTACTTTTTTTTTTTTTTTATGTTCTGGTTCCCACGAAAAGGGATATCCTGTAATGTTCAGAGAACATCGTGGGAACCAAGGGAAAGAAGGTAGGAGTTGGTGTTCTTCTTAAATTTCTGGAGGTTGTATGCCTCGGGGAACACCTCCCTAGGCAATGAGTTCCAAAGCCTCGCTGTTCGTTGGATGAACTAGTCTTTGGAAAGTGATGTTCTGCAGGTCTCCAAAGTGACCACGAAGGAGTGTGATGACTGAACTTGACGGGTTAGTCTGGAAGAGACTGCCAAAGCAGGAACGATTGTTGATATTTCAGAAGAGCATCGCCCATGAAAATATCTATAAAATAGAGACAAATCGCCAACTTTTCTACGGTGTTCCAGACAAGTGAGCGAGTTTGTAAGCGAGGCATCACCGACGAGACAAATTGCCTTTTTTTGGACAGAATCCGATAGCCTCAGGATATGTTTAGGTGCCGCGCTCCAAATATGGGAACAGTATTCCAGGACAGGTCGGATCTGTGCCTTATAGATCATAAGCAGCTGAGTGGGGGTGAAATACCTCTTAGCACGAAACAAAAAACCATCTTCTTTTTCCCGGAAAGGTTTTGATAGTAATACCAAGCATCGATATGGATGACTTCAGTGGTATGGTTACTCCTGACAAAGTTATGTTAGGCACAGTGAGATCGGCTTTTCTAGAGAAAAGACATGCTTGTGTTTTGTTTGCATTGAATTCTACCAAGTTATTAGATCCCCACTCGAGAATTGTTCCTAAGTCCATATTTATATTATTAACATTTCTTCCTCGTTCATTTCTGGTTTCACGGGCTGATATAGGGGCCCTGGAAGAGAAAGCGATATGGAGGGTACTATCATCGGAAAAGCTGTGTACTGGACATGAAGTTGCTTTCAACAGGTCGTTGATGTGAAGTAGAAATAGTGTTGGTGCGAGAATAGATCCTTGCGGAACACCAGCATTTATGAGTAGAGTGTCAGATGAAACTCCATCGACCACTACATGGAGAGACCTGTTTGAGAGAAAACTAGCAAGCAGAGAACACAGCTGAGGGGGCAAGCCATAAAACGGAAGCTTGGCGAGGAGTCCCTGGTGCCAAACTCGATCGAACGCCTTGGAGATATCTAATGCCACAGCTAAAGTTTCTCCATACTTTTCAATAGATAGCTGCCATATATGTGAGACGTAAGCGAGCAGGTCACCAGTTGATCTCTGATGGCGGAAGCCATATTGCCTATCGTTGACAATTCCTGAGTCTTCCAGATATTTCATGAGCTCGATGTTGATGGCTTTTTCCATGACCTTTGAAATAATAGATAGCAGTGCGATAGGTCTGTAGTTGCTAGGTAGGGCCTTTTTGCCTTTTTTAGGGACTGGCTGTTCTCTTGCAATTTTCCAATTGGACGGAAATACCCCCAAATTGTAAGAGTGGTTGAACAACTTGCAAAGAACAGGTGTTAGTTCGGGGGCACATTTCTTGAGAACAATCGGCGGGATTCCGTCAGATCCACAGGCTTTGTTGGTGTTGAGACCCAGCAAAATCTTTCTGACAGTACGTTGGCGAAAGGTGATCTCGGGCATGTGACTGTCAATAGGTGTAATGTTCGGGGGTTGTTTTCCCGATGAATCCAGAGTGGAATTTCCAGCAAATAGGTGCGCAAAGATATTGGCTTTTTCCTGGGCAGTCGTTGCTAGTGTTCCATCTTCTTTGGTTAGAGGAGGAAATGAGCTGGAAGTGAAGTTTCTTCCCACAGCTTTGGCGAAAGACCAAAATGAACGGGATCCGTTAGGACATTCAGCAAGTTTTGATCTTATTTTGGCATTGTGGGCATCTTTTGAGCATTCTATTGTCTCTTTGCATATGCCTCTAGCCTCGACATATGCTGCTCTGGTCTCAGGGCCCGGATTTTTTAACCATCGATGGTTTGCTGCCTGTTTGGAAGCCACAGCTCTAGAGCAGTTTCTGTTAAACCAGGTCTTATCGGATGATGTTCTTCTTTCGGTATTCGGTATGTAAGTTTGCATTCCCAACATGATGATTTCAGAAATTGTCTCAGCATATCGTGTTGGATCTACTGAAGAGAAACAAACTCTCCCATGGAAACGCTGAGAAAAACATACGAAGACCTTCCCAGTCGGCCGAATTGTGATGCCACATGAGACGGGGTGATATTGTGCAGCTCGATGGTAAATGGAAAGAGCATGTTGTGGAGATGAGGGTGTGATCAGAGTTTCTGAAAAATACTGCCAATCCCGACTTTGTTCCTTCGATATTGTCCTGTACGTTCATTCAAACGAGTATCTATGTCAAATTGATTGATTCAATAAAATGTCAATTCAACAAAATAAGCGGATCTCTTCAGTAAAAATATGTATTCAAATGATTAATCAGCATGAGAGCCTACACCAGACATTTAAGTCCAGACGTCGCAACGATGATCAATCAAAAGAAATGTATATTCTTATTTTTGCTCCATATTAATTAATTGTAATATAACATTTTCCCTATGTCCCCGCTATAGAGCTTCTCACTCTTTTCAGGGACGGCTATCTATCTGATTGTTATTTGATTTTGCCTTTCGGATTACAGTTAAATTTTTCTAGCTTTGCAAAGATGATCAGTTTGCTTTGCTATTCGGTAACATTATCTTAGTCTGGGTCAGTTGTACATTTGTGGTTGAGAAATAATTTTTTTTTCGAAAAAAATTATCTACAAATAAACTGGCAATATTCCTCCCACGTTTAATATTTTTTTAAGAAATAATTGTTGCGCTCATTCAAATCCGAGATTGGTATTTTATTCTTCAACAGCTCATGGTAGGTCATTTTTTATTTTCAGTTCCGTGTTTGGGATGAGGGTTATGAGGAATCTATCTAATCCATATTTATTGGGAGACCCTGATAACTTTATTCCAGCTAATCCTTTAGTAACTCCAATTCATATTCAACCAGAATAATATTTATATTTGCTCATGCAATTTTACGTTCTATTCCAAACAAACTTGGGGAGTATTAGCATTAGTATTTTCTATTGCAATTTTATATTCAGTCCCCTGTTCAATCACTACCTAATATGATCAAAAACATTAGTAATATTTTTGTTTTCAAAAGAAGAATGATAACTTTTTTACATGAGAATTGCTTCTATGGTGTAGCTGAATTTTTCTCTCGATGAGTCTTTGACTTAATCAAATCAATTTGACTATTCCGATACAGGGTTATTCATTGGGAAATGCGGATACAGTAAGGGTAGATGGTGTTTCTAAATAACCTATATTTTATGGGTTTATCTTCTTTATAACCATAACTTTTGAACCACCCCATACATTTTTATAATGTTTGGTTCGTATGTTCTTTGTCCACAGTGGTGTCGATTAACATCATAAAAAAAAGTCTTATTCCAGGTCCGACCTTAAAAAAATTAATAAGTAGGTTTCGAGTAGAAATAACACCCTGTATATCAATATTTCAAAATTTTATTTGTAAATTTGGAAAGAGCAGAAAAAAATAACTAAGACTAAATGTATTTGGTGTTTCCGCATACAACTTTTTTACTTATTAACTTGAGTCAAATCTAGATGTGGCACAAAATTATTTTTTTCCCCAAATGGTACTTTTCCAGCTTTAATCTATAAAATCATCAACTATTCCTTATTCTCCTAATGTCTGGATCCCAACCTTATTGAAACACGAGAAGACATGTCCGTATTTGGGACACATTTTTATTATCAATGACTAACTTTCAAACACCCTGAATGCGTGAAAAATCATCATAACATTTGTTTTTTGTGATACATTAAAAAAAAATATATAAAAAAGAGGAAAAATGCTCATTCCGAAAAAAGCATAACTTTTTTTTAAACAAAAATAACGTTGTAACAAATTGTATTAAGTTAAACGAAAAAATTAATTAAACACACAAAAATGTGTATTATTTGCTAAAGTAAACAATAGGTACAGACTGCTTGATTTTATTATTATTATTGAGAATGCATCGGAAGATTCGAGAAATGATCATGCTCTGGCTGGAAAAATAATTAGACGCGGATAAAGAAAATTAATTTTTTTTGATTTTCTGTTATGTTTAACCTTTAAAATGTAGATTTGTTGCAACGTTATTTTTGTTTAAAATAAAGTTATGCTTTTTCAGGCATTTTTCCTCTTTTTTTTTTAATGTAGCGCAATGAACAAATGTTATGATAATTTTTTGACGCATACAGGGTGTTTGAAAGTTAGTTAATGATAATAATAATTTGTCCCAAATACGGACATGTCCTCTCGTATTTCAATAAGGTGAGGATCCAGAAATTAGGAGAATAAGGAATAGTTTATGATTTTATGGATTAAAGCTGGAAAAGAACCATTGGGGAAAAAAAAAATTGTGCCACTTCATTATCGAAACATCTAGATTTGACTCAAGTTAATAAGTAAAAAAGTTGTATGCGGAAATACCAAATACATTTAGTCTTACTTATTTCATTCTGCTCTTTCCAAATTTGAAAATAATTTTTTTTAATATTGATATACACGGTGTTGTTTCGACTCGATACCGACTTATACATTTTTTTAAGTCCGGACCTGGAATAAGACTTTTTTATTATGTCAATTGACACCACTGTAGACAAAGAACATACGAACCAAATATTACAAAAATATCTAGGGTGGTTCATAAGTTATGATTAATTGAAAAAATAGGGAAATTATTAAATCACCCTGTATCTTGGTTATAAAGAACTATAAACCCATAAAATATAGGTTATTTAGAAGCACCTCTGTGTCCTCCATCTACTCTGACTGTATGCGCATTTCCCAATGAAAAACCCTGTATAATTTGGTAAATTATCTTAAAAGAAAAATAAACGAATATTATTATTATTATGTTCACATTTCAAGTATAAAACAGCTGAATTTTATTACTGTTGGTTCTATTACCAATTAAAATAATTCAATTAATTCGCTCTGCAAGCTACAGGTTTTCCTTATATGATTTTCCAGAAATATTTTTGCCTGTCCAAGCACATTTATTTTCAATTATCACTTTCAAGGAGCAACAGATTCGATCAACAGGTGATCCATTCGAATGAGAACATTTTCGCTATAGATATATGAGGAGTTGCGATATTTATATATTAGCAGAGTGATGAAAAAAAAATCAATCCTTGTAAATCATTGAGTCTCCGATTTAGAGGACTAGGAGTAAGCAACTCATTAATTTATGAAAATTTTTGATTTACATTCTACAAGACTAGAGTAGCTGATTACGAAAACAATGTCAAAATGAATAATAAAAAAATTACACACCTGTATCTAACGTACCAATCTAATGCACTCAGGCTCTCACAACGTTTTCCCAGCAATAGCTGTCTGACTTTTCACTTCCTCTTCTTTTATCGTATAAACAGGTAACCAGGTAAAGGAGTGACTGTGTCACTAATGAATATCAACGTTACCTGTGCCGGTACTCAACAAACTGACTATCGCGGTCTGATTGCACTTTGTTTTGTTTCATGCTTGCTTGATCTCCACAGGACCAGGTGAGTTTACGTCTACGTTGCCATATTTACCGTTTTTATGGATTTTAATTATCTGTGTATTGGTGAGTTGATAGATTTATTGGTCTTGATATGGTTTATGCATAAAGAGGATTATGGCTGAAACAGCTAATTATTGGTTTTTTGATGATTATGAAGTGGGTCAAGATTGGTTCAGTTATTTAATTTTTTGCGAATTATTCGGAGGTTAAGTAAAGAAAAACTGAGGAATAAACTTAAACTGAGTGACTCGTGTTCCTAGTGAAACCACATAGTTTTTTCAATAAGACCTTCATTGAAATTAACATCGAATTATTGAAGATATGGAAAAACAGGTAAACATGATTTCACCTGATGAGTAGAACCAACAATATGACGTATCGAAGTAGGTAGCGAGTTTATCGCAAATAGTACTAAGAGGTTTTTACGAAGTTAATACCTACTGAAAATTGTGTTCTTGCTAAAGCTCCTGAATATATGAGCGAGGGCTCATTGGACTCGTAATGACGTCTAGAAAAAATGTGCGGAAGTTGCAAACCCGCACATAAACAATTGCAAAAGTTATCAACGAATTACGATAAAAAATAGGAATTTAATTTTTTGCAAATAACTCGGAACCTATTACCATTCAAGAAATGTTTAAAATAGCTTCATAAAGAGGAATAAAGTTTCAATATGTAACCGAACCCACCCCGGTCATATATGTTTGATAATTCTTCTGGTTGTCTGTCATTTTTTTTCAACCTTCTTTTGTTTTTTTCCCTTTTTTTTAACTATGTGATCGTCTAGACAGTCAGCTCCACTTCTCAGGTATCAGGCTCTGCAAACCATCTGCTCTCAGAAGACAGCTTGTTTATTTTTCGGCACACAGCCTACTATAGTATTTTTTTTGTCGGCACACACCCTTATATAAATTGACTTTTGAAAGTATAGACCCTCAATTTTCCCACTTGTGTATATTTTTTTTGTGTTCTTTAGGATACAAAGTTATGTTAAGCTGAAGAGAAATAAAAGACGAAAAGTAAATAATCAATCAATCAATCATGCTTTATTGTCAGAAGATACAAAAATCTCATAGACAAAGCGATAAATACTGATAATAGTATATAAATCAACTCCTATAAACATAAAAATATATAAGCATATTTGAGCACATATACAGACATATAGATATATACATATATAATAAGGATCAAAATGTAATAAACATAGAACATAGAATATAAAACAATTTCTTCACATTGTCTGGTCATAAAAAAATGATTATATTGAAATGAACAAGTAAAAATATATAAAATATAAAATAATTATAATTATAGGTTTGTAAAATAAGATATACATACAGGTATTACTCACAATATTTGACTAGTTTGAACGATGATACTTCAACTTACTGAATCTAGGAAGAATTCTTCCAGTGTATAATAGGCCTTCTCAACCAAAAGCTTATTTACTTCTTTTTTTAATTTATTGAGATCCCGAATCTCCCTTATTCTTAATGGCAGGTTGTTATAGATTTTTCTGCTTTGGTAGATGAGCGACTTCTGAGTAAGAGCAGATGAAGGTTTCAAAAGAGAAATTTGATTAGGGCGACGGGTACTACTATGAGGGGGAGCAAACTAATAAGTTCTTGTATTTTTTATGCAAAAGGCATACCGTTTCTATTATAAAAATACAAACCAGAGTTAAAATTTTTTGTTTTAAAAATAGTGGACGACAAGAGTCCCGGTACTTGGCTTTACATATATATCTTATTGCCCGTTTCTAAAAAATACATATATTAAAGCCAAGAGCTACAATCTCAACTTGTTTGAAAACAAATCCAACGATTAAAGTCTTTACATTTTTCACAAGACAATATTGAAAGTTATAAGAGTTCAGCTTATTAGGAAATCATCTCTGGTTTCGAATCTAATTTGATACAACTATGTAAGAGTTTCTGAAGTGATGAAATTTGGACTATATAAATAAGTGACAGGAATATATCTGAATTTCTAAAATTGTTTAATGCCCAAAATACATTGCCGGTATATTTCGTGTGTATATTCACAGATCTGTTTTTGACAATTGATAGAATGAAGATTATAGTACATTTCCAGCACCCAACCAAGGTGTTGCTAGACTCATTTGACCTAGTAACCGATCGGAGATTGTTTTGTGTGCCCATACTAGACAACACGTTACTATCCTCGGCCACTCTTTAGAGTACGTTCTATTTATATATACATAGAGTTTTGTATATATGCGTAAAGCCGGGATACATGACTTTGCAGAGAGTAACATTGTAGCACTACAAACCTTCTCATTTCAAACATTTCTCAATTAAGCTATGGTATAGTGACATCGTGATACGATGAATTGATTTCAACAACTCCGGACAACTATATCTTGGTGATTTCTAGTTTATACTGACGTGATTAAAATTACTAGCTAAACAGATACGTTCCTCAAGTCTATCGTCCATTTTTTTCGAAAAGAGAAGATTTCATTATCAATTTCTTCCTAACTCACTTTATTCCTTAAATGTTATCATGAGTTTTTTTTCTCAAATTTTCAACTATCAATGAGAGAGACTGTGTAATAATTAATAAGTCTTGGACCTTAACCAACTTTTCTAGAATTTACTTCCGACAACGCGTGAGAATAATCATCTAGTATGTTTAAATTGCCCCAACCAAGGGTTTGTCCTGACATAAGCCTAGTGACCAGCTTGGAATCCTTTTGGGTGCACCCGTAAAGACAAACCGTCACTTTTCCGATCACTCTATGAGTTTTAGGTTTTTGGCAAGTGGTAAAACCGGGATTCATTTATGTATATATCAAGAAGTAACTTCGGGACCAGATAAACATACTCAGTTCCACTATTTCACCGTTGTGCCAAAAAGGTTTTATAAAACCAAGACTTCACTCTTAGATCCAGACCAATTCAACTAAAGAAAGCTGATTCCATTAATTCTAATTGTACTGATTTGAGAGTGACATGGAACGACTAACGATTTGTATTCTTAGAATTTTTTTGTATCGAACTGGTATAAACAACCAGAACGTAGACTAAAGAACCAGGACTTGATTTCAATAGTTACGGACCCGGACTGACTAGAGGTATTTGGACTGGTGTGGTTGATTCCATCTTGAGGAAAAACTTCCTGCTGACCCTTCAGAGCCAGTTCCTAGGAAGATAAATTTATTAGTATCATGTCAAATAGATATAATTTATCTCGGATTCACACCTCAACCAGCTGAAAGAAACAGTCGTGATTAATCAGGTAATATCCGTAGCAGATGTTTAAGTGTACTGATATCTGGCCTCGACGGGGTTCATTCCGGAGCAGATGATTAATAGTGATGATATCTGGCCTTGACGGGGTTCATTCCGGAGCAGATGTGTGAGTGTGGTGGTATCTGGCCTCGACGGGGTTTATTCCGGAGCAGATGTGTTAGTGTGATGATATCTAGCCTCAACAGGGTTTATTCTGGAGCAGATGTGTGAGTGTGATGATATGAGGCCTCAACGGGGTTTATTCCGGAGTAGATGTGTAAGTGTGGTGGTATCTGGCCTCAACGGGGTTCATTCCGGAGCAGTTGTGTGAGTGTGGTGGTATCTGGCCTCAACGGGATTCATTCCGGAGCAGTTGTGTGAGTGTGGTGGTATCTGGCCTCAACGGGGTTTATTCCGGAGCAGATGTGTGAGTGTGGTGAATAATGAGTAATATGTGAAAATCATATTTATATATAAAATGTGTAAATAAAAACATAAATAAAAACATGTGAAATAATTCACATTGACCAATATCCTTATCTCAATCAAGGATTAATAATAACACATCAGTGAAATCAATATGTATACCTACATCATATGTATGCATAAATCTGTGAAATAAATCAAATATATTATCATTCTTATCTAAAGACAGAATTAATAACGGAACAATATATATGTATCATATGTAGATATAAGCCACAACATGTGAAATTTATTAAACATATCAAACCATTATTCTCACCTAAAGGACGAAATAATCCTAGAATATTAGTAAAACAATATGCACGTATTAATGTGCAAACAATTACCTGTAGAATAATTTAATTATACCGATCTCATAATTTATCTGAATAAATGATAAATAGCCACTCGTTAAAACATGCCCATCGAAAACTCGCCGTGAAAATACAGCTTACGGCCGGCCGCTCCGTTTGAACTACTTCCACAATGTCAATTCAGACAATTGTCATAATTCGTAATAAATGTTCAAGTACTGCATAACATTTCAGTTTCACTAAATATGGATTCAAAAATGATTCAAGTCAACTTACCCAAATACAGGGTGTCCCTGGACTCCCTCTTTTTCTCTCGGGAATGTATAGATGAGGTCAAAATATCACCAGTACTTCATATAACTTTTGTTCCAAAAAGCCTTCGTTACTAAGTTACGGGCCCTCGAAGTTACAAAATGAAGAAGGTTTTTCTTTGATAACTTTCAAAGTGAATATTTGAAATCATCTAAATTTTGGTGATTGACTAAACAAATGAATTTCTTCAATGAGCTTCCATGCAGGAGTCAGTTGTTTTGCTACAAAGTCAGGAACGGACTACCCCCGATGGTCCACACCCCAAAACTTTGAAATGACAGATAATTTTTCGAAAGTTTTCAACAAAATAAGGTTACGTAGACAATTTTCTGAATAGAAGTACTCGTGTGGAAAGCCGATTGGAGCAACGATTCTTAATAAAAATTCAGTTTTACTCGACGACATCAAACCCTATCGTCCACCAATATTTGAAATGAAAAATTTTCACAGTAGAAATACTAATGCTAACGTTAATTCAACAACATTTATAACAGGGATAATACAAAATAAAGTCGTAAACAAAAAGTACAGTACCAAGTTGAGAGTTTCATTCACAATGTAGATTTTTTCAAATGAAATATCAAGTTATGTAGATTCGTGGTGTTTTTCAACCGACGAAACCAGGTTCTCTAGTCGACGCGTATATTTAATTTTTTTTATGTATGATTAAGCATAACTTTTCACTGAGACGTCCGATTCCGATAATTCTTTTGTCAATGAATAGGGTGTACTTCGAAGTTGGTCATATTCGAATTTCAGGAATGAAATCCAGCCCTAAGGGTAGCAAAATGAAGGATATTGATCACTCACCCTCTGAATTCTGGTCCGTTAACCGATTCTATCAGGCATAACTTTGTACTGGGATCTTCGATTTGAATGATTCTTTTTTTATCATAGTTGATCATATTTCAATTTGAAATGAAATGATCCACCCCTATGGGTAGAAAAATAGAGGATGATTGATTTTTCACTTGTGAACAGTGGCACACATATGTAGTTGACATTTACAGATCCTCCTACATCCGTCACAATAATAATTACATTCTATGAAAGGATGGAATTATATACAAAGTGATAAAATCAACTAACCAGAACTTTCAAAAATAATTTATATTTTATAACAATAAATAGTTAAAGTAGATAATCATATTATTTAACAGTCAATAGTTGAAGTAAGCTAGGTAAGTGAGTATTTTGGAAGTGATCAAAAATTAAGTAGGTAGTAATTAGTAGATTTCAGCCAACATACCACGCATATCTTTCCATAGAGTAATCCGATTTCGATTATTATTTTTTTTGAAAAAAAATGCCACTTGGTTATCCGATTTGGATGATTCTTTTTTAGCCACATAAAATTGAAAAATAATAACTTTTCAACAATAAATTGAACCGACGAAATACGGAACTGAAAAGTAAAAAATAAAATAAACCTTCTTAGTCTCAATAACTTAGCTCCTAAACTAATGTGAGTAACTCATTTTGAGTCGGCGCCAAACAAACAAGCAAAAGATTCAGGTAAGGCGTAAAATGATGGCATCGAGGTGCGCGGTGACATTCTGATAATTTTTTTGAAGTAATTTAATGATCTTCCTTGATTGTTCGTTTGGCGCCAACTCGAAATAAATTACTTACATTAGTTTAGGAGCTCAGTTATTGAGACTAAGAAGGTTTATTTTATTTTTTACTTTTCAGTTCCGTATTTCGTCGGTTCAATTTTTTGTTATGAACTAACAGAAGAAATATCGAAATCAGTCCATATTTTGTATGTACGCGTGGAATAAGCACGTTTCGTGTTGTGTTATCTGAGTCTCATGGAACTCAACATTTGGATGTTGCAAATTCGTATTCACAGCTCAAATGTTGAGGAGTTTCACTGATAAGTATAATTTCATGGGAGAAAATCTTTAACCCGAAGATAAATTTAGCTGAAAAAACGCACATCGGAAGACATAACTAATAAAAAGCAAACGAATAAACTACGAAAACGGCTGCACATAAATAGGTGAATAAATTTATGTTTCATTTCTTCCACAGATGTTAACAAAAACACCTTGTAGAAAGAAATAAAATTAGTGTGGATAAAAAATGACAACTGGAATGCGATTTTGTAAACGTGTTTGCATGATAAAAATTCGTTATGAACATTGTACCTATCATTTCTATTTTCATTACAAATTAATCTTTTCGAATAATGGTAGACATCTCAGGTTGGATGTCGTCGAACAAAAATGCATTTTTATCAAAAATCGTTGCTCCGATCAATTTTCCACACGAGTACTTTTATTCAGGAAATTGTCCAGGTAACCTTGTTTTGTCAAAACTTATTGGCAAATCCCAGTCATTTCAAAGTTTCGGGATGTGGACCATCGGGGGGAGTCGGTTCCTGACTTTGTAGCAAAACAACTGACAATCACCAAAATTTAGATGATTTTGAATATTCACTTTGAAACTTATAAAAAAAAAACATTTCTCATTTTGTAACTTTGAGGGCCCGTAACTTGGTAACGAAGGCTTTTAGGAACAAAAGTTATATGAAGTATTGGTGATATTTTGACCCCATCTGAACATTCCCGAGAGGAAAATAGGAAGTCCAGGAACACCCTGTATAATTCCATAGCAGTAGATGTTGTTAGGATTTGGACTAGCTGGATTGACTTCTGATCGATTTTGTGCTCGCTTTTATAGGAAAAGTATCGAATCCAGGAAGACGGATTTTGTTTCTAAGAATTCTAAATTGTCCGACTGGAACTTGCCATTATTTGAATTTCCCGAATGGATTTGCAATCTGAAACTTGCATAAAAATGGTCTAAGATAACTGTTGTACAATAAGAACCAGGTTTTCCTTCGGAAAGAACACCACATTTAACAGATTTCAGCTATAAAGTTTAATTTTGTCGTCTTGTTGATGTATAAGGCTTCATGACAATTTTTCCTTTGAAACTCTATTTTCAACTCTCAAGCTCGGTAAGGTGGGTAAAAAGCATATCAGCTTGATGAGAAGAGTGTATTCTTTCATTTGATATATTTGACTAGCAGATAAATATTATAGGAAGATGACAGGGTACCTAGCGTGAAATTTGAAGTGTCATCCCTACATGTTCATAATATTTCCTAGATTTGGTTTTAATATTTCCTAGATTCGGTTTTTTAACTCTAAGGTTACCATTATTTCTATCAGCTTTGTCAAGAAAGTATATTCTTCCATTTAAGGTGTCAAGTAAATAGAGATACATTATTGAAAAATTGCAGGGTAACGTAGAAGTTGAAGGTAACTCCTACCTGCTTATAAAGTTCCAAGATTCGTTTTTTTACCTGTAAAGTTACTATCATTTTAATCAGCTTGATTGATGAAGTATATTCTACGATTTAGGAAATCATTTCAGCAGATAAATATTATTGGAACAATACAGGGTATCGTTGAAGTTGAGTTGAGTACCCTCATCTCTATAATGTTCCCAGATTTGTCCTTTCTATTCCTAAGATTGATATTTGTATGCTCAGTAAAATCAATGGAGTGTGCATTTCAATTCTAGATGACGAATGTTAGGAGACTGTGGATGGGAGATGACAGCGTAGTGCTGAAGTTGAATCGTCGGAAGTACATACAACGTTACCTACGAAGTGTATTGCCCTCATACCTATGAAGTGATTCAAACTAACCTTGTTCTCTTCATACAGTCTTAGACTTGTTATCAGTTGTCGTACAATTCCATAACATCAGTTGCAGGAGAGGGAAAGAAATCATCGAAGGAATTTTACTTACTTTCTGCTAGATTCTTGTCATCGGAAACCCTTTTCTTGGAAGTGCAGATGATGATTCTAACTACTTGCTTGGGATGTTCTTCTTCTGAATGATATTCCATCCTCAGACGATGCTCGAGGTTTTCCATAGTTGACTTCATAACGCTAGTTTTTTTTTGTTTATGAAAAGAACACTCTCCCCACCCTCCAAGATCTAGGAATTCATGTAATCTAACAAGACCCAAGGTCACACCTCAAATAAAAAATCCGGAATCACGGAACTCTATCCCTATTATTAATAATTTTTTTATTAACGAGTCTGTTTAATCTACACAAAATCGATCGTTAACGACCCCTATTAACGTTCAACGTCTCTATTAATGCATGATCGTGATATATGCACGACCATTAATAACCTTTAATGGTCGATTTCTCTATTAATGTACCATTGTGGTATAGGCAACTAAACATACACGAATTCGAATATTATTCAAATTCCAAATCATGTAAAAATGAGTAAACAAGATACAGGAGTAATTATAATATGAGAATAAAAAAGGAGAGTAGAGATTGGTAGTTTACAAGTTGAGTGTTGGGGAAGAATCGATATCAATATCGTAATGTCAATCAGAAAACAGTATGGATTTATGAGGTTATCCAGAAGATATCAAATTGAATGGCATTTTTGAGGATTAGGTTTTTTATTTCTATTTTGATTTTTCACTGTTGCGGATGATTTTAATGTCTGCTGGGATGGTATTGAAAGAAAGGGAATATTTTTGTGTGACAGTTTTTCTGAAATGAGTCACTTCGACGTTGAGATTGGTTGCTGCTCGGGTATACAAATAGAGTTCCGCGTGGCGAGCGCCAAGCCGATGCCCCAAAAGCGACCGTGAGAAGTAAAAAAAAAGTATACTAATAAATGTTAGTTTAAAAATTAAAATTTATATTATTATCTAGATACTTAAAGGAACAATATCTTGCTGAAAAAAAAATTCTTCAATGATTTTTCATAAAATAAGCCTATTTTTTTGGGTTTTCGTTTATATTTCAACTTCGATCATTGTTAAACAAAAGCCTCTTAAATTATTACGCTTCGTGGAGACTTTATCACAAGTAAACTTCATGAGATTATGACATTACGATGTTTTCAATTTTTATAATCTGTAAGTTATTAATTGATGAAGCTAACAAAAAACTAAGAAATGAAAAAAAACGTTGATTTTATTTATTCATATTAATTATTTTTACCATTTTCATATACGGAAATACTATTAGATAACATAAATTTAACATTTTTAGTGCTATTTGTTTGAAAAAAAAAATCATAAATATTAAGATTGATTACATATTTTTGGATTTTTTTTGATATTTTATTTATGGGAAAATATAATGATTTGAAAAATTAAATACTAGAAAAATTTTGTGTTTATAATAGTTTTTTTACTTAAAAAAAAAATTTTAAAAATTAATATTTAAATAAGATTCGTTTTGCTTATCATTCAATTTTTTATTAAATATATGTATTTGTATTTTTTAGATAGGAAAAAAACAAAAACAATCTTATGCGTTAAAATGATATTTTTTATATTTTTAATTTCATAGACTATATAAGTCAAGGCGGTCATTAAATTTGTCAGGCTTTTAACATCGAAATCTTTCAAACTATTACAGATACCATGATAAGCAATTGGGACGTTTTCATAAAGACTGAATTGATCTTTGAAATGAGTATCTGAATAAGTATGTAACTATTATATTGGTGATCATTAGTAACATGCATTTGTTTATAAAAATCGAAAGTTTTCTTGATATTTTCTGATCTTTCATGGCTTATTAACTTCTGCAGATTCTCTAATAGATCTTCAAGATGATCTTATTGAGTTATAGAGTATCTAACAAATTAATTTCTTATCTATCCTATAGCTCCAATAATTTAAATAATAAACGCACTTTAATTAACAACCATCTGATATGTATCCCCTTCTATTTTATTTTTCCATCGTTATATTTCATCCTTATTATCTTTTAAAATTTCTCAAATATTGATAGTTTCCGAATAATCTGCAAAAAACTAAATTCCCTTTTGCAATTGTTTATATGCGGATGTGAAACTTTCGCACATTTTTCTAGACGTCATTCCGAATCCAATGAGCCTTCACTCATATTTTTACGAGCTTTAGCAAGAATTAACATCATTTTTGAACTAGACAGTTTTTGAACTAGATTATAACCAAAATAGATATTTAATTATGTATATCGTGGGATAAGCAAACATATTTATTTTGTATCTGTACCTGAGAAAGCGATAGGAAAATAGATTTTTTGTCAACATCTGAAAACCGACATGAAAACAAAATGACCAAGTCATTAAATTATTTGATCTGATTCATAGTGATGCCTACCGTTGATAGAAAAGCCTCTTTCGTCTCGACATGTTTCTCCCGATATGCAAGGACGTCTCGGCTTCTCTCTACATCACTCTCTGGGGATAGTACATAGGAGTCACGAAGTGAAATTATTATATGCCAGGTGGAGATGGGCGATTATTGTAACATGACAATTGTGCGCTCCAAACCAAATGTCTGTCTAATTCATTCTTTTACCAGCTATTGGCTACTGACTTCGGCAGTCTTAAGCATAGTGTACACTTGAGAGAAAATCTGGAGAGAAAGTCTCGAGATTGGTCTCAGGGTGTTGTCCCTTTGAAATCACTAACGCTCTCGAGACAGTTGTGTGAGACTCGACAGTCACTGCAGTCTCGTGTCCAGGAAAATTTCGTGTCGACCTGAGTGTCAACTCGCAGTCAGTTGTGTGATATGATCGCAAGATTTTTATCTTTTTTTCCAAATGGATTCTAGTCAAGCACACGCTTTTCGAATTGCGTATAAAATTGTTAAAAAATGGGGTATTGGTTAAAAAAAATGGGTAGATCGATGAAATTGAATTGAAGTTTGCTCACACTCGTAGATGAGTTGTAGCTGGAAAATGCACAACAGTTTAGAAATTGATCGCTTGGAAAAACTTCCATTTACTATCACATCTGTCATATACATTCCATAAAAACTCCTGTTCCTCATAAAGATAAACTGCGCCTAGCAATTTTCGTTAGTTATCAGAAGCCACCGCTTACAAATATGCAACAGAACACCGTTCTGTATGACAAAGGTTTGCGATGTAACAAAAACCATCTCCATGGAAGATTAACGCACAAGATGCGGTCCCATCAGTTCGTGGTATTCTCCCAAGCTAGATGGGCATCAAGCATAGTGTCCACTTGAGAGAAAATCTCGAGATTGGTCTCAGGGTGTTGTCCATTTGAGATCACTAACGCCCTCGAGAAAGTTGTGTGAGACTCGACAGTCACTGCAGTCTCATGACTAGGAAAATTTCGTGTCGACTTGAGAGTCAACTCGCAGTCAGTTGTGTGACTTGATCGCAAGATTTTAATTTTTTTTCCGAATTGATTGTCGTATAAAATTGTTACAAAATGAAAAGTGGAAAGAAGAGGAGTGTTGGGTAAAAAAATGGGTGGATCGACAAAATTGAATTGGAGGTTACTCTGCACACTCACTGTAGATGAGTTGCAGTTGAAAAATACACAACAGTTTAGAAATTTATTGATAGGAAAAACTTTCATCAACTATCATATCTGTCATCTACATTCCATAAAAACTCATGTTCCTCATAAAGATGGAATAACTCAAAAACGTCCTTTTTCTGGTACAACCATGTCAACCTTCACTCGCTCATTTTGAAAAATTATAATATTTTTTGCGAAATAAAAATAAAAATTAGTTTGAAATTAAAAAAATTCAGAACCTTTGGTCACTTGAGATACTCTCAGCTGTTCCAACAATGACAGGAGACTGGAGACCAGTTCACAAGAGCAGGAATGAGCATGTCCACTCGTGACAAGTAAAGTCTCTGATACATTAACCTGCTTGTCTCCGAGACTGCCTGAGAGGATTTATCCATTTGTGGGTCTGGTCTCGAGACTATTTAGTCTCAAGTGGACACTTAGCTTCATCAGATGTGATTTGTTCCATTTTCCAGCGCCTCAACTGCGCCTAAAGACCAGGGTCGATAATTTTTGAAACAAAAAAAAATTGTAGGATGAAACCCTTTGGAAAAGGAAGAGAATATAACAAAAATGAAAGAAAAAATAATTTACGGGCGATCTAAGGGGGTGAGTTTTTAAGGGTTTTTTTACCCTTTTATCTCGATTTCCGGCAAAACTACAAGTCCTATGGAAGAAAGTTAAATGGCAAAGTTGTTAGTGATAAAAAGATCTTTTGTAACGTCACTTTTTTCACATAACCTCAAAATTTATGTGAAAAATTCAAATAACCAAGTTTTTGGTTTTTTATTTTTATCTTTGAAAAAAAATATGTTTTTTCACGAAATTATAGTGAAAACTTACCTTTTTATATCCCAAACACACTGTAATTTTTTTGATTCAAGATATTAATTTTTTCACCTTATTTTGACTCAATATCGAAAAAGCACCCTAATTTTCAATCGAAAATTTTCCCGTCAAAATATCAGCTTTTAAAAAAAAAGTCGGTGGGCTTTTTGTTCGCTGAAATCTCTACTTTCTGATGGTGTAGAAAAATATACATTACTATGGTAAATGTTCTCAGAAAATGCAATGAAACGAAAAAAACTAGAAACCGAAAATATTTTTTTAATCATTATGTACAATTTTGAGCTATTTATTAAAATTTACACTTTAATTACTCGACCTTTTGATAGGCTAACATTTTCCGTAGGTCACTCAGGTATATAAATTATCTTGAAATAGCAATAAATAGGCATCTACGCATATAATTTAAAGAAGATTCTACAACTTTCTCAAAATATTGTAGATGTCTTATTAAATATTAACTTTATTAATTTATTTGGTTGTTAATTATAGTAGTATATTTCGATTTACAATTTTTTTGTTTATCAATGTAACATGGAATCTTACGTTCTTCGAGTAACTGAAGTGTGAATTTTAATAAATAGCTCAAAATTGTACATAACGATTAAAAAAAATATTTTCGGATTCGAGTTTTTTTCGTTTTTTTGCATTTTCTGAGAACATTCACCATAGTAATGTATGTTTTTTTTCACACCATCACAAAGTAGAGATTTTAACGAACAAAAAGCCTACCGACTTTTTTTAAAAAGCTGATATTTTGACGGGAGAATTTTCGATTGAAAATTGGGTGCTTTTTTGATATTAAGTCAAAATAAGCTGAAAAAATGAATATTGCATATCAAAAAAATCACAGTGAGTTTGGGACATCAAAAGGTAAGTTCTCACCAAATTTCGTGTTTTTTTTTTGTAAACGATAAAAATAAAAAACCAAAAACTTGGTTATTTGAATTTTTCACATACATTTTGAGGTTATGTGAAAAAAGTCTGGGAACAAAAGTTGCAGACCTTTTCATTACCTACATTTTTGCTATTCAAGTTTTTTCAATAGGACTTGTAGTTTTGCCGGAAATCGAGATAAACCGTTTTTACCCTTAAAAACTCACCCCTTCCACTTCCCGACCTCAGATCGCCCGTAAATTATTTTTCCTTCCATTGTGTTATATTATCTTCCTTTTCCAATGGGTTTCATCCTACTATTAATTTTTTTTCACTTTTTACCATTTTCAATGGCATAAGCCCTGGTCTATAGCAATTTATCAGAAGAAAATAACAAATATTTTTTTAAATGTATTTTCTGACGGTGTTGGACGATTTGAATACAACACCCTATAAGCATTTTTTGCTGCACGTTTATTTTTGTTGTTTTATATATAACAAGTATATATTTGAACTTCCTCACTGTAAACCATTTTGATTGTTCCATTAAAGAAATGTCACTAAACAAACATAATTTAGTTGTCATTCTCATAACTTACCTTTAAAATGTTAACTTTCATAGGATAGGTATTTACAGTAACAACTAGTCCAACTAAGTTATTCGACGTTTAATTACTCAAAAACGGTATCAGATAGGGGAAACATATGGTATATTTTTGAAATCGGGTAAAACACATCATTCTAAAAATTAAATAATATAGAGGGTATCCCATTAAAAAAAACGGAAATCTGCACGCTACTGCATTTTATCAAAGTTTAGTCATAACCAGACTACTTTAAACATTTAATTTTTTTCTACAGGCAATAATAACGATGATATGGGGTGGGTAATTTATAGTGAATAACCCCGTACAACTTTGTCAACCTTTTCTCGCTCATTTTGAAAAATTATAATATTTATTGCGAAATTAAAAGTTGTTTAAGATTAAAAACCTTCGGCCACTTGGGAAACTCTCAGCTCCAGAAGACTGGATGGAGACCAGTTTCCGAGAGCAGAAAAGAGCGTGTCCACTTGCGTCACGTGCAGTCTCTGATACCCGAACCTGCTTGTCTCCGAGACTGCTTTCAACCCCTTATCCATTTGTGTGTCTGGTCTCGAAACTACTCT
Organism: Gonioctena quinquepunctata; assembly: GCA_018342105.1. Lineage (NCBI taxonomy): Eukaryota > Metazoa > Arthropoda > Insecta > Coleoptera > Chrysomelidae > Gonioctena > Gonioctena quinquepunctata. Next base: position 142,592 of record JAFIRS010000475.1, read on the forward strand.
CGAGACTGTTTTGTCTCAAGTGGACACTTGCTTTATGGCTGCAGCCTATATTTTTACGCACTACTGGGTGGAGAAAAAATGTATGGAAATACGAAGGTGCCAGACACAGTTATATACAAGTAGAACCACAGCAATTCATTCCCAGGCATCATTCCTTTGGCTACACTACTTTGGTATCCAACAAAATATATTTTCCTTGATTTCTATTGAATTAATAGTAATCTGTTCCATCCCATATATACTGTTCCTATAATAATTCGAACTGACTAAACGTTGCAATTTCGCACGTCGTTTCGGTCCAAACATGGGGTGCACATTGTTGCGAACATTTCTTTGATGTTACGGTGAAAGACCGACAACTGATGGGACGCTGCGATGTTACGGTGTTCCGTTACGGAGTGTCGTCCAGACTTGATACGCAAAGGTGTTACGATACAGTGTTTTATTGCATGTCTGTAGGCGGCTAAACATAAGGGCTAATTGTCTGTGGAAACGCGACCTAACTATCGGAAATAATTGCAGATACATGGAGGATGTTACTGAAAATGACGAATTTGACAAAAAAAATATCCATTTTTGTTTTGAATTCTTAAGCACTGACATTCGTTATAAAATGGCATGATATACACTCGTCATTCACGGGTCTGTCAGGTTAGATAACACCCTGTATATAACTTCGATTTCTTGGCTAAATATATATATCAGAAGGACATGCCGTAGAGTAACGGGAGTAACGAGTAAGGGAAAGAAAGAAGGGAAAAAAAGAAGAAAAATTTAAAAAAAAACGTGGAGGTATAAATTCGTCAAATTCACACCAGCGCAGCGGTGTGATTTCGTGTACCGTAGAATTCCATTAAGGACAGTTATGTCTGCGTCACACCCATCAATTCAATCGTAATTCCATTTCACTCATTCGATGGAAATTGGAATTCTACGGTACACGGAATCACACCGCAGTATAGAAATAGAAAGCTATCCTTTAGTTAAACAAAAATAGAGGATTTAAAAATATAGATGGGCAACATTATTTATAATGGTTGGAAAGTATGAAAACAATGAAATATTAGGTCAATTAGTTCATAGTATCCAAGAATTCAATGAAACCTCTTTAAAAAAAGATGAAGAAAGTAAACTTAGGACTCTCCAAGTCAACACCTGTAGCAAAAACTATGTTGAACTTTTCATTTTTCTGATCCTCTCTCACTGAAACATTCAATATTTTTAATGAGAATTTAATTGAAATCCCAGGATACGACAAAGTTTACAGTGAAGAAAACCTAAACAGAAATGATGAGTACTCATATACATTAATTCTAATAGGAAATATCAATATCAAACTATTCGAATCGCTTTGGACTTAAATCGAACCAAATTACTTGTAATGTCCATTTACAGATCTCCCAGTACTGACAAGAATAATTTCAATACCTATTTATACAATTATTTTGGTTGTTATAAATGATATAAATATGGACTACTCAAAGACAACTATAACAATATAGAAAATTACAACAACATACCATATATCTTATATAAACAGAATAACAAAACCCAGCAGTCTTCTAAAAAAATGTCAATAATATAAATCAAACCAATTCATTTGTATTGAACTACAATTGAACTTTCGCTAGCAATAATACTTCTCATTTAGAGTTCCCTTTCATGTAATCAGAATAACGGCACAGATTAGACAACTGGTAAGCAGCAATTGAAAATCGCACTTGGTGGATCTCTCTTCATCTTTGATTTCGATAAAGTCTGCAACATTTGCAATTCCAACCTCCCACAGACCTTCGAACATCTTATGTTTGAGTTTTCTATTCTAATAGCAGTTGAACCTGCCAATACTCTCTGTCTAACAAATACCGAATTGTGTCTCCAAACATTGAGAGATATTGGCCTTGAGGACGCAAAACTTGTATCAGGTACATTCTGTATTTAATCGGACTTTGATCCTGGATGAATAAATTCATGTAATTACACATAACAATGTAACTTTGTTTTTCTTTTTTTTGAATCAAAATGTAATTGATCACTTTTTTACCAGGCTATGGCGAAGCAAAAAGGAGGGTTATAATTTTTAGAGCGGGATTTTTTAGTAGTCGGGTTTTACTTTTTGATCTTACTTTTTATCTCATTACCATCCATTACTATCATTACCAATATATGTTATTGTATTACATAACATTCATCATTATTTAATTTGAATTAATGTTTATAATTAATATGTGCTCAACTACTGTTGTAAAACTGTTTCTTACAACAATGAAATAAGTAAGTAATTAACTAAGATTTCACATATTATTTTCTTATTTCCTTTGAATTGAATCATGGAAAAGAGACAACAACCTACAATAAAACAAATATAAGATGTACATAAATTATAATATTTTTGCAATAGATATTGCGAGTGAACAATGGACGGCCATTTAAAACACACAAAGTATGGGTAAAATGATGGAAAACTTTATATATCAATTGAAATATTACATCAAAAGACACACAAAAATGATAACAATAAAAAGTTCTTACTGTGAGAATGAAATAAGGCAAACAACTAATATAACAAAAAAGAACATATTAATAAAATTGAATGGGGTCAATAATAACGTTAAAAAACGAGATTATAGAGCATTTGAGATTAAATCTTCACACTGAGCCATAATAAACTAAAGGGCATAAGTACTCACGGATTTTTAAATATGAAAACTTAAGAATCATATGAAATTTTAGGATGGAAAGGTGTATAATTGTATAATTTGAATATCACACAAAAATAAATTTTGGGGATAATTGAGAAAATATATATCTCAATGAGCAACTTTTTTCTGAAAACAATTTCTTTGATATCAGACCAATTGAACACCAATATAAAACTCGTGCAAAAAAATTAAACATGAAAGGGTTGACCTGCGAAAAAAACTGTTGGACAACGTTTCTTGCCCTAAAAATCTAAAATTTATTTCCAGATGAACTGAAATATATGGAAAATTATACTACTTTCAAATATTAAGTAAAACGATAGACCAGATTGAATTGTTGAAAATATGAACAGGATGTTCATAAAATCAGATGTGGAATCATCTGCGACTGAAAGATAAACTTTAGTCACTATTTTCCATCGTCAGGATAACCACTTATACACACAGAAAAATCGTCAATGGCTTCATCGATCACCCACAATATGTTGTGAAGCACTTTCAAAATCTACTACAGAATCGACTCTAGATTAATTTTTATTTTCGGTATAGGGGTTCTTCTCGGAGCAGTCTTGAGAAATAATATATTGACTTTTTATAAATCACTGTAACGTATTCCATATTTCTATTCCAATATGAGTAGATATCAGTAGGCATTAACGTAAAGAAATAATGTTTTTTTAAATTTTTCTCTCACTTTCCCAAACAAAATCATATTCATCTGATTCGAGGTTAGAATTTTCTGCAACCCCTGATATTACTCTTATAAAAAATTGTGCGGATATGAAAATGCTTATACTTTGATTGGATGTCTTGAAACGTTTCAGTGAAATGAGAAACTATCCATATAGAAAATTTTTAATTCAGTATTTTGTGTAATACTTGTATATTTAAGCAAAGCGCTTTCGGTCAGCGGCCATTTTCAGTGGTTATCTGTCATGAGAATAAAAAATCATCTTGATTGAAGAAAACTTGTGAGCATTTTCACATGTGGTGGATGTTCCTGGTTCAAAGAATCACATTTATAATGTTAGTTCAAATAATAAAAAATTCCCTTGTTGGGTTTTCACTTTTTTTAAACTTCTGAAAAAATTCAGCTGACTCCTAGACAGCCGTCGTGAGATATTTGTGTAGACGTGCAAACTACACAGGTTCTAAAAATTATTTATGCTTGAAGGAAAAAATATTCCATTTATGAATTTGAAGTAAACACTAACACTTCACAATAAGATTTTCATGTAATTGGATTTATAAAACCACGACACCATAGTTTCTTCAGTTGGAGTTATCACAATGGGGAACACGCATGATATTATTTTAATTTTTTTGCCTCAGTTCGGTCCCCAGATATTATATTTTGTGAAAATAATTCCTCAAATCCTATTTTAATTTCAGAATTTTCAAATTTAAAGGTGCTACTCAATTCAAACTCGATTTGACCTTCACTTGAGTAACTTTTCCCAAACACTAGCGCCAATTGTGGTTGTTTTAGGAATATCCATAGACGATGCCATTTCTTACAACCTAATCATGAATTCAACTCACTTTTAATGTGATGTTTCAGTAACAATTGAAGATAGTATAATGAAAAAAATATTAGTACAACATATAGACGAAGACAGATTTAATTATAGTTGACAGTTTGAAGTGAATAGTGGTAAAAGTTTGAACTGTGAGAAGTAACGATGCATACGTCCATCAGAGGCGCTAGGAGTACGTTTTTGAATGCGATGAGGAAACTAGCGTTTTCAATTTCAATTTTTCAATTTCTGAATTTGTTGCTGAGGTGGTAATCTTTATGTGCAAATCGAAATATTCTAGATAATGAATGTTTTATTATAACTATGCATAGGAGGTATCGAGAGGTAATTGAAAAGCAAGTCCTTGTTGATTGAGAAATAATTTTATTCTCGATTTAAATATGCATTTTGTAATATTGAGTAAATAACCACGTGCTTCTAAATCATTTCAACAATAATAATTGAATCGAATGAAAGTAAAACATCGGACAGTTTCGTTTAAGGGTTTCATCCCTGAAAAAAAGGGAGTCTTAAACTATTTTATTTCCTGATTGATAAAGGCATGTAAGGGTGTATAAAGGTAAACATGATTAAAAAATATTCTTCAAGTATTAAATGAATAAAAAGGATTTTTCCCCTTATTTTTTGGCATTTTTGAACATTGCCACCATCAAAACCAAAGAATATTTTTGTATTGTTTCATTTCAGTATTGAAATCTATCATTCAGTTGATTGAACGTCATTCTCATTTTTTTATGTTTCCGTTTTGTTGTAAATAATTTCACAAGAATGTGTTGTTTTCGCGAAATGGATTTTCTTGCATTATTCCGTTCGGAATGGAAAACATCCAGTTTTATCCATGTCAACTAATGGAAGTTTGTTTAAGCCGTCGACTAGTGAAAATGAATTATTTCTTACAATTCTGGATTCTGACATGGAATTGAATTTTGTTTAAATGGCACACCCCTCGGGTTGCTCCTCTCATATGGCTCGCGTGAGATCTGGCACAGGGTCGGATTACTCGTTATATTCCCTGCGCCTTGACATTTCCGCTATCAAACTATAACAACCGGGAATAATATTAAATGAAAGTACATTCCATTTCAGTTAGACGAAATTGTTTTTCAAACTTATGTGGAACTCTGTTGGATGTACTCTGTTCCACATTGGTTTCCACTTGAATGTATTTTTAAGCGGAGTCTTTGATGTCCCTTTGAAGTGGCAAAGCCGCAGTGGATTTTTCATGAAATTTTCCAGTGGCAGGTAACGTCTCAACCAAATAAAATTAGATACGATGAAATAAAAATGTAATTCTCGAATATCAAATGGGAAAAAGGACGAAGGCGCATTAACGGAAGTAGGAGGAGCCTAATAACAAATTTCCAAATTTTTTAAATGAACACGATTAATATGTCAAAGAGCTAAACTGCCAACACCAGCAGGGGCTGTCCCTTCGCCCCCTCGGGAGGGCAAGTGGGCAGCCATGCCAGCCATGCAAAAAGCCACAACTCCTTTCCCTCTTCCCATCCCTCTAGGAGGAGACCTAGAAAGAAGATGTTATTGTATTGTATAAATGTATATATTAGTTAGGTCCAATACGCAAACTGTAAATAGTAAAAATAAAGTATTTTTGATTTTGATTGATTGATTGGATTTTTCATGAATGGAATATTCATGGGTTCAGCGGCACGGTGGATACAAATGATATATTGACTTTTACCAAACACTCAGAGTCAATACCAGGTGATTGTTATGGCTTTGTACGTTCCTTTAGCATTCATATTGAGAATCATTAGAAATTTACGAAGCACTGGAAGAGACACTCAAAATAAAATTTTCACGTGATCTCATATTACGAAAACAGTGGAGAGTTGCTTAGTATTTCGCAGACTGTTTGTGGAAAAGGTGGCTTCGGGAATATATTCCTACATTAACCAGAAAAACAAAATGGTTCCTCAAGGATCCGCGGGATGTGAATATTGGTGATATCGTCTTCCTGATAGATGATCATCCCCAGAATTGCTGGCCCAGAGGAATGGTTATAGTTATCTACCCAGGAAAGGACGATCACGTGAGTACTGTGGATGTCAAGACTCAAGCTGGTATAGTTAAACCATTTACAATCGCAGAAGCATAAAAAACGAGTTTTGCAGTCTTAAAGCGGTATCCTTTGAGCAGCAGAGGCGCAGATAACTAATTTTATTTGGATATTTAAATATTTAAAAAATCCGTTGAAATAAAAAAAAAATGCCATAAGCGAGGAAGTATGTATCAATAGGAGATCGGATCATCATAATTTCATTTTCCTATGGTCGGAAAAAAGCCATATTCTCCAACAAAACACAACAGAGCTATAGAATATTTTTAAATTCATTTCGATCCCAGACCAGAGACGCTACTGGCTTTCATTTATTCAGACACACCTACAAGCATTATCATTGGCTTGCGGTCCGTTTTGATTGGCTCATCTGCTGAGAACTATACAGCTGTCACTCAAACCCACGTTGACTTTCGGCTCTTTTGATTTTCTTTTGATCTTCCGCATGGCGACGGAGAATGTTTACGGGTAGTACACATTATTTTTCGATCCGTTACTTCACATATACGCTCGTGTAAGCGAAGTGAGTTTTTGATTTGCTCCTTATAGAAACAGCTTCTCCAATTGAAAATGGTTAAACTATACCTACCGAAGACCCGTAGTGAAGCTGTGCCTACTTGATATTTGTAGTAGGGGTTGATTTTTTTTTTGTAATGAAAATGTTTTTTCAATATAAGGGGGGAGATTGTTGTTGAAAGTTTTTGTTAGTTTTTATCACCTTGTATATAATTTTGTCACATAACCAGAATATAATTGATTACTATGGATAGATAAAAAAATATATTTTTGACAGAAAAAAAATAATTTTTGAAATTCCGAGTTTACTATTTCACAATTTAAAACCCCCGAAGAGTACGGGTGAAGTTATTTCTGAAATAACAGGAACTGTATACGGTAAATGCAAGTTAATGTCAATTTGCCAATGGAATCTTTTCTGTAAATGAGTTGAAACGTTAATGAACTTTTTATGTAACGGTAGTAAACATTAATTACATAACGTATAATGAGGAAGCAACTGATTATTGTTCGATGGTTTTTGATAATGATGCTCGCTGAATTATTAACATTCAAATTTAATTGAAGGTCCCGACTGGAGTCACAGATCGTGCGTGAACATAAAAACATTCATTCTTATTCTTCGTGTTATCTCTTGGAAAAAATCACAGCGGAAGCTGTTTCAACAACAGTAATGCTCTACCATAATGAACAAATGTTTCAGGTTGTTTGAATTTGTGTGTAAAATCTTGAATTACATTTTTTCTCGAAAATGAGCGTATACATATCAAATCATAAAAATTCAATGTTTTGACTGAACAAATTAAATAAAGTCGATGGGTGGAGAATTATCTCCGTCTTTATATTGAAAACGGTACATTAAAGCAAGAAGATATGTTTTTGAGAAGCATAGTTACGAAAAATAATAATCAACTTAATTGAAGAGGAGGAAAGAGATCAAATCTGAGCTCAATTGAAGTAGTTTTGTATCTATCGATATCAACACTAGTTTCTCGAGATTGTTTTAGATAGATTTCAATAGAAATACTACCTATTGAGAATTAACGTCACCACACGACTTTTGATTAAATATTGATATATATTCGCCGATCATGGTCCCCAGTACACAGAACCCAAAAATACCATGAGTCCGAGAGTTCATATATATAACGGGTGACAACGAAATCATTGACCAGAGCGTCATTCAGTTGTTTTTTAAGTTAGACTTTTGATATTTCCATGAAAAAACAATTGAATATCACTTCCTGTTTTACCGGGAATAGACCTAGGTCGAGAATTTTAAATGGAACCCAGTAGATATTGTTACGACAGTCGATAGAGCAAAAATTCATTTCTCAATGACATATCACAAATAGACATTTGTTTTTAAAATGTCGGCGCAGGACATATTTTTTTCTAAAATCAATATAGTTACACTGTGATGACATCGGTCGAATTTTCGTCAAACAACCTAATCAAATAGCACATAAACGAAGCACTTTCATTCGTTTTTGATGAAACATGCAAAAGTTTTGATTCATCGCCAATCAGGATTCCTTTTAGTAATTCTTCCAAATGACATTATTTCTCTTAAATTTTCTCCAGAATTTTAAATAGGAAATGTTACTTTCAGTGTCTACAGATGAATGATTGGCACACTACGCCTTTTGTTTTTATTTTCAATTAAAAAATAATTGAAGCCGCTTTTTCATTACACCTAAATGAATAACTAGATATTAAAAAAAAACTTATCCCAAACCTAACCAGAAACATTCGCGGGTGTGTCCACAACAACTCACCAAAATTTTATCAGAAGCTGGCATAAGATCGCATAAAAATATAGTTAGATAAGTAGGCTTTGGAAACAAATTTTAGAGACAATTGATAATTGGTTAGTAATATAAACATTAAAATAGTTTGTTATACTTGTCCTCAATAAGTTCGAGTGTGTATTCACGTTATCGTGTTTGAAAAGTTTATTCTTGTCGTGTTTTGGTGTTCAGTTTCATTGTAGGTTTTCCATTATAAACTATGGTTTATACACGAGAGCATCAAATTGACATGCTGCTTATCTATGGCAAAAATGTAGAAAACATACCAGATAAGCGCAGACATTTTATGGAAAACGATTCCCAAGGGCTGAAACGAACTACCTTACTGAACGATTTGGGGAGAATTGGCTGGGTACTAATTCTCCAATCCGGTGGCCAGCTAGATCGCCCGACTTGACTCCAATGGTCTTTTCTCAAAGAAAAAGTGTATGCAACTCATTCACCAACTTCGGAGATTCAAAAAAATAGAACAATACAAGCTATTGACATGATTGCAGAACAACATTTAAGAAACTTACTTACTGAAAATATTAGAAGAATTCAATTGTGACAGCAAGAAGGCGGTCAGCGGATAGGACATTCGATTGAATAAGTTATTTTACCTCCAGTTTTTTTAGTGCAATTGTTTCAAATAGGAAAATTGTTCAAAATGTAATTAATAAAACCTAAAATTTATGTATACGTAGTTATTTATTTAGGTGTAATGAAAAAGACAACCATCAATGATTTTTTTATTGAAAATAGAAACAAGCGGCGTAGTGTGTCAAGCATTTATCTGTAGATACTGACTTATACTTTAATGTTAATTCAAAAAAGAACAATTTTCTTTTTTAAATTTTCGAGAAAATTCAAGAGAAGAATGTCATTTGAAAGAATTACTAAAAGGAATCCTTATTGAGAATGAATCAAAACTTTGTCATGTTTCATCAAAAACTTATCGAAGTGCTTCGTTTATTTGCCATTTTATTATGTTGATTGACGAAAATTCGATCGATAACGTCACAGTTCGCCATATTGTTTTTGGGGAAAATGGCTCCTGCGCCTCCATTTTGATAACAAATATCGACTTGTGATATGTCGTTGAAAGTTTTTCGCTCTATCAAATGGCATAGAAATATCTACAAGGTCCCGGAAATAATATTCAATTGTTTGTTCATCTAAAATATGGATTCTGAGAAACAATATCTTTGATCCAAATGTCAAGAGTCAAACTTCAAAAATTTAAAAAACAACTGAATGACCCTCTGGCCAATGATTTCGTTGTCACGTTGTCAGGCAGTGACCGGCATCATATGGGAAATTCTTATATTAATCAATTCTGACAAATATCGATACGTGCAATCGCTTCTGCATCGAAGGAAACCCCAGAAGACGTTGTACAGTGCCGTTCGTCTTTGACGGGAAATTAAAAAAATATAAAAATTATGTCTCAAAATGTTATTCGGAAAAGTTGTTCAAAACGATATTTTATAGCTATGTACAAGTTAAAAAAAAAATTTTTTTGGCATAACAAAAATTCAATTTGGACAAATACATTTCTGACAAAGAAGTTCATTAGTAAAGCAAACAATAATCTTTCAAATCATATTTTGTTAAGATTCTCAAGCTATTTATTCGGAGAAAATTTTAGATCTGTGAATTTGCCATGTGTTCAGCTGCTTCATGAAGATATTTCAGTGACCTCTTACTGAAATATCTTCAGGACATTATAATTATGTTTATAATTAATATAGGACCATATATATATATATATATATATATATATATATATAAAATACAAAATTTTTATTTGAACTTTTTAGTAGAACAAAAAATTTATTTAATTTCTGACATAACAAGAATTAATAGTCTAAGAGCCCATGACCGGCTACCTGTATGTATTTGACCAGACCTGAGTTTTTGTTCGTTGAGGCCCATATACCTACCATACATTAGTAGGGGACTCACTAAGCTCAAAGTGGTGGACGCGTCGAGCGCTCAGGTAAGACAGGTATCCATTTTGAATAATTTTAAATCCATTTGACCACGTCTGCCGTTCTAAAATTTGAAAATATATTATTATTAATATCGGAAAATAAGAATGGCAGACCATTATCGCGCATTTTACTTTGTAGCAGACAATTTTGAAAATGCAGACAATTTTGAAAAAGCTAAAAAAAAATTTGAAAGTATTTGACCAGATCTGCCATTGATATATTTTATTTATTATAGTCTTAAAAACTTATATTGATCACGGCAGCCGTCTACATTGCGTACACACATCAACAAATAATATCAGATGGTTGGCACAGACTTTATAGAGCTATCTCTCTTCTTTCTCCTATGTATTACTATTGTACTCATTCTAGCCTATAGTATGTTCTCTTACAGTTATATTACTAACATTCGAATAATGTAGGGTTTATACCTGGAAGGGCCTTGTAACAACCCCAACGTAACGGCTATGGCCTGATGTTTTCAGTATATTTGTGAACGTTCATACAGATAGCTCGTGTTTCGTGAATTTTATAAAATACATAGTGCTTTTATCAAATATATCTGACAGTATGTCGATTGACAAAGAACAAGTGAAGTGTGTATTTGGTGACAATGTAAAAACTGAGAAATTACTTATATGTTCGGAAGAGATAAATGTCGAAAGATTTTAAGGTTACGGAAACTTCATAAATTAAAATATAAGGAAATTATTCTACCGGACGGAATTTTTGATTGTGCTTATCATAATAGTTGATACAAGACATTTACAGCTCTAAAAAAAATTTTTTTCTACAGATATCACGAAAAAAATTTCATCACAGTCTAGTATTTCCTCGTCTACAATTGAACAACCATCGACATCAGCTAGTAGCACAATAGTTGATGAAACAATGATAAATGATTTCCTTATAGAAGATGTGAACGTTCCTGAGACACATGATGGCATGGAAAAAGATATCGAGGCTGAAGTACATCAGCCGTTGAAGGAAGGACCATCTGAAGATTCAGTAGAATCATCGAATACTCAGACTTCTGATACCGTGGCTGCAGCCAACCTGAATTTGTGTTTTTTTGTAATAAAAAAAAGAAACAAAATCGGTCTAAGAATGAGCCATTACGAACTTCAGAAAAAGATCAATTTGAAAAAAGTATTTTATCAAACTTTAAGCCAGATACTGAAATTTACAACGAAACTTTGACAAAAATACAAAGTGTTCTCTCTCGTAACGTTTATTATCATGATGTTTGTCGTGTAAGAGTGAGCTTTATCAACAACTTTTGAGGGCCCACTATATTTCTTCTCTTTGGAGAAATGCTCACAAAAAGCAACTCACAAATTTAGACCCATTGGAGTATGGTTGGATTGAGCAGCACAACACATATGCCTTCAAATGGTTCGAAGGGAACCAACTTCCATCTTTTGTGAGTGACTTAATCACCAATGTCCCTGGTAAGTTGATAAAAATCTATTCTTTCTCGAACTTGTTCCAATCAAATTACGTTTATTTTACAATTTACGTTCTATTTTTGCAGAATCCGATTCAATAGATGATGAAGACGAGTCATCTAACGATGAACATGACTCCGATGATGAAGATGATGAATGAAGATTGATATATATATATATATATATATAATATATATATATATATATATATATATATATATATATATATATATATATATATATATATATATATATATATATATATATATAAAGAGAGTAATATCGAGGGGACTGTTAAAAACAAAATGGAAGGAATTTGATGGACATAGCCCTCAAGAAAGTGCTAACGTAGACACGTGTTTCGGGCTCTCGGCCCTCATCAGTACGTGGAGAGTGCAAGGATGAACAACACTTGGTAGAAAACGACAAATCAACGGAGTCAACAAACAGAAGCCAGCCCCTCATTTGTGATTTCGGTCAGCAGACCATGAATTCCAGGGCAACAACCAACGTCACCACGGAGGCAGCTATAGCTACCTGCGTGACATCCGAGTCCAGGAGTATAAATATGAAAGAGAGTAATATCGAGGGGACTGTTAAACAAATGGAAGGAATTTAATGGACATAGCCCTCAGAGAAAAGTGCTAACCGTAGACACGTGTTTCGGGCTCTCGGCCCTCATCAGTACGGTGGAGAAGTGCAAGGATGAACAACACTTGGTAGAAAACGACAAATCAACGGAGTCAACAAACAGAAGCCAGCCGCTCATTTTATATTTATATTCCCGGACTCGGATGTCACGCAGGTAGCTATAGCTGCCTCCGTGGTGACGTTGGTTGTTGCCCTGGAATTCAGGGTCTGCTGACCGAAATCACAAATGAGCGGCTGGCTTCTGTTTGTTGACTCCGTTGATTTGTCGTTTTCTACCAAGTGTTGTTCATCCTTGCATTTCTCCACCGTACTGATGAGGCCGAGAGCTCGAAACACGTGTCTACGGTTAGCACTTTCTCGAGGGCTATGTCCATTAAATTCCTTCCATTTTGTTTTAACAGTCCCTCGATATTACTCTCTTTCATATTTATATTCCTGGACTCGGATGTCACGCAGGTAGCTATAGCTGCCTCCGTGGTGACGTTGGTTGTTGCCCTGGAATTCAGGGTCTGCTGACGAAAATCACAAATGAGCGGCTGGCTTCTGTTTGTTGACTCCGTTGATTTGTCGTTTTCTACCAAGTGTTGTTCATCCTTGCACTTCTCCACCGTACTGATGAGGGCCGTGAGCCCGAAACACGTGTCTACGGTTAGCACTTTTCTCTGAGGGCTATGCCCATCAAATTCCTTCCATATATATATATATATATATATATATATATATATATATATATATATATATATATATATATATATATATATATATATATATATATATATATATATTGTAATGCATGCATGATATATTTTTTTAACTCATTTAACACTTTTCAATTTTGTCTTAACGAAATAAAAAGAAAAAAATTAAAATGAGTAATCGAATTATTTTTTTTATAAGCATTATACTATATTATTTATGATTCTTCCATAAAAAATCTACTTCTTTAAAATCAGAAGCTGAAATAATATAAACCAAACAATTTAAAATATACTCGAAACTATGTAATTGCCCATTAAGCGACATGTCTACCCTGACTTCAATACGTTGTTGAGATTTCATTTCTCTGGACACATTTCGAAGTATTTGTCGGGTAACGTTATTGATACATTGTCGTATTACTTCTTCTAAATGGTCCATATTATGAAATGGCCGATTTTTATGAACCTTACTTCCAAGGTGCCCCCATAAAAAGAAATCCAAGAGCGTCAAATCTGGGGATCTTGCAGGCCAAGGGTTTTCTGAATATCGTCCTATCCATTTATGAAGTGTTCGTTAAGCCATGCTCTGACTTCGAAGGTACTATGTGTCTTCTTGAAAGAAATATCATTTCTCTTTGCAGCGGTAATCCAAGTAAGAAATAAAAAAAAAATTATTTAAAAACTCTAAATGATTTCGTGAATTAAGGTTGTCCCTAAAAAAGTAAGGCCCAATGATCTGCGTATCTAATATGCTCCACGAAATATTACTTTTGAAGAAAATTAACTTTTTGTCTCTATCGTCCAATTTGGGTTCTCATCAGCCCACCATCTACAGTTCTGGGAACTGACAGTACCGTGATATAAAAGTCGCCTCATCAGTAAATTAAATTTTTGTAGGAAAATTTTGGCATTCTTCAATCATGTCTTGGAACCAGAATGAAGAATCTAAGGGGGCATCGAAATCTCTATCGAGTAAGGTGTGGGTGAATTTTGATTTGTATGCACAAAATTTATTATTCTTCGAAATTTTTCTTATGGATTTTTCAGATATACCAGTTTGTTCCTGTCTCTCCGATAGTGCCTTCTGTGCATTCATTCATTTCGAAGGAGTAGACAAATTGAGACCCTAGAGAGAACAAGTTTCGAGACCTTAGGAGTAGGCAGACTGAGGCCTCAGTATTGATTCACTTTTTTTTCCAAAATGATTTCACCTGAGGAGTAGGCAAATTGAGACCACAGTGTGTAACCACCTTCATTCCTGAGTGACTACACCTGGGTGTGTAAATCATATTCTTCCTTCACGCTAACTAATAATTTTTCTTGAAAGTAGTTCCAAAATGAGAGCCGAAATTCGTAATTCTAAAATTTTTCACATTGAGTATAATCATGACCGCGGAATCCTAAACGAACACTAATATGTAAGGAAAAGTGATCGTCCAAAACAACAACTGGTGGACATTTCTATTATAATTGAAACAAAATTCCCATGTTCGTTAGGCCGCAAAATGGACGTATAAGCTCTACGTCTATATTAGTGAACATTTGCATTTGTATTCTGTGATATGTAACGTAATATATGTAACGTAATACCGTACTTGAAGCCGCAACCATCGCAAACACGAAATGTTCGTGCCAAAATGGATATTGCGCCTGCTGACTATGTATTGTGCCAAACGGCACCTATGGGTCAGCGGCCTTTTTAATGAACTAATTAATTAGGAAAAATATATTTTATGGCTGTAGCATGTGAAATTTCTTCACTATAGTTCTTTTTTCATTTTTATTCAGAAATTGCCATAATTTCGCCGGACTACTTATATCTAGAAATTATCAGAATTCAGTTTGACTAGCATAATAAGCGACCTCAGGACTTGTCTCGTATGAATCATTTCCACGGAAATTATCTGGTGCTAACCCACAGGGCTATTCCATTGGAAATTTCATTAGTGGTCCGCCCATTATTGAATTTGGTATGTTCTGAAATTGTCTAGTTTAATTTTTAGTCATTTTGGAAAGTGAGTACGTTCATAGTGAAGGAATATGAGTTACGAATTAGTCTTCGGCTATCTTCGTAAAATCTCAACATTGTTTGTTCTCAAGGAAGTAATTTCTTCCAATGGATGGCTGTCGATACGGGTCAGGTGATAGAGGCTTCCTGTTCGCTATGAGGAGGGAAATGAGAGAGAATCCAGGGTGGTGTGACGGCAAAAGGTTCTGTTATTTTGAAAGCCAGGGGTCCTCACAATTTCTATTTCTACCACGGGATTCCGGATTTTAAGGTGGAGAGAAGTGTGATATTGTCACCTCAAGGGCTGCATTCCTGTAAGCCAGGTCATTATGTGGTGGATTCTTCATTCTCCATTTTTCGTCAAGCTATCATAATGGCCGACATTTTCGTAGACTCGACGTGAACCTTTCAGAATCGATTTGGATTGTCGTCGTGTCTTTTTTCAACGTGCCTATGATTGTCTACCCTACGAAAAGTCACGTTTCAGTATTTGAAAGCTGTCCATTTTGATACGTGCCATCTTGCGCAGTAGAAGATTGCAAGAGGAGTAAACCATGCATATTCATAATTTTTACGTTTATTTCAACCCCGCATTTATTTGTCTTCATAAATTTGATTTTTGTATAACCTTCATACTATATTGGATACTTATCGGTTTTTTTTCACGATATCAGTGAATATAAATCGGGACATTATGTGAAAGCGTGATCGTATTTCATCACTATTTATAATCTTATTAAGGACTCCAACATGAGAGTTTTATCCATTTATTGCACTAGTTCGAATTTGTGAACTTTCGAACATCACTGTGTGTTATCACCATCAATTTCAAAGGTTCATCATTCCGAGTTACAAAAAAGTTGAAATGTGTTCGAATATAACTTGTGTCGGACAGTCAACAATATACCGACATGTCCACCAGGAAAAACGCGGCCCTATCAGGTCACCAAAGAGAAGTACAGGAAGAAAAGAAACTGTAATAAATGAGGATGGAAAGACTGCCATCAGAAGAATCATACACTCATTTTACTTAAAAAAAGAAATACCTACCTTGAACAAAATAATGTCTGAAATGAAAAAGCATGATTTCATCCCACCCATAGGTAGGAAGAAAGTGTAGAAAACTTTGAAGGAAATACATTTTCGTCATGAAAAAAAAAAAATTAAAAAGGAAAATTACTTTTAATAATCACGAAACTATCTGCTGGCGACGGCGATATTTTTGGGAACAGTTAGACAGTTTCGAAAGGAAAACAGAAATATCTATTATATCGATAAAACTTGGTTAAATGAAGGATATACCGTTGGTAAAATATGGCAGGATAAAAATATAAAATGCCCGAGGCAAATTTTCATAGAAGAAAGGTCCACTGGATTAAAAGCACACTCGGAAAAAGGTAAATTATTAATAATTACTCACATTGGTAGCAAAAATTGGTTTGTCGATGGTGGCTTACCAGCATTTCAATCAAAATGGACTGGAGATTATCATGAAGACATGAACGCTGATGTTTTTGAAGGATACTCCCAGCAAATGCTAGATCTTATTCCTCCTAGCTCTGTTATAGTCAAGAAAATCCGAAAAAATACCAACGTCTTTTCGCAAAAAAATACATCATTCATTGGCTTACTTCAAATAAGAAGCCATTTCACAAAGAAATACTGAAAAAGGAACTACAGGTGATTGTAAAGTTGAATAAACCGCTTTGTACGAAATTTGTTGCCGGCGAAATCGTTTCAAAATGGAATATAACGGTACTCCGCCTTCCGCCATACCACTGTGAATTAAACCCCATAGAATTGGTGTGTAGCAAGGCATAACACTACTTTCAAAATAAGAGACGTTGAAAACCTTTCGCAAGAGGGAATAAAGACAGTGGATTGCAAAAAATGGAGTAAGTGCGTCGAACATGTGATTGGACTAGAAGAAAGAAAACACTGTAGAGCCCCTTATTATTTCTCTGGACCCCAACGACGATAGTTCATCGGACTTCTCGGAATGTGATGGCTAAAATTTAGAAATTGAGTTGTTGTATTGTAAATAGTAGATTTTTTTATAAATATTAATATTTATTCCAATTATCTATTTTCATATTATTATTACTTTCATATAAATTTTTATCTACTTAATATTACAATAATTAATATCTCAATTATCTGCCTATCTCTATAATTATTATCATGAATAATTATTATACTCATTATTCTAATAAACTACCTGTCGATACGCCGCTGTCACATAAATTGCATTCAGAAAACTCCTCTTTCTATTGTTATGCAAATTAAGGTGACCCTGATTCAGGACCGATTTGGGGAGTGTACGTCTTGAATAACTGAAATAAGGAATTTTTAAAAACTATCATTGCAAGTTTACAATACAACCTCTGAGTTGTCCACCCTATTTAATGGGTTCTGTCGTTGCAAATTTACATTTTATCACTCTCTCATATCAGGAAACAGAGTATAGTCTATAGCTTTCATTCCATATTTATGTACTACTACTATTGAAAGTTTTTCATGGATGATAATATAATAAGTATAGTCGATTCACTTTCTGTCTAAGAAGCGTTCTAATAACATATGGCATATGTAGAAGAAAACGCAAATAGGATCTGAAATATCTCGTATAATCACTTTTCATGCACAAGATTATTAAGAATACAGTTGCGACGAGTATTTGCAGTAATGGAGTTTTTTCCAAAGAGGTGCTGTTATGACCTTACGATGGACTATCCAGTTGTTTACAACATATTATTGAATTGTTAGTGTTCCATACCAAAAGAGGTAAAAACGGAAATCTAATGGCCTCTTTTTCGAATTGTCGCGGCCGATCCTTGATCAAAATCCCTAATGCATTAACAAAAAATACTTCATTTTATGATTTTAACTATTTACAATTAAAAACATCACGATACGTTTCTTGTTTTATAATAGACAGGTGCAAATATATCCAGTTGAAGAAGCTATTGATTTGCTTGAAATTATGAACAGGGAGTTCATAAAATCAGATGTGGGATCATCTGTGACTCAAAGTTAAACTTCAGTCACTATCTTCCCTTATTCGAAATAACCTCTTCATGTTGAAAAGAGAACATTCTCAATTGAATATTGAACATAAATATTTTTCTACTCCCGTATTATAGTACGCCAATTAAATATCTGCTACCGATTTATAAATATTCTCCATTTTAACACGGATTTTCATTAGGAAACAGATTTTGGCAATTAAAAACACGTACTTTTCATTATGAAATGAATTTTCGGCCTATAGAAACACGTACTTGGGGATAATCAAGTGGTATGTTTCTACATAATTTTGACATATAATTTTAATCGACGTTCAATCACAACGCGTCAAAACTACCTGTAAGTATGTCGAGCAGTGAAGAATTATCTTGTACACCACCAGAAATTCTTGTTTTTATTTTATTATTTATTGGTCGTAGAAAAAATAGTGTATGCAACGATCGTGTAATGGCTATCAATAAACTCGCACACGGTTTACGACACGAGCCAAAGGCTCGTGCTCATGAATAGCTATTATTACATGATCGTGGCATAATATACTATTAAAAAAAATCCATGTAGATGAATGAGATAAAAAAAAAATCCAAGAAGAAGTTCTCACCAGCAATCATTTGAAACATTGATGCAAGACTGGCATCACATTCACTAAACTTCCTCGATCATCAGTAAGAATTGGGAATCACATTATCTAGAAGCAATCTCATTTTGCAAAAATGGGAAATTATTAAAAAATCCCTTTCGGAGTGACACTTTAAGCTCAGTGTTTTTCGACATTAAATGTATGTAAATATAAATTTAATGACCTGTAATGGGATATGATGATGAAAATATAAACAGGGTGTTCATAAAATCAGATGTGGAATTAGCTACGACTTCTTTTGAGTTAGGGTCCTTTCAAAATATCTATCAGATGTAGTTCAATGTCCAGCGTGGCTTCAGCCGGGGCACTAATTGTTTTCTGTTGGATATTCACAAAAAATAACTTCACTTTTATCGTGGATTTTTCAATTTTCAGAAATATATTTCCTTCAGTACTCAATTGAGAATGTTTCCCTTTTAAACAAGAAGAAGCTATTATATAGCAAAACATGTGTTGTGGTTTTATAAACACGATTTAGTGAAAATCATATAGTGAAATTATTTTTGTTACTGAAAAATAGTGATTCACATCAAATGAGCATGAGCTGAAAAAGTATACTATTGTCATTTATGGACTGGAAGAAATTGATGAGAGGAACCAAACCATTCAGGTTCTTTAACTTTTCAAAATTCGAGTTAAAGTGAATTGCTCAGAAAATGATATGAGAAACATATATCGGACTGAAACTGTATACGTACCAAAAAAAAAAAACCTTCAATCTCAAAGGTCAGAAAATATTTATCTCGAGCAAAGAAGATCTGAAGAAAAGGAAAGTGTTCTCAGAAAACTTGAAATCTGCAAAAGCACAAAATCTGAAAGCCAACATAAAATAAAATGATAGTTTAAAAAACTAAAAAACACGCTTATAAAGCAATGAGGACTGAAATGACGAAAATAATGAGAATAAAGTCATTCGATTGATTCCTGCACCTGAGATGAAAAATATAACTCAATTTTGGCGAATGTGCATTCGCCATATTTTGAAATGTAAATTATGCTTTGAAAAAACAGTGCCTTTGCCATATATTTTACAGTGCCTTCGCCATAGATTTGAAATATTTTTTTTCTGACGATCTAGATGAGATTACCAGTTCATAGCTGTGGTTCTTAATATGTGTGCAAAATTTCAAATATTTTGGATATAGGGAAGTGGGTGGAAATTAATTTCATAGATTCCATTACCTACATTTATCCATACAGGTGAAGATAATACAGTGTGTATAAAAAAAAACCTAATGGTAGAAAGCCAACTATTCACATATCACCTCTTGAATAACCCAATCACTTCAAGGAATTTCAAAAACAAAGTGAATGCAGGATGTGAAGAAGTGGAGCAACCTACTACAAGGAAGAAATCAACAAGAACTGGAGGCATCCCAAAAACTGAAATCATTTCATTTTCTCTTTTTTTTATTTTTGTAATTTGAATTATCTCTTCGGTTTTTCATATACATATTTGAAACTCAAAAGGACTAAAAACATAATTTTACGAATCTGTAAAAAATAAAAATGAATGAATATATTCAGAATTTTCAGAAATGTTCACAAATTCGAAACAGTTGACTACCAGAAGAATACAAGAATGAATCAGAGGAGGATTTAAAAATAATATTTTCACCGACAATTAATTCATTTTTATAATACTTTCTATGCCGTTTAGTTTGGAGAATAGCTTCTCACGGAGTCTACAGAATTAAATTCAATTGAAATCAGTTGAACATTCTGAAATGTATGAAAAAAATATAAAATACTAGGCTTTTTACTAGAAGCCCAGTTCAACTATCTCGTTAAAAGTGTGAATTTTGATATCCTATATTTTTTATATGCTAAATTACTCAACTGATATGAGTATTAATAGGTTGCTGAAAAATATAGTATAGTATAGTGAATTATAGTATGGTAAACTATTAATAAATCGAGTAAATTATAATAAATTATAGTATTTCCATATTCTCATAACCTGTTTATTTAGTCGTGTGAATTTTCATGTTCCTATCCAGGAATTCCAATCTGAATTTGAATAAAGATCATTATTATTGTAGCCAAAGACAAATTTTGAGTAATTTTCTTTCATCTCATAGTCAGAGAGGCTGAAATAATAAGGAAGTGGTACCTCCCAGTGGGGTTGAATTCTACTCAATGGAAGCCAGAATGGTATTCTTGACTGGAAGAACAATGACACTTGAGAAGGGTTCACCTAGATAGTGGGAGAAATATCATTAAAAAAATGTGCTGGTTCCCTATTAATAATTGAGAAAATTATCAATAAACCAAGTTTTGGCGCTTCTTCCGCAAGTAATGCGACCTCTCGTGAGGAAGTGTGTTAGTTACGACAGCAGCAACGCTTATTTGCTCCGGTGTACTGGAATAATGAATGAATATAGAAAACTTGGATGCAATATGAGTATAAAACTCCACTTTCTAGACTCACATCTAGATTTTTTCCCTGAAAATCTTGGCGATTTTAATGAAGAACAGGTAGAACGATTCCATAAAAAAAATAAACTACGGAAACAAGATGTGAATGTGAATATGATGGCTGATTACTATTGGTCAAACGTGATGTCATAGACGCAATCCATAAAAAAACGAAATAATTGTAATATAATATTTGTAATAGATATTTCCTTTGTAAGTGGGTGAATATAGTAATTTACGTAACAAGTCCGGAAAATAGGGTTTTTTTGGACGAATAGACAAAAATTCTAGGACGAGCCGTAGGCGAGTCCTGAAAGTCTGTGAGTCAAAAAATACAGAACAGAACAGAAAATACTACATATTAACAGAAACATTCTAATTCTCATTTATATTAATATTTATATTGAAATTCGAGCAATTGCTAATATTGAAGGGATTCAATTCGTTTGATGGAAATTTCCCAAGGCACATTTTCAAAGTCACTATCGCTGCTGCTTTCCATATTTCATTGCGGATTGCGATAAAAAAACATGCAAACTTTTGACAACTAATTTCATATGAACTGTCAGTCGTTATTTCGTTGCTATGGTAATGAACAACTGCATTTATCAAAACCATACCTACCAAGATTCTCATATTTACAATGACAACAACGACGTGATTCTTCCCGACCTAGTCCGGGAAGTACGTACTTCCCGGACTAGGCCGGAAAATACTACTTTCTCAAAGAAAAAGCGTCCGGGAAGTGGGTACATCCCGGACGGTTGCCGAAAAAATATATTTTTGACTTAATAATACGTGATAGAAAGGAAAACCAGTTGTGATAGGATACTTCTGAGTTCAGGAACGAAAAACCAGATGTGATAGAAAGGAAATGCGGATACTTCTGAGTTCAGGACACGTGAAATAGAAAAAAAATGCTATCAAAATTGAAACAATGCCCGTAATTTTACTACATTTTTTAAAATGAAACTTGGTGGAGTGGAGTGGAGTTCTTATTCCAACATTATTACATAAAATGTATTAATCCGCCCAAAATTCTTGAATTCCTCAGGTAGTTGCAACTCGATAAACTGCTATAAAGAAGGCCATCTTGAGAAAGCCGAAGGAGGACGGCTCAATAGATTTAATCAGGTCGTATTTCATCCAATCTTCACCACTACCTTCAGTTACCACTATCAATACCAATGTGACTTCATTCTAACAGTGCGTTTGTTGAAGAAAATAGGGGTGTTCCTCACTTTGCAAAACATAGTCCAAGGTGCTCTAAAAGCTGGTTAAAAAATTCATATATCTAGATGTATACTTATAAATTTTCATGAACAGTAATAAGTGACCTTGAAATTACCCAGATATCTATCGAGTTGTGTACTCCCATAAATTTTCATGCCAAAGTTTGAGGTTATCTGATATGTGGAAGGACAATAAAAAAATTTTAATAAAAAATTAAACCGACGAAATACGGAACTGAGAAGCCCGGGTTGCGCGGTGACATTCTGATAATTTTTTTGAACTAATTCAATGATGTTCGTTGATTGTTCGTTTGGCGCCGACTCAAAATTAGTTACTTACATTAGTTTAGGAGCTTAGTTACTGAGACTAAGGAAGTTTATTTTATTTTTCACTTTTCAGTTCCGTATTTCGTCGGTTTAATTTTTTGTTAAAAAGTTTTCATTTTTCAATTTTTTGTGGCTAATACCTACTAATTACTACCTACTTGTTTTTTGATTACTTCCAAAATACTAACTTACCCACCTTACTTCAACTATTACCAGTTAAATAATATCTAGATTTGTTGAAAATATGAACAGGATGTTCATAAAATCAGATCACTATCTTCCATCGTCAAGATAACCTCTTGTGGGGTATGCATGTTGAAAAGGGAAACATTCTCAATTGAATATTGATAGAAATATTTTTCTGTGAATGGAAAAACCCACGATTGAAACGAAGTTATTTTTTGTGAATGTCCAACAGAAAACAACTACTTCCCCGGCTAAAGCCACGCTGGACATTGAACTACATCTGATAGATATTCTGAAAAGGCCCTAACTCAAAAGAAAAAATCTGAAATTGAAAATTTGCATTTTTATTCAGATAGTCATTTGATTTTCTATTCCAGTCTCAATTAGGAACTCATAAAGATGAATGAGGCAAAGAAGAATGTTTTCCAAAAGAGAGTAGGTACTCACCAGAAATCATTCGTAACATTGACGCAGGAGAGACATCGCATTCACTAGGTCTTCAATACATTTTTGTCGACGAAAATCTATTTCACGCTTCCACGATCATCAGGAAGACCGGAAGAAATGGGAAACACATTTTCAAGAAGCAATCCCACTTTGCAAAGATCGAAAAAGTTAGAATCATTTCTTTTGGAGAGACACTTTGAAATTAGTGTTTTCTGACATTGAAACCTGAATGAAAATGAATGAAAATGCAAATTTTCAATTTCAGATTTTTTCTTTTGAGTTAGGGCCTTTTCAGAATATCTATCAGATGTAGTTCAATGTCCAGCGTGGCTTTAGCCTGGGAAGTAGTTGTTTTCTGTTAGACATTCACAAAAAATAACTTAATTTCAATCGTGGATTTTTCAATTCACGGAAAAATATTTCTATCAATATTCAATTGAGAATGTTTCCCTTTTCAACATGATTATCTACTTTTACTATTTGTTGTAATATAAATTATTTTTGTTGTTCTGGTTAGTTTATTTCATTACTTCGTATATCATTCCACCCTCTCATAGAATATAATAATTTTGACGGATGTGGAACAAAAATAATGTCAGTAGCGATCTGTCATTGTCAACTACGTATGTGTGTGCCAATGTTCACAGGTGAAAAATCAATTATCCCCTATTTTTCCACCCGTAAGGGTGGATAATTTCATTTGAAATCCAAATATAAGGTAAACCCTATCTATTAAAAAAAAGAATCATCCAAATCGAAGAACCCAGTACAAAGTTATGCCTGATAGAATCGGTTAACGGACCAGAATTCAGAGGGTGAGTTATCAATATCCTTCATTTTGCTACCCTTAGGGGTAAATTTGTGTTGTTCAAATTCTAAACCATTTCCTTTAGCGATTTGACTCGAAGAAACTGTTTTTCTCGTCTAATTGCTAGTCAACAGTTTCTCATTAAACAACCCAAATTTACTCGATAAAATACAAACCTCTCGTGCAATTATAAGTGATAATATAATTTTTCGATAATTTGAATACAAGCGTTACCTTGGTTCGGTTTTCCGGAAAAAGACATGAAAGAGCCATCCACGTGTAATAACGGAATGAACTTGAAAATTGAAAAAAAAACAAACGACAGATGACCGAATGTAATGATCATGTTACGTTACATACGTCGACATCGGAGAACGGTGTGCCGTTACTCCGAGATAAAAAATACAGGAAGTGTCCTCCACGCCGCATTGACTTATGATACCTCCCAATATTATTGTGAGATTATCTTACTTTAATTTGAATACAATTTTCGAGACGGTCAACACTTTCCCACATTGATGTCGATAACTGTGGTTCAATGCAACGAATGTACAAGATGATTAAAGAAAAGTATATTTAAGGAATCGAATTGTATTTGTTGGAAAATTATTTGTTTTCAGCCTGATCCTCCCTACTCTTCCACGAAAAGAGCCTGATATCATTTATCTTCGAAGTAAAATATTTACAAACAATATCAGACTCATGAAATAATATAACTGCAAATCTAAATCACTTATTTGTAAGCAAAACCAACATCTACCTTAGAAATGATGAACAAATTTTAAAAACTTCCACGATATTTCGGTGGAATCTGTTCCAAGAGGAAAGATAAATTTATGACGATGCATTCGGGAACTTTGTATTCAAGTAATTGCTACCGAAGGTGAAACCAAAACATTGATATAGTTGGATTTAAGGAGAATTAGGACAATTTTTTCATTGCTGACGTTTCGGAATTAATTTATTCCTTTTTCAGAGCTGAAATGGCAATATTCACGTGTAGATTGAAACAGAGAACATATCTGTGACCCACCTTTGAAACTAAGTTATTTCTGCTCATGGATTCAATGAAAAAACTGTTGAGTAGTCGATACGGAGTCTGGTAGATAAAAACACATTGGCTGAGTTATTCCTGCTCATGGATTCAACTAAAAAACTGTTGAGTAGTAGATAAGAAGTCTGGTAGATGAAAAGACATTGGCACAAATCACAGATTAAAAACTTCAAAAATGTATATAAACGATACAGACACGTTGAAATGAAACAACACACAACCGTGTATGTTAAATGTGCAACTGATTCTACCTGAAATATTCCAGCGCTACATAAATGAAGAAACGAAAAAAACAAATCTATTGTGTATCATTATTCAGAAAACTGTTTTTTTTTAAACTTTTCTAGAATATGTGTGCATATTTTTGTCAGGTTTGTGTATAATTTTTTTGGTTCACGCAATTATCATGGAGATTAATTTGAATCATTTCTCCCAACAATCTCTTTGAATAAGTCATCTCTTTTTCCAAAATTTTTACCGAATCGAAATCAAAATTGCATGACGATTCAAAATGATGTGCAGCAAGTGCTGTTTCTTTTTTTTTATTTCTATTCTTTTCATAGTCATATTTGTGTTGATATATTCTGTTTTTTAGGTATTCTTTAGTTTGCCCTATATAACATCTTCCACATTCACAGGAAATACTCTATATTATACATCTTTAAACTGCGTGATTAATTTTCCTGTAGTTTTCAAATTGTAAAAAGCAAACTTGTGAGAATCAGTTGATATATATTTCTTAATTTCATATGAGAGTCCATCTAGATATGGAAATTTGAAATAGTTACACATTTATTTCGGAAACATATCCTGCCTATCTGTTCTTCGACGTTTATTAATGATACTATTAATTAATTTCGTGGGGTAGTTGATGTTTTTCAACAAGTTCTTCACCTTAACTGAATTTTTCGAATGGAAACAATTGTCGCTAAGAGTAAGTACCCTTGAAATTAGGTTAGAGGCTGTATTAACCTTTTGGCTGAAAGAGTGTTCTGATAAGTAATTCGAAATTCTCCTCGAATTGGTAGGTTTCATGAACCAATTGCTGAGTAATTTCCCATTGTTATCTCTTATGATCTGGAGATACAGAAACCGCAGTTCGTTTTCTTTTTCTATTTCTAACATGAACTGAATATTTGGGTTGAAACTATTTAAAATATTCAATACTCGATCAGATTTGTCAGCTGGAATATCAAGAATGCAATCATCCACCCTTTGTTGGCGAATGCAGTTGTTAATTATATAATTACAAAAATAACATCGGGATTACCTTTTGATATAACTTTCATTAAATATTATGTGGATGATTGCATTCTTGATATTCCAGCTGACAAATCTGATGAGGTATTGAGTGGTTTCAATAGTTCCAACCCGAATATTCAGTTCACGTTAGAAATAGAAAAAGAAAACAAACTGCCGTTTCTAGATCTCCAGATCATAAGAGATAACAATGGGAAATTACTCAGCAATTGGTTCATGAAACCTACCAATTCGGGGACAATTTTGAATTACTTATCAGAACACTCTTTCAGCCAAAAGGTTAATACAGCCTCTAACCTAATTTCAAGGGTACTTACTCTTAGCGACAATTGTTTCCATTCGATAAACTCAGTTAAGTCGAAGAACTTGTTGAAAAACAACAACTACCTCACGAAATTGATTAATAGTATCATTAATAAACGTCGAAGAACAGATAGGCAAGATATGTTTCGGAAAGAAATGTGTTACTATTTTAAATTTCCATATCTAGATGGGTACTCATATAAAATTATAGAATGTTTAGGAACTGATTCTCACAAGTTTGCTTTTTACAATTTGATAGCTACAGGAAAATTATTCACTCAGTTAAAAGATGAGATAGCAGCTGAATCAGATTCATGTGTAATATATGGTATTCCCTGTGAATGTGGAAAATGTTATATAGGGCAAACTAAACAATACCTAAAAACCAGAATATATCAACACAAATATTACTGCTATGAAAATAATAGAAATGAAAAAGAAAAAACAGTACTTGCTGCACATCATTTTGAATCGTTGAGCAATTATGATTTCGATTCGGTAAACATTTTGAAAAAAGAGATGACTTATTCAGAGAGATTGTTGGGAGAAATGATTCAAATCAATCTCCATGATGAATGGTTTACGCAAAAAAGTTATACACAAAACCTGGCCAAAATATACACCCATATTCTAGAAAGGTTCAAAAGAAAAACAGATTTCTAAATAATGATACAGAAAAGATTTGTTTCGTTTTTTCCTTCGTTTCTTTATCTATATAGCGCTGGAATATTTCAGGTAGGATACCAGTTGCATATTGACCATACACGGTTGTGTATTGTTTCATTTTAACGTGCCTGTAATTGTTTATATACATTTTCAAAGTTTTTAATGTGTAATTTGTGCCAATGTTTTTTTATCGACCAGAGTTTGTATCGACTACTCAACAGTTTTTCAGTTGAATCCATGAGCAGGAAAAACTTAGTTTTCAAGATGGGTCATAGATATGTTCTTTGTTTCAATCTATACGTAAATATTGTCATTTCAGCATTGAAAAAGGAATAAATCAATTTTTTTTTATGTTCTGGTTCCCACGAAAAGGGATATCCTGTAATGTTCAGAGAACATCGAGGGAACCAAGGGAAAGAAGGTAGGAGTTGGTGTTCTTCTCAAATTTCTGGAGGTTGTATGCCTCGGGGAACACCTCCCTAGGCAATGAGTTCCAAAGCCTCGCTGTTCGTTGGATGAACGAGTCTTTGGAAAGTGATGTTCTGCAGGTTAGTCTCGAAGAGACTGCCAAAGCAGGAACGACTGTTGATATTTCAGAAGCGCACCGCCCATGAAAATATCTATAAAATAGAGACAAATCGCCAACTTTTCTACGGTGTTCCAGACAAGTGAGCGAGTTTGTTCAGGTGCCGCGCTCCAAATATGGGAACAGTATTCCAGGACAGGTCGGATCTGTGCCTTATAGATCATTAGCAGCTGAGTGGGGGTGAAATAGCTCTTGGCACGAAACAAAAAATCGAGTTTTGGCAATGGACCTCACGTGATTTTCCCAGGAAAGGTTATTGCTGATAGTAATACCAAGCATCGATATGGATGACTTCAGTGGTATGGTTACTCCTGACAAAGTTATGTTAGGCACAGTGAGATCGGCTTTTCTAGAGAAAAGACATGCTTGTGTTTTGTTTGCATTGAATTCTACCAAGTTATTAGATCCCCACTCGAGAATTGTTGCTAAGTCCATATTTATATTATTAACATTTCTTCCTCGTTCATTTCTGGTTTCACGGGCTGATATAGGGGCCCTGGAAGAGAAAGCGGTATGGAGGGTACTATCATCGGCAAAGCTGTGTACTGGACATGAAGTTGCTTTCAACAGGTCGTTGATGTGAAGTATAAATAGTGTTGGTGCGAGAATAGATCCTTGCGGAACACCAGCATTTATGAGTAGAGTGTCAGATGAAACTCCATCGACCACTTCATGGAGAGACCTGTTTGAGAGAAAACTAGCAAGCAGAGAACACAGCTGAGGGGGCAAGCCATAAGACGGAAGCTTGGCGAGGAGTCCCTGGTGCCAAACTCGATCGAACGCCTTGGAGATATCTAATGCCACAGCTATAGTTTCTCCATACTTTTCAATAGATAGCTGCCATATATGTGAGACGTAAGCGAGCAGGTCACCAGTTGATCTCTGATGGCGGAAGCCATATTGCCTATCGTTGACAATTCCTGAGTCTTCCAGATATTTCATGAGCTCGATGTTGATGGCTTTTTCCATGACCTTTGAAATAATAGATAGCAGTGCGATAGGTCTGTAGTTGCTAGGTAGGGCTTTTTTGCCTTTTTTAGGGACTGGCTGTACTCTTGCAATTTTCCAATTGGACGGAAATACTCCCAAATTGTAAGAGTGGTTGAACAACTTGCAAAGAACAGGTGTTAGTTCGGGGGCACATTTCTTGAGAACAATCGGCGGGATTCCGTCAGATCCACAGGCTTTGTTGGTGTTGAGACCCAGCAAAATATTTCTGATAGTACGTTGGCGAAAGGTGATCTCGGGCATGTGACTGTCAATAGGTGTAATGTTCGGGGATTGTTTTCCCGATGAATCCAGAGTGGAATTTCCAGCAAATAGGTGCGCAAAGATATTGGCTTTTTCCTGGGCAGTCGTTGCTAGTGTTCCATCTTCTTTGGTTAGAGGAGGAAATGAGCTGGAAGTGAAGTTTCTTCCCACAGCTTTGGCGAAAGACCAAAATGAACGGGATCCGTTAGGACATTCAGCAAGTTTTGATCTTATTTCGGCATCGTGGGCATCTTTTGAGCATTCTATTGTCTTTTTGCATATGCCTCTAGCCTCGACATATGCTGCTCTGGTCTCAGGGCCTGGATTTTTTAGCCATCGATGGTATGCTGCCTGTTTGGAAGCCACAGCTCTAGAGCAGTTTCTGTTAAACCAGGTCTTATCGGATGATGTTCTTCTTTCGGTATTCGGTATGTAAGTTTGCATCCCCAACATGATGATTTCAGAAATTGTCTCAGCACATCGTGTTGGATCTACTGAAGAGAAACAAACTCTCTTCCATGGAAACGCTGAGAAAAACATACGAAGACCTTCCCAGTCGGCCGAATTGTAATGCCACATGAGACGGGGTAGTATTGTGCAGCTCGATGGTAAATGGAAAGAGCATGTTGTGGAGATGAGGGTGTGATCAGAGTTTCCAAGTGGGGCACACACTTTTATTCTATACGGGTCAGGATTGGTGGTGAGGAAAAGATCTAGTGTATTGGCAGACTGGTTGTTGACATCAGGGATGCGGGTTGGTAGCTCGACCAGTTGTTCTGGACCATGAGTGATGGCGAAGGCTTCGGCTTGACGACCCGCATCATCTGTTTTGTTAGAGAATTTGAGCCAGGCAGCGTTATGTACATTAAAGTCTCCCATGATTATGGTTTCAGCTGTTGGATGGTTCTCCTGAATGTAGTCCAGTTTGAGTGATAAAAACTCAAAGAGGTCGTAATATGAAGGTTCATTAGGTGATAGGTAAAGGCAGCAGAGAAACTTAGTCAGTTTGGTATCAGATAGCTTGAACCACATCACATCAAAGTCTTTCGGTTCCAAACTCTCTTCAAGCTGGCATGAAAGGTTAGCCTTAGCGTAAAGGCAGACTCCACCTTTGAACCTGAATCGAGAATGGAGTTCGTAACCAGGACAAAGCATATGGACCTTGTTGGTGGACGAGTTTACTTGTGTTTCTGTTAGAGCCAGAATATCAGGTTTTTTCGTCTGTAGGTGATGGTGGACGTCATTGATGTTCTTGTTGAGTCCGCGGATGTTGCAAAAATTAATCTTTAATGTTGAGTCCCCTCGAGTACCTCTCGCCCGGAAATCCGAATGGAGAGGTATTTTGCTTCCGGAGTGTTTTACTCTAGGAGACTTCATCATTATTAATTCCGAAACGTTAGCGATGAAAAATTAGTTTCCCTCCCGTTGAATCCAACTATATTCAATTTTTGGGACGATGAATCATAACAACAAAACAGTGTACAGCATCGCATTCCATCAGTATGCCGCTTTCGTTGTTCGCGCGAAATTTATATGCTCGTTCCTAATTGTTTTGTGACCCTTAGTGGCAACGCACTCTGGACATCCTCTGTACCAGTTTTCTACAACATCTCGACATTGAACACAACGCTTCACATATTCTCTTCCTGGACGAAACCAATTGGGAAGTTGATGAACTTCCATCAGCTGATTTCCATACTCGTTTGAGTTGTCCATTCTCCGACGCCAGAGAATTCTATGGTGCCCACATTGCCTCGAATATGGGATCTATGTTCGAAACATATCTCCAGGACGGTCTGGCAGTTCCTTCCTCTTTCCATTGTAGGGAAACCTAAATCTTTGGATCGGTTCTGTCTTAATAATAATAATAATGAATGTCTTTATCACCAATTAATAAAGGATAAGATTACATTTTATTTGTATAGTTAGGGCGAGATTCAGTTTGTATGTAATAATAAATATAGTACAATATGAAATATATATTAGCATTTAACATACATCTGCTCTTCCATCTAACCCCAAAAAGAAGTCAAAGACAGCAAATAGAATGATAAATAAATAAATTAAATTAATAGAGAAAGAATATTAGTATAGCGATTAATTAGGCATTGATTAATTAGCCAAGGGAAGATATTTTGATCCGACAAACTTAATTATTGTTGAGAAAAATAATGGTCAAATAGGACTCGTTTGAGTTCATGTAGTGATGAGTAACTGAAATCGAGAGATAAGTTATTGATATGGTTAACAATGCAATAAGAAAACGATCGTTTGAAAAACTCAGTATGGTGGCGAGGTATAGTAAGAGTGTTTCTCTGTCTTAAATTTAGAGAATGTACATCAGTTCTGTATTTTATTTTGTGATACAGATAAGGTTGAGAGTTTTCCTTCAGTAGCTTAATATAAAACATGGTAGAATGCAATTCTCAACGATTTTTCATGTGTAGCCATCTAGTAATTTTGAGAGTGTGACTGATATGCTCAAATTTGCGAATACCAAAAATAAGTCTAAGGCATGAATTTTGCAATTTTTGTATTCTATTTATATCAAATGAATTTGAACAAGAATTATATAAAATGTCACAGAAATTTAGTTTAGATAATACTAATGAATCGCATAGTAGGATTTTAACCGATCTATCCAACTCGCGGCGAAATTGAAATATGAGTTTTAGTGCTACATAAGCTTTTTGTAAACAGGTACTAATATGGTGCGAAAATCTTAAGTTTACATCAAACCACACTCCTAAGTTTTTATCTTTTTCGCTAAATTGTATAGTATGACCATTAATTAAAATATCTGATGAGTATTCTTGTTTGAACACCTGCGAATCAGTTTTGTTACCAAAAATAATTGCATCAGTCTTAGATGCATTTAGTTGTGAACAATGATTAATTGAAAATATATGAGATTATGTAAGTCATAACTAATAGCAGTTACCGCTTGATTCGCTTCATCCAAGGAAAAAGACATGTATGACTGAGTATCGTCAGCGTAGTAATGTTGTGAACATGAAAAGAAAATATCTGGAAAATTCGATGTATAAATAGAGAAGAGTATAGGGCCCAATATTGATCCTTGGGGCACACCGGTGCCGATGAAAAACTTGATACACTTTCTTGATTTTCTACAGCTTGACTTCTCTTAGATAGATACGATTTAAATAAATCTACAGCTTTAATATCCAGACCACTATATGCTAAGATCGAAAAAAGTAAATTATGATTCAGAGTGTCAAATGCTTTCGAGTAGTCAAATAAGAGCAACACAGTTAATCAAGTCCTATCAAGAGCTGCCAAAATATCATCAGAGATTTTTAATAGTGCTGATGTACAACTGTGACCAGTTTTAAATCCGGACTGTACTGTGGGTATTACGGAATTTTTTATTAAATGATTCTGCAGTTGAATATTGATAGCTTTTTCCAAAATCTTTGATAAAGTTGGCAAAACACTGATCGGTCGTAATTGTTGTAACAATTGTGGATTATCCACTTAGGCAAGGGAGTAACAAATGATTTTTTCCAATTTTGAGGGAACACAGAATTCAATAAACAATAGTTGATTATATGAGAAATATACGGTAACATAAATGGTAAGCACAAATTTAAAGTAAGAATATTATGTGTGCGGTAGTCCAGTCATCTTCAGGTAACAGTCTCTTCGTCTGATGCTGATGTTCTTCGCGAGACTTTGCTCGGATGTTCTAGGATGCGATCTTCTAGACAAGATGTCTGCATTACCATTTGGTCATTCTAGGAAATGTTCGGTATTAGCATGATACTGGTTAGTCTTTTCCCTGATGGGCGGATTATCAATAATTCTTTTGACTCTGTTGACTTAGATGACCCTTCGCTTTCACAAGCCCGCTTGCTTCTAGGTGTATTGGACAATCCATTTTATTGTTATCTGCTCAAAAACTCACTAGATAATCTGGTGATCGTCGGTGAGTAGGACCGTGTGGGTGATGACGAACCTGGTGGCAACCTCACCTTGCAATCTTTCTGAAAATGTCCAATCCTACCACATTTAAAACAGTTACCTCTTGCCTGATTGCTTGCGGTCTGCTCGTGAAAAACAACGCAGAGGCATATTCTACATTTTATAACACCAAAAATCATTGGTTCACCATAATAGGGCTTCAGTCATTCGAGGTGAACAACCCTAACTAGGACTGCACTTGATTGTGTAAACGACGTCGTTGATCCTCTTCTTCACCTCCCAAAAACAGTGCTAGTTTGGGGGATACATCTTTCCTCCACCGTGGGTTGTACAACCAAACCTGGTAACCTTTTTAGAATCCTTCTGAATTAGCTTTCAAATCATAACGAACTTTCATCCTGTCACTGGCCAGTATGAACCTCTTCCAAGCTGTTTCGTAGATTTCAACAGGCTGTCCCTCAGGTCATCCGCTTGGTGATTCAAACACCAAGTCACAGGGTGATCAAAGTTCCGTTCCGAAAATAATGCCAGCCGTGGTTAGCTTGGCTGAGTCATGTACGGCTGCTCTGTATGTCATGAAGGAAGTTGTATGTCCCAGTCCTTTTGATGTTTTTCCGCCACCTTGGAAATATGCTCTCATAGTTCGGTTGAATCTTTCAACCATGCCATCTGACGGAAGGCGAAGTGCCGTGGTTCTGGTCTGTTAACCATCAGCTCGCAAACTGTCTTGAATAACGACTCGAAATTTCTCCCTTGATCGATGAAGCTCCATTGGTACTCCAAATCTTGAGAACATGTTGTCCACCAATGTCCTGGCTACTGTGCTTGGTCTCGTTTGGCATATGCTTCCAACCATTGGCTGAAATAGTTCATGGCAATGGGGATGAATTTGTTGCCATCGAAAAGAGTCCAGCGACATCAATGACAATCCGTTCGAATGGTGCGCACACGTTGAATTTCTTCATCTCACCCCTGGACCTTGTTTTGGGATCCTTAGGGGCGCCGCACTCTGGACATCTTCTATACCATATTTCTACATAGTCTCGACATTGAACCCAATAGAACATCTGCCTGATCTCGTCCAAAGTTTTATTGACTTCCAGATTCCTTCTGATTTTTCTTCGTTAATTTCCTTCACGAATTCACGTATCCTCTTTCTGGGCAAAACCAAATGGCAAGTTGATGACTACTGATGATGAATCTCATATCCGTTTGCCTCGAAGATGCGATCTCTGTACGAAATATCCCTCCAGGAGAGTCTGCCAGTTCTTTCCAATGTAGAAAGTCCCCAATGTTTGGATCGGTTTCCTGGTCCTATCTCATGTGTGCGGTAGTCCAGTCATCCTCAGGCAACAGTATCGTTTGTACTATACCGGCAACTCCGCGAGACCTTGTTCTCTGACTTTGTTCCGATGTTCTAGGATGCGATCTTCTAGACATGATATCTGCATTACTATTTGGTCGTTCCAGCCTATGTTCGGTATCAGCATGATACTGATTAGTATTTCACCTGACGGGCGGATTATCAGTAATTCTTTCGACTCTGGTGAATTGGAGGACCCTGGGAGCTTCGCTCTCACTAGCTCGCATGTTTCCAGATGTATGAGCCAATCCAGTTTCTTAGTATCTGCTCAAAAACTCACTAGATGATCTGGTCCTCGTCAATGAGTAGAAACATAGGGGGATGAGCTCCAAGGAGATGACAAATGTTGCGGTAACCTCACCATGCAATCTTTTTAGAAATGTTCTCTCCTACCAGACCTGAAGCAGTTTCCAGTTGATTTTCCTGGCAATATCACCCTCGTAGTTGAGTAGGAATATGAGATTGTCTTCCAAGGTGAGGACAAACGTTGTGGTAACCTCAAACTGCAACATCTTTGGAAATGTCCGCTCCTACCACACCTGAAGCTGTTTTCTCTTGCCTGATTGTTTGCGCCGTAGTTCTTGTTTCCTAAGCTGGCACATTGTTCCTCTTCCAGAGGTGGCTCTTCGCTCGATATCACTCTCAATTTCGATCCTGAGATGTTGAAAGCCGCTTCCACTTCCAAAGAACGACCCAAGACTTCACTTCGATTCTTAAAGTGTGTCACTTTTAGGGTCCTTTGTATTTCAATGTTTCTCAATCCATCAATGAGTACCTGCACCGCAAATTGTTCCTTGAAATCATCCGGATCTTCTAGATAGGCAAGCTGGAAGAGTCTCTGTACGTCTACCTCAAACTCCTGCAGACTTTCGCCAGATTTCTGTACTCGTGTTTTCAGCTGTGCCTGATGAAGCTGTTCTCGATGTTGGTCGCTGTATCTCAATCCTAAAGCAGCAATGTCTCCATACTTGCGATGTTGGTCTTCGAGGTTGCCCTGTAACATTGCCAAAGCAAGTCCCCTCAAAGGCACTATGGGTGCAGTATCGTTTTCTTCATCATCCCATCCATTAGGTGTTGCTGCAGCTTCAAACTGCTTTCAATGAAGAGTATACACTATCAATTGTCCTCTCGAATAGTCACAAAAAATCCTCACTTCCGACATCAACTGTAACGAAACTGGGGTTCGTTTATTGCAATAATATACTCTGACAATATGACATTTGTTTACATCTAAAATGCACTGCACCGAATAGGCTTCAGCTGAAACTCGCTAATATGAATTATTTTGTTTCTCTGCCCAATAATATTCACAAATCTGCCGTTTCCGTTGTTCGCACGTATATATCCTCGATCCTAGCTTCCAAAATATTCAAGCAATCCCTGGAATGATCTCGATGGTTCCATGGCGCCATCGGAAAACCCAAACGGTTGTTGGAGAATGTAGGTCAATGATCCGTTCGTGACAAACAACTCGTATTCTACATTTGGTAACAAAATTGTCAGAGTGCATTATTGTGTTGTATTTTGGAAGTGTGACAGACAAACATCACGGACCCCAGTTTCATAACAATATGTATATTTCAATTCCCCTGACGTTTTTTATATTTTTGGACGATTAGAAACCTAACCTATAATAATAATAATAACTTCATTCAGAATAAATAAATACAACTGAATGGCTACATGTTCGGAGTGGATAAAGTAGTAAAGAGATAAGTGCAAGCACTTGTTTCCCATAAAAAAAGAAAAAATACAGATAAATAATGAGAAAGAAAAATGTGCGAAAGACTATGTAAAAAGTATGTAGAGGTATGAGAATATAAAAAGAAAGAAAATGTAAAGATGCAAGAATAAAGATAAAAAAACAACAATGTGTGCATGTAAAATGTAAAAATGTTAAATCAGAAATAATATTACAATATCATATAAGATCTAATAAAAGAGAATTGAATGATGAAATCCAATTAAATACTACAATATAATACACGATATGTAATAAAATACAATAAATCTCAGTGACCCACAGTTAAGTACTATAAAATACCATTGAATAAATTACAATAATACAATTAGATGTGTAAAAAACAAGGTACGGTTATCTCTTTGTTTATTTTTATTGAATTTAATCAACCATTAGATTATATCATGGTAATGAAATATGTTCTGGGAGTCTGTACGGACTTTTGCAGGTACGATTTGAAAGTTTTTTGTCGTTGATAGATTTTATGCTTTCAGGGATGGTGTTATACATTTTAGTGGAGTAGCTCCTCGTGACAGTGATTTTTTCATAATGGGTGTGTAAGTAGTTGGCTCCCTCTAGTCATATACTGATGACAGGGATGAGGTGTTTCATATATACTGAAGTGATATGTTATACACGTGTTGAAATAGAAAAGCTGACGAATATCCATAATCTGTGATGTACTATATAGGTCTTCAGTAGATTATCTACGCGGTTTTGACAAATTATTTTGTAGGATTTCGAGTGGGTTGATGTATGATCGCGCAGCGGCGCCCCATGCCTGTATTCCATATCTGTGGTGACTCTCTACAAGTACAAAATACAAAGTTTTCAAGTTTCTCGTTGGTAGGTAGTCTTTCATGTGTTTGAAGAAATTATATATTTTTTTTTTTAACACGTATTTGATATGTCTATCCCTCCTAAGATGCCGATCTAGGTGTACGCCTAAATATTTTATTTCTTCCACTGACTGGATACCATGTACCTTGCCATTTATGTTTATATTGACTCCTTGCATATTTGTCATACTAGCAGCATTACAACTAAAGGGCAGAAATTCAGTTTTTTTTGAGGTTCATGCTAAGGATTTTGTGATCGAACCAGTCTTTCATTACCTTGAGTTCTTTCTCTAGATTCCTCTTTAGATTTGGCCAAGTATCAGCAGTGTCGTCTGCAAAACCTTTTATCTCTCCAGCTATTTTCAAGCTGAATAAATCATTTGGGTATGGATTAAATAGTGTTGGTCGCATATTCAATGTCTCAGTTTTGACTTATTCTTTCTCCCACTCTAACAACTTCCTTTCTTGAACTCAAATAGTTTTTAAATAAATTTAACACCATCCCTCTGATACTTGAGTCCTCTAACACTTCAATTGATAACGTGTGGCTCACAGTGTCAAAAGCCCTACTCAGATCAATAAATAGGCACACACTAGGCCTTCCTCTGTCTGGGGATGTATGATTTTTTTTTTGTTAAATTGAGTATGGCATCCACAGGTTGAGGTTTTTTTCCCTAAATCCAAATTGTTTATCAGTTAAATTTATTTATGAATGGAGTTATTCTGTTTTTAAAAAAAATTTTCGAATATTTTTGCGCCAAGTGGCTAATGAGAGAAATTGGTCTATAATTACTGACGGATGTTCTATCACCATCTCTAAATACCGGCACTACGACAGATCTTTTGAAGGCATCAGGCCATTTTGCCTTTCCAATGCTCTCATTTATTTTGTATGCTAGTGGAGTAGGAGGAGGTTCTCTAGACGACGCGTATATATGATGATCACGCATAACTTTTTACTGAGACGTCCGATTCCGATTATTCTTCTTTCAGTGGATAGGGTGTACTTCGCAGTTGGTCCCATTTGAAATTCAAAATGAAATCCACCCCTAAGGGTAGCAAAATGAAGGATATTGATTACTCACCCTCTGAATTCTGGTCCGTTAACCGATTCTATCAGGCATAACTTTGTACTGGGTTCTACAATTTGGATGATTCTTCTTTTAATAGATAGGGTATACCTTATATTTGGATTTCGAATGAAATTATCCACCCTTACCGGTGGAAAAATAGGGGATAATTGATTTTTCACTTGTGAACATTGGCACACACATACGTAGTTGACAATGACAGATCGCCACTGACATTATTTTTGTTCCACATCCGTCAAAATCATTATATTCTATGAGAGGATGGAATGATATACAAAGTAATGAAATGAACTTACCAGAACAACAAAATAATTCATATTTCAACAAATAGTAAAAGTAGATAATCATATTATTTAACTGGTAATAGTTGAAGTAAGGTGGGTAAGTAAGTATTTTGGTAGTAATAAAAAAACAAGTAGGTAGTAGGTAATTAGTAGATTTTAGCCACAAAAAATTGAAAAATAAAAACTTTTTAACAACAAATTGAACCGACGAAATGCGGAACTGAAAAGTAAAAAATAAAATAAACCTTCCTGGTCTCAGTAACTTAGCTCCTAAACTAATGTAAGTAACTAATTTTGAGTCGGCGCCAAATGAACAATCAACGAAGATCATTAAATTACTTCAAAAAAATTATCAGAATGTCACCGCGCAACTCGATGCCATCATTTTACGCCTTACCTAATTCATTTGCTTGTTTGTTTGGCGCCGACTCGACATTAGTTACTTACATTAGTTTAGGAGCTAAGTTACTGAAACTAAGAAGGTTTATTTTATTTTTTACTTTTCAGTTCCGTATTTCGTCGGTTTAATGTTTTGTTAAAAAGTTTTTATTGAGCTCATTTATCAAATTATATATTTCTTCAACGCTCGTAGGAGCTAGCAGCATAGTATTGGGCAGGATCTTTGGCGTGCTCTCGAAGTGAGGGTCTCTTTCAATTTTGTGAGCAAGTATGTTCCCAAATCTCACAAATTTACCATTGAATTCGTCTGCTTTTTTCTCATCGTTTGTTATTAGATCCCCATTTTCATTCGCGATAATGTCAATATTTTTTTTGTTTCTTTCCACAGAGTTTTCGTACCATCTTCCACAAATATTTTGTGTTCATGCTAGTTTTGTTTGTTTTTTTAAAACTATTTGTGAGTTCATTTTTGTGTAATTTGTATTCGTTTTTTAGGGTTTGGTTTTCAGGATGGATCTTAAGTTTATCGTGCATTTCATTTTTCTTGATTATCATCTTCAAAATACTATTTGTGAGCCACGATGCAAAGGGCGTATTTTTACGTATAACTAACTTTTTTTCAGTGCAATTTTCCATTGCTAGTTTTATTCTATTAATGAAGGCATTCGTTGCAGCATTCCGTTCTTCATGTGTATAGACGATGTCCCATGAGGTTTCTTGTATAATTTTGGTTAATTTGTCATAGTTGGTGTACTCTTTATAATTGTTTTGGTGTTGATTTTTTAATTCTTCCAATATAATTTATAGTATGACAGCATCATGATCAGTGATTGCAGATTTAAGTATTAGTGGAATAGTCATATCAATTCTCTGATTGTTTTTTGGTTTGAAGAAGGTATGATCTAAACATGTTTTTAGCCTTGTAGGATTGTTAATCATCGAAGTGTATCCGAATTCATTAAGTATGTATTCAATTTTATTTACTCTGTTCTCTAAAATATTGATGTTTATGTCACCAATAAAAATGTTTCACTCACATGTTTGTGTTTGATTTTCTTCGAAATACTCCTGTAAACTTTGGAGGAAGTCATTTATATCAGAGCAGGCGAATTTTAAAGTTTTTTCAAATAATTTCTTGCCCAATATCAGCTCTAAGGAAATTTATACCACGTTTTGATATAATTGAGTGTTGGAAGCCTAGTTCGGTTCTTGCTTAAACTCTACAAAGGATACTTGAAAATGAAACAAAATGTAAAAAATGAGCATTTAAATACGTGTTCTGTGAATCATTTGTATATTTCATTGAATCATATTAAATTCAAGATGTAGATGGGGAACATTTGAACAATTATTCCCACTAAAGGTTTACTGAAATAATACTTTTGTCTTTTACATTTCACAGTGCAGAAATGGATTCGTTCCACTATAGATCATATACAATCAGAGCGGATATACAAAGGGGATCTAAAAGCCACCATCTTTCCTAATAGATCACATGCATAAAATGAGTGAATTTCCAGTAGTTGTGGAAAAAAGGTTTTACTCAAATCGGTCAAGATGGTAAGGGTCTCCCCACAGTAAACCCATACATTCTTTATATTTGCGAAATAATTCTTAATGTCAAAAGGGATCACAAAGGAATTTCACGTTACCTTTCAATGAACAATATTTCGAGCTCAATTATTAATTCAAATTCAATTTGCAGTAAATGATTAGTTCATTATACCTCAGGAGATGGATAACAAATGAAATTCCTTGATTGTGGTGGTAGCGAGCAGAAAGATCAATTAATTATATATAAAAATCAGAGACACTTACCGAACAATGATCGATAAATGAAGGAGGTTCTTTTAATTATCTCTGGCCATCTAATTCCCAAGGTGAAATCATCTTGCTCATAAAGATGAAATTATTCACACCAGTGGCGTAGATATTCTTAGGAGGAGAAAATCAGATCCCTAGAATCTTGAATGTATTGAGAGTTTTAAAAGATGGAAAAAGAAATGGTATGAAAAACACATAATAACTGTCATGGTAAAACTCAAGTTATTTACTCCAAGGAAACGCTTTCTTCAGTATGTTCTATTGCAGGCGAACAAGACAGAGGTTGCGCAAATAATGACTTTGAAAAATAATAAATCTTCCGTGATAGATGACACTAGATCTAATACTCTTGAAGACATCAAAGAGGAAATGGTACTTTAATTAGCTTATATAATAAAAAAGTATATGTATGATAGGGAATTTTCAGACAGCTTGAAAATTCCCGGTTGAAAGCCCCTTTTTGAAAATGGTGATAAACTTGGCGTTACAAATTACCACCCTATTTCATCAATATCGAGTACTACTAAAGTTTTCGAGATAGTATTACAAAAAAGTTGATTTCATTCCTAGATATTAGATTTTGTCAGATGAACAATATGGATTTTTAGAGAACAATTCAATACCGGATGCAATTGCCGGTTGATAGGAATAAAAAAAAACGCAATTGACTGTTATCTTAGAGCAGAAATTGGCAAGAACAGGAATTGGCTAATTCTGTAACGAAAATACGAAAAACTATCGGTAGTTATATCCTGTTATATTTTCTACTCACAACTATCATTGCTTAATTTGTTATGAACA
Organism: Gonioctena quinquepunctata; assembly: GCA_018342105.1. Lineage (NCBI taxonomy): Eukaryota > Metazoa > Arthropoda > Insecta > Coleoptera > Chrysomelidae > Gonioctena > Gonioctena quinquepunctata. Next base: position 184,506 of record JAFIRS010000475.1, read on the forward strand.
TTTAAGAAAAAAAAAACGTGTTTTTTTTTTCGTTTTTCGCTTCAACATGAGAACTAAATGAGCAATTTCGATGGATTAATTGTGAGGAATCGAAATGCGAAAAAAATGAGCTTCGTCACAACTTGATCGGATCATTACTAACGAAGATAAAAACTTTTTAACAAAAAATTAAACCGACGAAATACGGAACTGAAAAGTAAAAAATGAAATAAACCTTCCTAGTCTCAGTAACTAAGCTCCTGAACTAATGTAAGTAACTCATTTTGAGTCGGCGCCAAACAAACAAGTAAATGAATTAGGTAAGGCGTAAAATGATGGCATCGAGTTGCGCGGTGTCATTCTGATAATTTTTTTGTATTAATTTAATGATGTTCGTTGATTGTTTGTTTGGTGCCGATTCAAAATTAGTTACTTACATTAGTTTAGGAGCTTATTTACTGAGACTAGGAAGGTTTATTTTATCTTTTACTTTCCAGTTCCGTATTTCGTCGGTTTAATTTAATGGCTAAAATATACTAATTACTACCTAGTTGTTTCTTAATTACTTCCAAAATACTTACTTACCCACCTTACTTCAACTATTACCACTTGAATAATATGATTATCTACTTTTACTATTTGTTGTAATATAAATTATTTTTGTTGTTCTGGTTAGTTTATTTCATTACTTTGTATATCATTCCATCCTCTCATAGAATATAATGGTTTTGACGGATGTGATACAGAAATAATGTCAGTAGCGATCTGTCATTGTCAACTACGTATATGTGTGCCAATGTTCATAAGTGAAAAATCAATTATCCACTATTTTTCTAACCGTAAGGGTATATTATTCCATTCGAAATCTAAATATAAGGTATACCCTATCTATTAAAGAAAGAATCATCCAAATCGAAGAACCCAGTACAAAGTTTTGCCTGATAGAATCGGTTAACGGACCAGAATTCAGAGGGTGAGTGATCAATATCCTTCAATTTGCTTTCCTTAGGGGTGGATTTCATCTTTTAAATTCAAATGGGACCACCTTTGAAGTACACCCTATCCACTGAAAAAAGAATTATCGGAATCGGACGCCTCAGTAAAAAGTTATGCGTGATCATATATAAAAAAAAATGATGGAAAAAAAAATATATACTGGTCGACTAGAGAACCTCCTCCTTTTTGGTTTCGTCGGTTAAAAAACCTAAAAAACCGTAAAAATCAGCGATTTTTCAAAAATTCATAATACCGCCAAGTTACCGTGCGGGCTCTCTGCAACATTCTAGTGATTGATATGTATTACATGTTTAGAAAACTCAGGCGCTGTCGGCTGTCGGATCATTAAGAAAGCCTGAATGCGTCTGGGTAGTGGGGTAGGGCAGCAGACGCGGGTAAGCGTATTATTCATTGAGAAATGCGCATACAGTAAGGGTAGATGGAGGAAACCGAGATGCTTCTAAATAACCCATATTTTATGGGTTTATCGTTCTTTATAACCAAGATACAGGGTGATTTATAAATTTTTCCCATTTTTTCAATTAATCATAACTTATGAACCACCTTATACATTTTTGTAATATTTGGTTTGAATGTTCTTTGTCCACAGTGGTGTCGTTAACATAATAATGAAAAGTCCAGTACCAGGTCCGGCCTTAAAAAAATTAATAATTAGGTTTCGAGTCGAAACAACACCGTGTATATCAATATTTTAAAATTTTATTCACAAATTTGGAAAGAACAGAAAGAAATAAGTAAGACTAAATGTATTTAGTGTTTCCGCATACAACTTTTTTACTTATTTACTTGAGCCAAATCTAGATGTTTCGATAATAAGGTGGCACAAAATTATTTTTTCCCCAAATGGTACTTGTCCAGCTTTAATCCATAAAATCATCAACTATTTCTTATTCTCCTAATTTCTGGATCTCAACCTTATTAAAAAACGAGAGGACATGTCCGTATTTGGGACAAATTATTATTATCAATGACTAACTTTCAAACACCCTGTATGCGTAAAAAAATTATCATAACATCTGTTCATTGCGCTACATTTGAAAAAAATTATAAAAGAGAGGGAAAATGCCCATTCGGAAAAGAGCATAACTTTATTTTAAACATAAATAACGTTGCAACAAATTGTATTAAGTCAAACGAAAAGAATTAGACACAAAAAATTTAAACAACAAAACTTATGACAGTTGTTCAAAGTGGCCTCAATTTTGCTCAATACATTTCCGTGCTCTTGAAGTAAGATTTGTAATTGAATTTCTAATCATAGCTTGGTCATTTCCCAGTTCGTCGCATACGTCCTCAATTCTCCGTAGAAGGTCATCTCTAGTGTTTTCTTCAGTTGAATAAACTTTTGATTTTAAAAAACCCCAAACATGGTAATCGAGTGGCTTGAAATCGGGCCTTGCAGGTCAAATAAATCATATAATATACGCGTTAGTGATAATTTAGTTAAAAATATATGGATAATTTTTGAAAAATTTAAAGGAAAACTTCTTGTTAATTTTCAGTTCACAGATTTATTTGGATGGTGTGAAGTATAACGCATATGATGGCAGAGTCGATTTCCTAGTACTATTTTTGTCACGAAAAAAATCTCTGTATTTTTATCGATATGTAAAAAGCATTACATACTCTTGACCATGTCAAATTAATGTCAGTGGTCTAAAATATTGGTTCTAATAGAAAATAATGCGTGAATATTGATTGGCCTAGGAGCAGGTATCATGTAATAGAATATGGTGTTAGTCAAGGTACTGTGCGGAGAAGTAACAAATTTCGCGGACGATACTGTCAGTTTTACGTAGCACCTGATTGGACAATACTTAAAAACATAACTGAGGTCGATTTCTGCATTTTTTCAACAATACAATATTGACGATCGATAACAAAAAAACACATTTCTTTACTCTCACGTCATACTCTTCAAATCTACCAGCATATAATGAACTCAGTGTACAATTCGGTAAAGGCAACCATTAGAAAACAGGTTCTGTTGATAAAATCAAATATCTGGGTATATACATAGACATTCGTGATGGGAAGAGCAGATTAATATATATAATAAAAAAATACGATTCATGTTATATAAATTCAAGAATATCTCTGACATAATCAACCCTGAATATTTAAAGATATTGTACTATGCTTTGGTCGAACGTCACATTTTCTACGGATTCATCGCAATAACTTGCAAAAATTCAAAAGTGCATCCTGAAAATGATCTACAAAAAACCGAGAATGTATCAATCTGATAGACTTTATCAAGAAACAGCGGAAATGAATGACTACCGATTGTATGCTGAAACTATCCTCACAAAACACAAGATATAGAAACAATGTTGTGATACCCAGAACAGAAAAAACAATAGGATACAAATGTTATAGTTTTTTGAGACCAAAAGTATTCAATGAGCTGTCGTCAGAATTAAAAAATGAAGAATTCGTACCAGATGTTTTAAAATCAACTCAAAACTTGGCTTTCCATCATTTGCTTGAGCACATACAAAACCTCATATCCACGAATAGAACATGTTTTAGGGTAGCTCAAACCGATTCAGCATCATGGTAATCATCCCACCTTTTCTTAATGCTAGAAATTATTTATTATTTTATAACCTGTCATATATATACCTCAATATATAATACTTCCCTGTTTTGATAGTTTTGTATTTATAAAATCAATGGAATAAAAAAAAATACCGTACCACGCCCGGATGTTTCCTTGTGGTTGTCTGTGTTTTTCACTATTGGATGTGTTCACATCACTTTTGTATATATTAATCTGATTTCTTCTGATAATTTATTTTCAATTTTCATATATTGGGCTTCATGTTTTATTCTATTGTATTTAGGAAATTTATGGAATAAATATTATGATTATTATTGTTGAGATAATTTCATACAACTAAACATATACTTGTGTTGAGAATGAAAATGGAATAATTTATAACATTATTAATAATTCATTTGGATGAGTATGTCAAATTTTATTTGGTAGATTTGAAAGAATATACCTATGAAAGTAAGTTCTGGATAAATTGATTCAATACGACAATTCAAAGCTCTGAATTTATTTTTTCATTTGAAGATTTATCATTCATAGAGAAATTATGGTTCAAATTCACTTCATAAGGTTCAGCGTCATTTTCCGCAATCCAAAGTGAGCCAGGCTTAGCATCCTCAATAATTTTCAGCAACCCCTTAGCTACGGTTTCAGGATCCTGGACTTTACAGTTCTCGATTTCCTCTTGAAATTCATTAGCAAAATTCATGTTGATTGCTTTGGTGGATACATCCTTGAGCATATTCGTTTTTGTGAGCCCCGGACAGTAACCAAAAATTTTCACGTTGGTCCTATTGTAAAGGTTGCTAGAACCAAGAGCCTTAGTCAAACCTGAAAAGATATCCGTGAAGTGCGAGTGTGACTCACACGCTGACAACTCCGTACCATTAACTACGCACGTAGCTTTATTACTCCTTCTCAGAAATCTTGCTCGCTCATGACTACAACCATTGTTTATAGAGAAAGGAGATCTCTATAAACAATGATAGAACGTACGTACGTTGAAATTATCTTGTTAAAATTTGTAGCAATAATCTCACATATAATCTAAGTACTAACCGTCATCTAGCGAAGAATGGCTGAACCAAGTACCTATATTCTCTTGCGACACCTCCATTTTGACAACTCTTTGCTAGACGGCCGTTGATTTTTTCACAATTTTAATTTCAACACTTTTGGAGATAAATAGGGAAAATATGTTTTGACGTAAATTTTCAGCAATATCTTCAGCACAATCATATAATCCTAAAAAAAAATTGAAATCTACGCGACGTATATTCCGTTCGTCTAGTTTAACTCGTTTGTAGGCACAGTTTCTATTTGAGTGTGCAAACCGTCGCGTCAAACACTCCGCGGAAATTTTGTCCGTGTAGTTTGACTCTAACGGGAATGAGCAGTGACGCAATGTGTCTGGTAACGAGACGGGCGGGAGGGGGCTTGGAGCGGTGGCAGTGGTGTCATTCCATTACAGAATATATATTTATATATATATATATATATATATATATATATATATATATATACAGTGTCCGGAATAAAGTTCGCAGCATATGGAAAACTTTTTTATTATTGATTTCTCAAAAAAAATACATTCGTGATAAAAACCTCTGCTTCATCCCAAACCTGAAATGCAAACACCAAAATTGAATTTTATACAACCCTATACGAGGGAGATATAGAAGCATGCTTTGTTTTCAAAATAAAATGATTCCATCACTTTATTTCTCACGGTAGAATTCAAATTCATGAGGAAATATTGTTCAAAATCGAATGTTGATGCAGAAATTCGAATCATAGCCCGCTATGGCCAATTTCATATTTCAACTTTTTTCCCATTTTTTCCTCATCGCCCTGTACAACATAAGGAATATTATGCTAGACGAATGGTATATTGTTAGATATGATGATATCACTCTCTGAATGTTTTCTCATTTCTCCCTCCCATCGGAAAATCACATTAATTGAATTATGTGACGGAATTTCACAAAATCTTGCTGCAAATAGTAAATAAAACTGAATTGTCTCCAAGGTATGATGCCAGAATGAATATGAATTAATTTTCACACTACGAATAATTTGTTTTCAAAACAATCAGGAATTGTAAAATATGTCAAGAAAGACTTTGGAATGCATCTACAATATTTTATTGAATTTCTTGCAGCATTCAACGTACAAAATCAAGGTTTTAATCCACTCGAAAAATTCATTCACGTATTATTTATGAATTTAGAAATATCGTAAGTTGTTACATTCGACTTCGATAGCAATACCCAGCTTCCATAGTTTCGTTCTTTGAATTTTACTGTAAATGATTGAGATACAGAACATTTGCCGATCACAGTTGGCTCTGAAAACAAATTCATTTCTAATTGTAAACAAACCATTTTTGACGCATCAAGATTAATTCACAAATTTGTAGAGTAATTTCAGTAGTTTTTCAATTCAATCATGGCTTCTCGAGTAAGTACTCAGAAGAGAGTGGAGATTGTAATGATACATGGTGACAATTATCATACTTGTAGAGACACTGCCAATATTTTCAATGGAAGACATCCAGGTAAAAACGTTCATAATTCGATAATTACAAGAATTTTGAAAAAAATCAGGGAATCTGGATCGGTTCCGCAAAAAATACAAAGTGACACATAAACGACCGATAACTGAAAATGAAGAAACTGTTATGAATATTATGGTGTCTACGATTGAAAATCCAAGAATGTCATTATCGCAAAGAGGAGATAATCTTTGTATATTCGATCCATCATTGAGAAGAGTTTTAGGTTATAATAAATTCAAACCGTATAAACCCAAATTCATACACACTTTGAAACCGAGAGATCCGGATAATCGCTTAGATTTCTGTTTCTGGTTTCACTCTATGATGGAAGATAATAGACAGTTTTCGAAAAACGAGTCAACCTTCACATCAAATGGGGTAGTCAGCTCCCAGAATTGCAGGTGGTGGGCAGATAATAATCCCCATTTTAGGATACAATGTAGAGACCAATATCACTCCAAAGTTAACGTCTGGTGCGGAAATCTTGATGACATTATTTTGGACCAGTATTTTGCAGACAACCACTAAATTCTGCAAGATACTTAAAAATGCTGCAGACATTTCTCTACGATTATTTAGATGATATTCCTCTGGACATTAGAGCTGGAATGTATTTTCAACAAGATGGTGCATCCGTTCATACTACGCTAGAAGTGAGAAGGTGGTTAAACGGAACATTTCCCAATCGATGGATTGGAAGATATTCCAATAATGCTTGGCCCGCCCGGTCACCGGACCTCACTCCTTCGGTTTTTCTCTTATGGGGATATCTCAAACAGAAGGTATATTCAAGAAGACCATTTCAAAATATACGTCATTTGGAGAATACTATCAGGAATTGTATTCAGGGAATAGCTTCCCAGATACTAAGAAATGTTCATGATGCAATGCACCGCCGTACTATGCAATGTATTGAGAATGGAGGACTCCACGTGGAATGAAGCATAGGACATAATTTTTCAAAAACTGTTATCTGTGTTGTGAATATAAATTAATTGGCATTCTGGCATCATACCTTGGAGACAATTCAATTTTATTTACTATTTGCAGCAAGATTTTGTGAAATTCCGTCACATAATTCAATTAATGTGATTTTCCGATGGGAGGGAGAAATGAGAAAACATTGAGAGAGTGATATAATCATATCTAACCATATACCATTCGTCCAGCATGATATTCCTCATGTTGTACAGGGCGATGAGGAAAAAATGGGAAAAAAAGTTGAAATATTAAATTGGTCATAGGTGGCTATGATTCGAATTTATGTATCAAATTTTGATTTTGAACAATATTTCCCCATGAATATGAATTCTACCGTGAGAAGTGATGGGATCATATTATTTTGAAAACAAAGCATGCTTTTCTATCTCCCTCGTATAGGGTCGTATAAAATTCAAGTTTGGTGTTCGCAATTCAGTTTTGGAATGAAGCAGAGGTATTCATCACAAATGATTTTTTTTGAGAAATCAATAATTAAAAAGTTTTCTATATGCTGCGAACTTTATGCCGGACACTGTTTATATATATTCATATATATATATATATATATATATATATATAAGAAAAGCGTTAAACGCATGAGGAGTACGACTATTGATATCGTGGGTAGGCCTATCTGACAAATTTGTTGGTGACCTGTTAATGTGCACGAAATCTCGTGATATTAAAATTCCACCATATTAGGTTTAAACTTCACCGCACAGATTATAGATGTCACTATCAATAATCTGATGCAGTTCACATATATATATATATATATATATATATATATATATATATATATATAATATCGTCCCGCTCTGAGAGAAAAAATATATGGTCACGTTAGTTAGGCCACAAACAAATACATGCTGGGAAAACACCCGAAAAAGACGTTTTAAAAGTGGGAATACAAGTGAAGTAGATAAAAAACAGTTTACTAAGTGAACATCGGACAACAATTGATTTTATAGTTGCACTATTGCAGAAGCTGAAAAACTTCGCGAAATCTGCGAAATTGTGTATACTACTTTCACCCAGATGAGGCAGAAAAAGCGAATTTCTGCATTTCCAAACATGGTAACAGTGACAAACAGTTCAATATTATAAATACTAACATTACTAAGCCTAATCACGGAATTCTGTGGCCTAATACAAACACTAGAGAGTTCGGCATTGGGTCCGAGGATGAAAAATCCGCTCTTGTCGAGGTTAGTGAAAAAAAAACTAATGATTCCAACCATTCGAAATTTGGGGAATGAAAAGGAGAATAAGGAAACACCATAAGAAAACCCTTATTTGGAGAAAAATTCCTGTCCTCCACACTTGCCAAAATTCTGCAACAAAATTTTTTAATTGAAGACATACCAGCTAACAATAGAGTATTTAATAATATAACAGATAAAGACACACAGAAAAACAAAAATGAAGGGAAAAATGTAAAAAAGGAGGTATAGAAAAATCAGAGAACTCTGAAAAATCACAAAAAAACAAATGGAACTCTAAACATGGGTGATAAACATACCGAAAAAAACCAACGAGAAAAATCCAGTAACCAATTGGGAATAAAAAAACGACGAAGAAAAATGTAAAGCTCCAGAAAATAGGCACGAGGAACGAGCCTATAAAACGTGTGGCGCATGCGATAGATAATTGATGTATGAATAGTTCACCTAAGTCACTAACAATTGTATTGCACTGCAAATGATATGAAGTGTTGTGTGAATTTTCTCAATGACAACTACTTCCTACACTCCTCATCATCTATTGCATGCACCCCACGTTTTCAGTTTTGAATCTTACAACTATTTTCATAGCTATTAAAAATTAACAATCACAAATTTTCAGGACAATCTGTATGGGGTTATAAATCTGTATGGAGCTAGAAAAAAGCATGTTTAATATTTTGATCCGTCTTAAAAACGTAGTGACTTGAAAAAAAAAAATCTGAATAATTCGAGTTATATCTGCAAAATAACAGGTTAATGTAAACTGAGCATTCTAAAATAAACTGGATAAGGATTATAGTGAAATAAGTAGTTAAAATATATTACCTCAAGAAAATAACTCTGTACAATGGAAAAATTCGCCAAATTCGAAAAACATGTTTTAACAAATTTTCATTCCTGGCGAACAATGGTTTTTGCTTTCATGGGGATTTGTATAATCTTTATAATATTGTTACGGGCGAAGAGAAAAATATATCACTGTTCTCACCTGAAATAACCAAAGATGACAAAAAAAATATCGAAAGAACAAGCCAACACATATTATGTCTCTTTCATAAATGAATATTCCAGGTGTACATAAGTGAAATTTATCAAAAACAAGAATGAGGTTGAATCTGCTATTATTGAATATATTGAGAGAATCAGGAGAAAAGGTTAACATTTCCAAATCTGATAATGGGATGAAAATTGCTCGAAATCATCACAAGATTTTTTCAGAACAGTAGGAATAAAATATGAACACTCTATTCCCAGAATACATGAAACCAACGGTTTGGCAGGAAGAATGAATAAAACCCTAACAACTATCTCCAGGACCAGCCTCATCGACTCTGAACTACCGCTTTCATTATGGGCCGAAGCAGTTGCACGTGCAGTCTATACTAAGAAAAGAAACCAACAATAGGACACTTGAGATTTTTCGGACAGAAAACCTTATGTTCATATTTCTTCAGAATCTCGGCCATCTGGAAGTAAATTTCATACCTGTGCCATCGAAACCATATCAGTAGGCTACAGTGACAAAATAGGATGGTACCGGTTTTGGACTGACAACAAAGTTATCTTATCACGAGATTCCAAATGTTCTCCTGAAGAAGGTTTTATTCTTGTACCACCACAAAGGAAAGGTAACGATAATATTGCAACAGAAGTCAGTGACATGGAGAAAACAGCAGAAGAAGATATAACAGATATCTAATCATCGACTTCTGGAGCTATTAGAAGAAGCAGTAGGGAGAAGAAATAACATACTCGTTTCCGTGAAGAATTATATAAGCATGCTATAGATGAACCAACTTCTTACGAAGAGGCAATTGGAGCTGAGCACTGGACTTGTGCAATCAATGAAGAACATGAAAATGATGTTTGGGATATAGTTGTTATGCCTCCAAGCAAGAAGGCAGTGGGCTGTCGCTGCGTTTTCAAAAGAAAGTGGTAGGATACAGAAAAAAACTCTAAAATACCAGGCGAGACTGGTAGGTGAACGTATCAGTCAAAAACCCGGTATTGATTGTGAAGAAACTGTTTCTGGCTCATGCTGTACACAATAGAATGGGAATCAGACAAATGGACATTAAAACTGCCTTTTTGAATGGTGAATTGGATTTCACTATATATATATATATATATATATATATATATATATTTATATTCCGGAGGGACTAGTTTCCAGTGGTGTCGTTTAAAACAGAGTATATATATATATATATGGACTGAAACAGTCTCCACGCCAATGGAATATCAGAATATACAGTCCTATGCAGAACCATGTTCGTTCGTTTCCGAAGAACATGAACAAATTGTTGCAATTTATGTTGGTGACTTACTTGTTCTTGGGATAACTGAAGAAAGAATGACATCCCTCTCCAACCAAGGAAAAAAAACTTTTTTTCGCTTGTCCAGAAAAAAACAAAGGATTGAGTCCGTCATGGGCATCTTCAAAGATCAGAATGTCAAACCAAAAGACATCGCAGACGCTGGAGCCCGCTTTCTCGTTGCTTTGTACGGTGGCAACATGGAAGAGGAAACCTTGGAAGAAGTCCGCTACCAACGTTTTGCATAATCGACAATGAAAAGCAAATTCCACCTAGCTTCTTTATCACCATCGGAAGAAGCTGTACGGTAGCATACATTTAGGACCAACCACCAAGTCCAAAAATGATGTGGAATAAAAAAAAAACATCCGTAACATCTAGTAACAATGTCAAAATACATGTCATTTCATACAATTGCAAAAAGTGATGCGGTGGAACATGTGGCTGCAGACAAGGTGGGTTGAAGTGCTCTGTTGAGAGCGACGACGGAGATGAGGCAATAACATGAATGGAAGCCCTGATTCTCAGTGTGGAAAATGGATTAGACACTGACAACGAGGACGATTATGAGGGCATTGATATCAAGCGACCCGGACCATTAAAAAGGAAAAAATAATAGCAATATACTCGGGAATATAAATTACGGAATAAGAGCTGTACTCAATTGAAAAAAATCTTTGGATTATGCCTACTGGGAATACCTTAATTTAAAAAAACGCACCATTCACTCTATCTCATGGCGGTGTGACAGAAAGCCTTTGATTGACTTGGAATTGACAAAATCACAATTATATAGTGAATAGGAAATAGGAAAAACGAGCAGTTGGACGATTTTTTGGAAGAATGTTCATGTTTCCGCCGTTGTAACTCGTTACACATCAGACTTACAGTCAAACAAATTCCAACAAAAAAAGGGGGAGTGGGAATTAGTTTTCTTTGAATTTGCAACAGACATCAAAAGAATTATTCCGAAAAAAAAATTTTTTTATCTTCAATTCAAGATGGCGGACCGCTCGTACCCTCCTCGAAGTCAAAAACTTGGTTACCATCGACACCCAGAACTAAATAACATATATCAACATCGTTTCTACCCCACCTTTTGTGGAGTAAAAACCCCCACATACTGAACTTTTAGTCTTGTACCACCCGGTTCAACTCCCACGGTCAGTAAAAATCCGTTCAAGGCCCCATGATTGGTTTAGGATCCCACTATGATAGGTAAGGTCACGTGATCTCAACTCGTGCAAGTTTTCATTAACCTCTGAGGGTTGCTAAAACAACTACAAGAGCGGTTAAAAGAACAAAATCATAGTATAATATTGAATATTTAGATATTGTGCTGAGTTTCACTAACGATTAATGTATGAAATATCTAAAGTGAACCGTTCCGAATATATCGATGCATTTATCAAAAAGATGAGTAATGCCGTTATTTTTCCAAGTACACAAAATAATTAGAATAGCAGATCATTATTAGCAAGCAGAATAACACACAATAACATTTTTAGTTGATTGTTACTTGTTGATTATTCTTGATTTCCAATTATTAATTTTTCATGTCAATGTCCTGTAAATGGAAAACTTTTGAACAATGAATCTACAATTATTATTATTCTTCGATGGATGACAATTAATGCTTGAGATTACAAAATTATTTATACGTGATGAATACATTTCCATACCATATCCACGATTCAAATATTTCAAATTTGACATCGGGGTTTCATGTTACATACATCATGTGGCTATAATATGTTCGCCAGTTTCATTTCTGAGAGGAGATAATAAAGCTATGAACAATATATCCATAATTTGTTTTCTACCACGCAGTCTCATATCCAAACTAGATATTATGTGTTCAAGTGCATTAGAAAAACTTCTGTTGTAGTATATGAACCTTACAACTATTCTTGGTACGGCATTATCTGAATCTATCAGGGTAAATATCCGGTAAGAGCATTCCAGCTCTCCGAAAATAGCATTACATTTTCGAGTAAGAGAGCTTTTTTAATGATTTTCAAGCACCGTTGTCTCGCCCAAAAATCACTCACAATGTCTTCTTTTTTTTTTTCAGCAAATATAGCTGGTTCTATCTAGAAAGATCATCTTTCCTCAACACTCACGTCCAACAAACTTTTGACATTTGACAGAAAATGTATAGTAAATTTCATTTTTGTCATCTTGGTCATAACCGCCAACTTTTCGAGTTCAAACTTGAACAACAATTTTCCCTTCATCTATAATCGCAATTGTTTTTGAGTGCGATTCTATTATTTGCAATTTTTCATTTCAAACAAATATCGAACTCAAGCACTATCTTGAAATCAATGGAATATACTGCTCTGGTACAAAATAGTACAACATTTATTGTTCTTCTGATTGGACTAGGAATACTCATGTGAACAATTAAGTGTCCAGAATGCACAGGAGAATGCAAATTAGATGGAAAAAAGTTACAATGTCGATGCCAGAGAACTAAAATTGTTAAGAGAAAATTTTCGGCCACTGGAAACACTCAACATTCGCCTTTCTTTTAACCAAAACATAACACATAACATTAATCACGTGTTTATACAAATATGTTCCATAAAAACTGCCTTTTTACAATAAAATCACCTTTCTTTACAACGTGAACAGATCATATATGATTCAATCTGATAATAATGTGATTTTTATTTTTGAGATGTTGATTGAAGTCGTACTGTCGAACGATATTGAAGCTACGTTTTATTATACGCAAAATTAGATGACGTTCAGTGTTTTTGCCTCCTTAACATGGATTCGAAATCAAGACACCACAAACATTCCCCTCAGTACCTTTATACACGAAATTTCCCAAAACTTAATTTTCACTATTATGTATAACACATTTGCTGAAATATCCACTCCATTTGGAACCAATTAGGTGTTCTTGCAACTAGCGACTGACTGTGCCCAAATAATAATTCGTAAAAAACGAGAAAATTATCCGCTAACGAAGTTCTCGAGAGCGAAGCGTTATTTTAAAAAGTTGATGGATGGCCATCGACCTTTTTTTGTTATTGCTTTATTTAACGTCGGCGTATTTCTGCGACCAGGGCTAAACACCGACGCCGGTGAGCACCCGACGCCGGTGAGCACCCTCCCCCAACCGAATTTTTTTCCGAATCCTCTGTTGTTTCAGAGGTAGGGTTCTTTAACGAGCTCAACATCTATGAACTCGGGACCACCATCTCAACGTCCCCTCCGAAGGACGGCGTATCTATCGTATTAATTCGTGCTCATTGATAAGACGCCTGCAGCTGCGAATATGCTACTACGCTATAGTTGTTAGGGCATTTTGAAGCGCACCTTCTTTGTCAGGTGGTCACCCATTCAAGTACTAGCCGCACCCGATGTTGCTTGACTTCATTTATCGATAAAACTCTCGGTAACCTAACCAATTCAATTCAATTCAAAAAGATTTTATTCGTCTTATTCAATTTACAAATCAACTTAAACTACTATTTACAAATAAAAAACTACATATACAGATCTTCCCATGTTTGCTGTGGGGTTGGAGACATCCAGCTTGCTCGAACAGGGGGGGTGGGGCGAAGGGGGTGTATCTGCCTGATGTTGGGCAGGGGGTTCGGTAAATACCAGTTTTGGTTTTCCGGGGGGGATCTCGTCTCCTATTTTTCGTTTATACGGGTATTGTCGTGGGTGTGTATTTTACGAGATTGCTTGATATTATAGGCATTTTTGTATAGAATATTTTGAGATTCATTTATCGAGAAAAGCTAATGCAAAAAACCGGTGACCAGCCACTGGCCAAGTCAAGCCCCGAGTAATAGATTAGATTTGTATGGGGCTTATGGGCTAGGAGACACTTCACTGCGACCGTTGCAGATCTATTGTGTATGCCCTCATGTTATGTCAGAGTTCCCTATCGAGACCCATCATTGTTACTAGACTCCATAGGCCAGTCCTTGAGTCCTCCATATATTGGGGGGGGATGTGTGGTTTTCCTCCCCTATCCTTGAAAACCTTGTAAGGCATTCACAGTAGCACAGTATGTGCGCTGAGGTTCCTTCCTCCTCCTGGCAGAACCTACATGTTGTTGTGTCTGCCAGCCCGATGTTATTCTTGTGTTTGTTGAGTCTACAGTGCCCAACCATGATCCTGGTTGATCTCCTATTCTGGCCTAGCAGGTACTCCGTGAATTTTGGCGATGGTTCCTTGGTGAACTCTTTGGCCTGTCTCATGCCCGGCGCCTTGTTCCACCATTCTTGAGATTGCCCCTCCAACCAAGTATTGGTTTGTGCTGTTCGCAGCGCTTTTGCTGTGCCACAACAAGGTTCTGGGCCAATTGGGACACGTCGTGCTCCTTCTCGTGCTAATGAATCTGCCTCTTCGTTTCCCTTGTAGCATGTGTGGCCTGGCACCCAAGCCAGAGATAGTCTGTTTTGACCGCCCACCCTTTGCAGGGCTTCCAAGCAGTCCCAGACAAGTTTGGAGTAAACTTAGTAATAAGTAGTTCTTGTATACAGGGTGATTCAAAAGTACTTTGACAATCTTCAGAAGGTGATTCCTCACAATATTCTAATATGAATTGTCCAAGTAAATATATGTCCGGAAACGCTTCGTTTCCAGGATACAGTTCCTGTATCATATCCACGTAAAATAAATACCCGTGTTACAAGTCGATATAAGCAACCGTTTTCTAGATATTTGGACTTGAAAATTTCAAGTTGATTATTTGATAATCGATGCGTGTTGAAGTTATTACCATTATTTTGCATTTTTCACAAGAATGCTTAGGAAATGAATTTGACGTTTAAGTAAGTAGTTTTGGTAATTACATATCATGTGACAGTTAAACGTTTTGTTGTTTTGTTGAAGTTTCTGTAATTTTTAAAACACTAATTTTGAATGAATGGATTATTCAAACAATAATGCTCATTTATCCGATATGTATTTCGTTTATGGCCTTGCGGATGGCAAAGCGCGCGAAGCAAGATATATTTACCAGGAGCGATTTCCTAATAGAGTACTGCCTTCAGCTCCAACATTTACCAGTCTCCATCGTCGTTTGGCAGAAACAGGTAGCTTCAAGAGGGCAGCTGATATTATTGGAAGACCACGAGCAGTCCGAACCCCAGAATTGGAAAAAGCTGTCTTGAACTCTCTCGAGGAGAATCCAGAGATGAGAATAATTGCTGAAGCTCTCAATTCTACTCAGTCCACAGTTTGGAGAATTATCCACGATCAACAATTTTATCCATACCATATTCAAAGAGTACAAGCTCTTTTGCCACGAGACTTTTCCCAACGCATTACTATGTGTCAGTGGTTTTTGAGAAAATTGGCTGGAAATCCTCAATTTTTAAGATATGTACTCTTCACGGACGAGGCAAACTTCTCCCGAAATGCTATCACAATCTTTCATAACAACCATGTTTGGCCTCTGGAAAATCCGCACGCAGTTAGTGAAAGATATTATCAGTATCAATTTTCTGTAAATGTATGGGCGGCAATAATTGATAATTACTTTATAGGTCCTTTCTTTCTTTCGTTCCGACTGAATGGCGCAACTTACAGAGACTTTTAGAAAATGAATTGCCGGCACTACTTCAGAATGTACCATTAGAAATTCGTTTCCGCATGTGGGTTATGCATTTTAGCGTTGTAGCCAGGGAATTCCTTAACACTGTCTATCCAAATCGATGGATCGGTAGGGGTGTAGAAGAACCTAACCAGGCGTGGGCACCAATGTCCCCAGATCTAAACCCGCTATTTTTTTTTTCTGGGGACATTTGAAGTCACTAGTTTATAAAACTCCAGTAGCGAACGAGGAAGATCTAAGAAACCGAATAGTAGACGCCTGTGAGATAATAAGAAACACACCAATAATTTTTGAGCGGGTACGAAATTCAATGACTATAAGACTGAATGCCTGTATCTTCGCTGAAGGACACTTCGAACAATTCATTTGAATACAATTTAGTTTCCTTCATTTTATTTTTTTCTACATATTCAAAATTTCTTGAAATAAAATGTTGATATTTCTTGCAAATTTTATTGAAACAAATACAGATTTTGCACCCTTGCTACAAAAATAACTATTTCAAACGAGTAAAAATAAATAAAATAGTTGGCGCCCCCTACAAAAAACCAAAACTACTTAAACGTCAAATTCATTTCCTAAGCATTCTTGTGAAAAATGCAAAATAATGGTAATAACTTCAACACGCATCGATTATTGAATAATCGATTTGAAATTTTCAAGTCCAAATATCTAAAAAACGGTTGCTTATAGCGACTTGTAACATAGGTAGCTTTTTCACGTAGATATGATAGAGGAATTGATTTTTTCACTGAAAAATGTGCTAGAAGTACGCTCAAAAAAGTTATGAATCTTCAAAAAAGAAAAAGAGGTGTAGGTGGCGCCCCCTACGAGTAAGAGCGATAATAACATCGGGTTCGAATTTGACACCTCAAAAACCTCTCAATACCAATTTTCGTTTAATTAAGGTCAGTATTTCGAAAGTTATTTGAATAAAAATAAAACTTCAACACCCTGTATCTTGGAAACGAAGCGTTTCCGGACATATATTTATTTGAACAATTCATATTGGAATATTGTGAGGAATCACCTCCTGAAGTTTGTCAAAGTACTTTTGAATCACCCTGTATAATAGGTTGTTAGAAATGTATGGAGAGGACTTATAAATAAATTTTTGGAATTTGGTGACCGGCCATCAACTTGAATAGCAAGGTTAGCAAAGCTACGCTTCGCTCGCTAGAATTTATTTATAAACAATTGGTTGTCAAAACACTTGTTTTTTAAGTATATCTCCTTCATCTGCGGTAGTATTTACCTGTTCAAAAAGGCAATATGCCATCTTACAACGAAACAAAGAAAATTGGAGGCCGAAAAAACGCATCTTCAAAGTAGTTATTATGAAATCTGGCCATAGTTCCGCATTACCAACAATATCATTATCTGAAAATGAATATTGTATTTTCGGTTTCAATTGACTCACTTGGTTCAACAGCTGGTTCATATGCTTTTTTTTTAGATCCATATTATATTTATAGAGAAAATTCAATAGTGGTGCCCAAAAACAATTTATATATGAAGGGGAAATAATCATATTTGAATTCGAAAAGTTGGCGGTGATTTATTTGCTATGACCAACAGCCAACAGGACAAAAATGAAATTTACTACAGATTGTTTGTCAAATGTGAGATGTTTTGTTGTTTATATCTGTTGAAGAAGGAAGATTGTTTTAGAGAGAACCAGCTATATTTCATGCGAAATTGTGCCGACAATGAGTGATTTGATGTTCATAGTTTATGCTGTTGAAATGAAGTAGTAGACGAAGAGCCCGTGTCACTTTTCATAAGTTTACGCACATTGAATACGGACGATACTACACGATGTCCACGATGCTACAGACATGTCCGCCATGATTTTTTTCTGGAGCGAAGTGATGGTAGGAGGGATGCTGAAATGTTATGAAAGAGAAGGTGACAAATATTGAAAGTTCATGACCAACGGTAGCAAGAAAAAAAAGTTTACAATAAAATAAGGCGAGCTTGCCAATTATCAGTTGTCTTAAACTTGGTATTTACTTTCTGCAACGTTCAAAATATGTCAAAAAAACGGGCCCGAATTGAGTTTCGAGTTTACAACTGACAATGGAAGAAATCTCACCATTAGCCTTCAAACGACACAGATTTCGTCCGCCAGTCTTTTTCAATGTGGCGAAAGGGCCATGGGCCCTCCGATTTTGGAGTAAATTCGGCGATTTTTCTTATGATAAGTTTACATTCCAAAATTTGGGGATGAGTCATCTGTAATGCACAATTTGAGAATTATTCAACCAACAGTTCAATACTAAATGGCGAAAAGGTACTATACCCCTGAAAAAGCACACACATTTCCAGGTATATTTCAATATAATAAGTTTATGGTTAAAAAATAAATATTCAAGTGCCAGATTTTACAATACAGTATTCAAGAAATTAGGAGGGATGTTTTGATAATAATCATATTATACCTGCACCGAGAAATTGCAGCCAACGAGTTAGTTTAGCGACCCACGGAGCGTTATCCACAATATAAACAGCTTAAACATCCATTTATACCTTAAGGGCCTTCCGTTGTATCTAAATTTTCAAGTGTCAATCATAAACATTTGATTTTAATTATATAAATCCAGAACTAGTAGCCGTGCTCTCATTCCACGAACTTTTTTTACGACTGATAAGATTTTCATCACTTGATGGACGACTGGGAATTGCACTTTTCGACTTGTTAGTTGGAATTGATCCTGATTTTGAAAAAGTCAGTCGTAATCTTATCAGAAAAAAATCGCATTTTTTTCCAAAATCGGTGGCCCAGTTCCATTCCGCTTCATTGAAAATGACTGGCGAACGAAATTTATATTGCTCAAAGACAAATGGTAAGATTACATTTGTTCGGGCACGTTTTTTTGATATATTTTGAATGTTGCAGCAGGTGAACGCCAAGTTTCAGACGACTGGAAGAGAGCGTCAATTTATTTCATTGTGAGCTTTTTTTTCTCAGTTCTCTCAGTCGTGAACTAACAACATTTCTCATCTTCTTTTTTATAACTATTCAGCACCCCTTCTACCATCACTTCGCCCCGGAAAAAATGTATGGCGGGCATGTCTTCAGCATTGTCGAAAAGAGACACGGGCTCTTGGTCTAGAGGCATTGTGAGTGATCTTTGTGCGAGAAAACGGTTCTTAAAAATTACGTTATGAAAAAGAAACGGTATGATACCGTCGCGTTTTTCTCAGGTCGCAAAAACACACGTAAACAGCTATTTGCAGAGAGCATGAGTGGACTATCTATAGATTTACGAAAAGTCAACAATACTATTCATCAACTTACCAGCAATCCCGAACTGGGTCATTGTATAAATCGGAAACCCACAGGATGGAATGATACTCATTATCGACCCAATGTTCACGATAATCCCACCCTCTCCCGCACTCGATTTCGCCATATATTGCATTCCAAGCAATGTACCAATGACACAACCGCGCAAATTGATTCCCAACTCCTGTTCCCATCGCGTATCATCCAGTATCCCAGCGTTATTGACTAGCAGGTCGATTGTGTGGAAGTGAAGTACGGTGTTTCTCAAAGCAGCATCCATTTGCTCCGTGTCTGCAACATCTGCTTCGACTAGAAGGATTTTCTCCTCCCCGAACTCATCTGATAGCAAGGCTATGTTTTCCTGTGATTTTTTCTTGTCGTTGTCTATGATGGTGAGAGCGTTCAAACCGGCTCTGAGGAGTTCCTTGGCTATGGCAAAGCCTATTCCTGACGCACCGCCTGTAATGACTGCAACTTTTTCCTCCACGTTGATTGTCCTACAGGAATTCTCATCTTGAACAACGTTCCTCTTTTGTGTTAAGAAGGTTGGTGCAGGAGAAAGCAGTTTCTGTAATCGATAGGATCTGAAAGTAGCCATCGATTCAGAGTATGATTTGGTTATGTTATTTCATTACGGAAATGCTGTCATTATTTGACACATTATTCAATATAGATCTACTAAGATGGGTTCGGCTCGTTCACTCCGAGTCAGAGTGGAGTTAGAGCAGATTCTTGTCACGTGACTTCGGAGTAAAGGGGACGTTAAATTTATACTCGAACGTCCCGGAACGTACCGAGCAAAACGAGGGCAAACTGTTGGTATGTAGTTTGGATTTTTGGGTTTCTGATTTGATTTTTTGCGGTTCGTGACTTCTGATTATCCCCAAAAATATATTGTTTTATCATTTCAAGCATTAATAACAATAATGAACAATATATTTTTGCCAATTTTCACTGTAGTGAAAAATTTTTTTTTGAAGACGAAGATGATGATGAACTAATTATTATACAAAATATTGAAAACTTTGCAGAAATTACTATGCCCAATTTTAGGGACAATCAATTAAAAAAAAAGTCGCATGACTCCAACCACATTTGAAGATCTGCTCAAGAAAGTACATATTGTTTCCAATGCTAGATGTGTGGGCTTCCCATGAACAGAACTGGATAGAGAAGTAATGGTTACACTTTAGAACCTTGGAAATATTGATAATTTTAGGTAAATACTTGGGTAAACAATACTTAATTCATAGGCTTCTTGTCTATTTTGGAACTGTATTCATTAGTGACATTGGAATTCACATCATACAACTTTTGTAAGTTAATTTTTGATAGTTCCATGATTTTGTTATGTTGGGCAATTTTGATTAGGACCTGTTGTGAGCTTATAAGGGTAAACAATCATCACAATATAATATTTTTGACTGATAGAGACAGAGGGATATTTCTCAGAATTTTGGAGCAAATGGATTTCCAGGTGAGTAAGTATATATATATACATATAACTTATTCTTATTACAAAACTATTTTAATTCTCATAATCTGTTACAGGAATAGTAGGATGCATTGATGTATCCCATATTCGGATTGTTGTTCCAAAAAAGAATGCCAATTCATATAAATAGAAAGGGGTATCACTCCTTACTACTTCAAGCTGTATGTGATGATACAATGCTCTCCACCGATGTGTATATTGGAGAAGTTGGAACCATACATGACTATACAGTATACAGAAAATCACCCATATATAGAGCCCATTCGAAATGGGGATGTGCAGTTTTTTATGACTCACTTAATTGGAGATTTGGCATATAAACCTGACACAAACCTAATTGTTGGTTTTAAAGATTTTGGGAAGTAAACTGAAAGACAAAAATAATTTAACAAAGTTTTGAGCAAAGTAAGAGTAAAAATTTAAAATTCCTTGGCCTTGTTGAAGGGTAGTTTTCAGAGATTAAAATATTTAGAAACAGTTATAGAGTGCTTGTGTGTACTAAATATCATGGAAACTTGCATTTTGCATAATATTTGTATTTTACAAGGTAACTCATTCGAAGATATTGCCTTTTATCAATTAAATAAAATGAAACTGCTTCGAATTGTTCACTTTTTAATAAAAAATAAACTATTTTGGATATAACTTGTGTTTTACTTGTAGAAATGTAATGAAACATAATTCTTTTAACTTTGCACTTAAATAATTAAGCATTTTTCTTAAATAACGCTCAATTGATGAACTTGGATGAACAAACCTACTACTATCAACTACTAATGATACCTACAGTGGGTCACAGAAAAATAATTGAATAATACAGAAATACGGAACTGAAAATTCCTTTTTTACAAACTAAAAACGTATTTTCTGTGAACTTTGAAAAATAATAATTCTACCATTTTTTTCAAATATATCATTGAACCTATCTAACCTTGTCATTTTCTCTCGGTGCCTTCTTTCAGATTCTGATTGCCTTTGATTTCTTTTTCTTGAAAATTAACTTTCAAATTTGGATAACATTGGAGTATCACTTGTGCTCTCAGAAGCTTCATTTCCGTCTTTAGAATTAGTTGTTTCATTAAATAAAAGAAATTATAGTATGTTAAGTACCAACCTAATCAAATAATGGAATATCTTCAAATTCTGATCAAATTCTGAATATTCTTCAACAATTTCTTATAAATACTTACACATGCCTTATATTTATTACCTACCTAATTTGGTCTGAAATCTTGCAACGTTACTACATGATTGGGTTTATTCCTGGTTTATTGAAAAGCAGTTCATTCATTGCGTCAAAGAATTCCCAATATCTTCTTTTGTGTCCAGAAGTCTGTTTCGAAATAACAATGCTCTTGTATGTCTTTTTGAGCATTTTCCCCTTGGTCTAGCACATAGTGGCACTTACATGTTTATTTATTATTTTGGATAGTTCTTGACACCCTTTCCCACACTTTTTTCTTCAATGTTGGAGAAAACTGTTCATATTGCTCTGCAATGGTGTTAATAAGGGCTAATTTATTTTCTGAGGATTATATTTTTACAGTATTACTATTCATCTCTTCATTTACCTCTTCTTCCATGTTTCCTTGTTCACTATCTTTATGAAGAATTTGGGTAGATGAAGATTGCTTTTCTTGGTGGCAATGGACCATTTTCGATGTCCCAGCTTCATGTTTATAATTTTTTTGAACTTCTAGTTTTAACAGCCCAAATTATCCCATGACATACCTTCATAGAGGTACTTTTATGACTTCATTACCTAAAAAAAGGATTTTATTATAAACAATAATAAAAAAACTTTTCAACAAAAAATTAAACCGACGAAATACGGAACTGAAAAGTAAAAAATAAAATAAACCTTCTTAGTCTCAGTAACTAAGCTCCCAAACTAATGTAAGTAACTAATTTTGAGTCGGCGCCAAACAAACAAGCAAATGAATTAGGTAAGGCGTAAAATAATGGCATCGAGTTGCGCGGTGACATTCTGATAATTTTTTTGAAGTAATTTAATGATGTTCGTTATTGTTTGTTTGGCGCCGACTCAAAATTAGTTACTTACATTAGTTTAGGAGCTTAGTTACTGAGACTAAGAAGGTTTATTTTATTTTTCACTTTTCAGTTCCGTATTTCGTCGGTTTAATTTTTTGTTAAAAAGTTTTTAATTTTCAATTTGTTATGGCTAAAATATACCAATTACTACCTACTTGTTTTTTGATTACTTCCAAAATACTCACTCACCCACCTTACTTCAACTATTACCAGTTAAATAATATGATTATCTACTTTTACTATTTGTTGTAATATAAATTATTTTTGTTGGTTCTGGTTAGTTTATTCCATTATTTTGTATATCATTCCATCCTCTCATAGAATATAATGGTTTTGACGGATGTGGAACAGAAATAATGTCAAAGAAATAATGTCAGTAGCGATCTGTCATTGTCAACTACGTATGTGTGTGCCAATATTGATAAGTGAAAAATCAATTATCCCCTGTTTTTCTACCCGCAAGGGTATATAATTCCATTCGGAATCTCGATATAAGGTATACCCTATCTATTAAAAAAAGAATCATCCAAATCGAAGAACCCAGTACAAAGTTATGCCTGATAGAATCGGTTAACGGACCAGAATTCAGAGGGTGAGTGATCAATATCCTTCATGTTGCTACCCTTAGGGGTGGATTTCACTTCTCAAATCTGGATGGGACCACCTCCGAAGTACACCCTATCCACTGAAAAAAGAATTATCGGAATCGGACGTCTCAGTAAAAAGTTATGCGAGATCATACATGAAAAAAATGATGGAAAAAAAATATACGGGTCGATTAGAGAATCTCCTCCTTTTTGGTTTCGTCGGTTACAAAATATGGATTTTCATTGCATTTTCAA
This sequence comes from Gonioctena quinquepunctata, assembly GCA_018342105.1. Lineage (NCBI taxonomy): Eukaryota > Metazoa > Arthropoda > Insecta > Coleoptera > Chrysomelidae > Gonioctena > Gonioctena quinquepunctata. The sequence continues at coordinate 208,403 of JAFIRS010000475.1, forward strand.
ACAATGCAATTCACCTTATGAAAGAATCATTCTTACTACTTCTATTACACAGTACTATCAGTCCTTTTACTTATTGCCGTTTAAAAACAAAAAAATTTACTAATAGCAATAAATACAGACAATTCATCTCATGGCAATTTCGACAATTGACAGATACTTACTCCACAAAATATTTCTGGAGGTGGAACTTTTCGAGTGAGCTCCATTTACTCCACTCTTTATAGCCGAACGCAAGGGGAGTCACACGACTCACGCCAAAAAGCCATACCCAAACGGCCGAAATTCGAATGGAGTGAACAAGCCGAATCCATTTTTAGCAGCGAATGTCAGGGTTCTTCCAAATATCAAATTTATGGAGAAACCAATGGAAAGTGCAAAACTCACTAGTCTCGCACCAATATTACTTCACTTCTCTATTACAATTCTTAGCGATCTCCAAATCAGACAAAAACTATGGTTATAGGAACAATCATTTTAGAGCAAGAGCCCGTGAACGCCAAATCTTCGTCATAGTATAAAGGCTGAAAAATTTTCTGCGCTAGTACACTTTGGCGTGTGAGAACGCATGGCTGATATGAACCTTGAGCGTCCCAAAAAGCTTGATTTTTTATATTTCCCATGGTATAGTATTAGGAATCACATCATCTATTGCCACACATGTTTTATGGCGGACACCTTCAAAGTTTGATAAATTATAATTGTATTTGAGTTATAGAACAAAATCTTAATTCCATATATGTTAGTTGGGCAAACTATTTTAAAACGTTTTCCAAGTAGTCAGATTATTTTGAACACCCTTCCAGACATGGATGAAGGTCAGCTGTAGGTGCGAGCGCGGAGGCCATTTATGTGTAAGCGAGTACGAGTGAGTTAGAGTAAGTCTGGTTTACTGCGTCTTTTGTGACTCATATTTCGTACCCGAAGACAGATATTTTTTCTAGGGATGGCCGATACCAACATTTTCTAGGAACAGGTATATCCTGTTCCGGCGACAGAGCTGTACCTGTTCAAAATACCTGTTACATAATACTTGTTTGTGACCAGCAGTCTAGTGGTCGAGCTATCCGGGCATGGTATTCACATACTCATAATGCGCCGTACTCATACTCGTCGCTCCAGTGCTTCAGAATACTACCGGAATTTGGAATCGGTAGTCACATGTTATGATACCCGGTTAGCTCAACCTCTAGACTGCTGTCACAACGTCTACATTATGAAACAGCTATTTGGAACAGATACGGCTCTGTCACAGGTACAGGACATTCCTGTTCCTAAAAAATTTGGCATCAGCCATCCCTAGAGAAAACAGCTCTTGTCACAAAAGAAGCAGTGAACCTAATTAACTATCTCACTGATACTCGCTCACACATATATTGCCTCCCCGCTGACACCTAGAGCTGACCGCCAACCATGTCGGGCAGGGCGTTAGAACCTCAAATAGTTACCCAAGTAACATATATCAAATTCAGATTTTAAACTATAACGTAAGTACAATTAAAATTAATTAAACTTTAAAGGCTTCCACCATACAAAGTTCAATGGATGATTTGATTTCTAATAGTATTCCGTAAATCAAATATCACGCTTCATACTATAATGTTTTTGGGCTCCTTTGCAACCTGTTACCTGTCAAAGCCAACGCGAAAAAAAGTCTGCTGATACATTTATAAAATAGATGAACCACAATGCATGTTCATAGCAAAAGTTTTGCCCATTGTGGTATTTGGAAACTTCGATTCTGATGGTACATGGTGTTCACAAGTAATAAGTTATTATTTGTGTATCCAAAAATATATAATATTCGACTCTTATAATATTCTTGACATCTAAAATATTTACGGAAATAATTTGCTCGCTAAAGTGGAAATATCCGTGATTTTAATTTAGCGTGATGACTTAGAGTTGAATATAAAAATAATTAATAAAAAAAACCTTTTTTAAAACAAGCTTTCATTCAAATACCCTGAAAAGTACAAAATAATTGCTTTGGATGTGTGACGTAGGTTATTCCGTGAGTTATAGATTCAAGAGCTTGTCGCGCAAAGTTTTCATTTCGAATACAGATTCCAGAAAACATCATAAAATTGCTCCCGGAATGTTTGTCATTACAAGACAATTTAATAACTACTATTCCATTAGGTGAAGCAAAATCACTGCTATTCATCAGGTAAACCAAATGAACCCAAGATAAAAACACTGGAATTTAAGATTATCGGAAAGTACAACCATACAGCGGCTGGGATATGAAAGCGAGATTCCGGCATCGTTCAAATCTGTTTCGGTTAGCTACTCTTCTGGCATAGTTCGAGTGGAGTTCAATCAATCAGTCAGAGTTTGTTCAGCACTAGTTCCTGTTCGAGTTCAATACAGTTTCAGTTCGTTACTCTCTCGACACAATTCAAGTTCAAGAGAGTTTTAGTTAGTTACTGCCTCGACATCGTTCAATACACAGGCATAACTCGTCATTCAACTTAGTCAAATATCGTCGTTCAATCTTGATACAATTCAGTGTTCTACAACTCTCAAACAAACAGTTATCTGCGACTCTGCTCTTCATTGTAGAAACGCCTCAGCTGTGAAAAAATACGCAATAGACATATTCCATACATTAACTGAAGTGTCTGCCATAGAAGCAATAGTTACCCACGAAAATATGTAATATGTTTACTATCACGAAAATATGAACGCAGATGTTTTCGAGGGGTATTTTACAAAAATGTACTGGATATTGCAATTTACCACCCAGGCAGAGGACATAGACCTCTACAACTGTTCGACGGAAAGCCGATTCAATTGAATGGTTATCCCATGAAAAACATGTTTTTGAAATAAGAATGGTAAAGAAGGAATTTTTGGCGAATGCCAATTTCAAAAAAATAAAAAATGGCAAATGGCAAAGAATTGTTGAGACCGGGTAAGAAATTATACTACGTTCGAATTACAAAGTTGTATCTCACTGACATCATTGTAGAACCTTGGGAAACAATTTCAAAATACTCTGGTATTCTACACATAAAACTACGATATAGTTTTTGTATTTTATTAAAATTGACTAATTCACCACTGTGAAATTAATGTACGTACAATTAAATTATTAAAAGACTTTCTAATAATGTTAAATCACACATTGAGGCGTTTAAAGACTTCCAACGTGTGTGACGTTGCTCGTCTTCAATAGTGTAAAGTGCGACCAGAAATCTAAGAGGGTCGTAAATCAATAGTAGCCGACTACCCTCATTATTACCTATTGTTCGAAATATAGATAAGCAATAAAAGTGTGTGCTCCACCTGGTGCCATTCATGCCTGTCATCCATCAGGATGGATAAACTTGAACTATTTACTCAATGGTTCGAACACTTTTTACAGCACGTGAAACCAACTGCTACATCGCCAGTTCTCCTAATTTCAGATGGACATGCTAGCCACACCCCAAATATGAAGGTAGTGGATTTACCTAGAGAAAACCACGTTCGCTTGTTGTCACTGCCCCACACTCTCATCTCAAAAACAGCCCCTTGATAAAACATTTATGGGTCCATTAAAAAAGTACTTAACCGAAGAAACTCGCAAACAGGTACGAATGCAAACTCAAGCAATGACACATTATGACAGTGAGCAGAACTGGCCATTAACGGTTTTCGTGCATCTGGGATATATCCTGTTAACAGAAATGTTTTTCAAGATCATGACTTTATTTACCAGGACCTTCCAGCAGTAGAGTGCGACCAGAAATCTAAGAAGGTCGTAAATCAATATTAGCCGACGACCCTCATTATTACCTATCGTTCGAAATATAGATAAGCAATAAAAGTGTGTATCCTTTAAAAGATTCCCAGGTCCGAATTAAAATATCTCATGGAATAGTTTGGCATTTTAATAATAGTGTAAATTTTTGGCTTTTGTTGACAGTTTTGTATTTTAATTTATTTGATAATAAAAAATCTCGTAAGGTTGATTTAGAACCCTTGGTATGGATATGTTTGAATGTGTATAAATAATAAAATTTACTTACCTGGCCAACAGACTTTCAGTAGTAATGGGCTATCAACGAGATTATAGCGATAATGGTCTATTTACAGTTTCAAAATAAATTACCTACCAGATTTGGAAAACAAGAATGTTTTGAGAACTGACCGTTTTCCAATTTCAGAAATAAAAGGGGGAAAGTTGAACAACATTTAGTCATTACCCACCTAATATTCCGTTGTGCTAGTTGTGTATATTTTGAAGTGTCTATTCGATTTTTGTGTCATGAAAAATGTGGCGTCCATGGGCTCATACTGAAGCTAGTACTTCAACTGGTGGTCGTAGTACCACTAGTCGACAAATGTTACACCCTCATGGAAAGCAAATTCTATTAAATGTTTATACTTCCCTTCTGGAACGTGGAATGTCCAAGGATCAAGCTGTGCAAGAAAGTGCTTCTTTAATAAAAACACCGTATTCCACAGTGTTTAAAATAGTAAGTATCCCTACGAAACGAAAAGACTCTGGCGGTTCAAGGAAACTAGATGGCGGTGATGTTGATATAATTCGAAGAACAATATATCCCTTGTATAAATAGCAAATTGTGCCTACAATAGATATTTCAATGCAACGGCTCAAAAAGAATGAAACTGGTGTCCAGTGTTGCAAAGAAACTTTGAGGAAGTCTCTTTTACAAAACGGATTTAAATTTAAAAAACTCACTAGTACCAGAAAAATCTTAATGGAATCTGTGCGCCTTAAGAAATGGAGATTTGACTATTTATTGGCAATAAAGGAATTTAGAGAATATGGTAGAACAGTAGTGTATTTGGATGAAACTTGGTTCGATACACACGATATTCCAAACAACAGTTGGGTAGACTCATCTGACTTGTGCCAAACTAATGCGCCGTCTAATAAAGGAAAACGTATTACGATCATTCACGCAGGAACCGAAAATGGTTTTATAACAAATGCGTTGTCTTTATCGGCAAGGCAAGGACTCTTTAGTCGATTATCATGATGATATTAGAGCCGAATTATTTGAAGACTGGTTTCAAAATAAACTCATACCAAATATTCCACCCAACAGAATTATCGTCATGGATAATACCACAGTCGAAGACTAGATACAGCACCATGTTCAAATGACACCAAGGCCACTATACAAGAATATATGTTAAATAATGAGGAAAAGTACAAAAAGAAAACAGTTACTAGAAGTTTTACGCAGTTATTCGATGAAAAAGAAATATTTTTGTGATTCATTGGCTGAAAGCTTGGGGCATACGGTGCTCAGACTTCCTCCTTATCACTGTATGTTTAACCCAATTGTACATATGTGGCATCAGCTTAAGTCAGCAGTTCGAAGAAATAATACTTCTCCAACCTTAAGTTCAACTGTGGTAGCTCTTATTCAAACAGAAACTGCAAACATTCCTGATAGCAGCTGGGCCAAGTGTGTTTCTCATATTAAAAAGGTGGAAAAGTCATATAATGATATAGAAAAAAATTCCCAAAGAAAAGTTCATTATCAATTTGGATGACGACAGTGAAAGTGAAACTGATCTTCGTGAGTAATTTTGTTTATAAATAGCTTTTATATAGTATAAAGTTTGACATTTCACATTAATTAGGTATATCATATATTATCTTATAATATAATTTAATTATATATATATATATATATATATATATTATTATCATATATTATATATAAATAAATAATTCTCAATTATATTCAAGCGATTTTTCATATAATATATTTTTATACCATTATATATATATATATATATATATATATATATTATTATATATATTATATATAAATAAATAATTCTAATTAATTTTTTTAATAATTAAAAACAAAATTTAATGGCTAGGGCAGGTACAACTCTGAGTAGAATCCACCGCCTGCTGATAACTCAAGTGGCTGGTGATTTACGACCTTCTTAGGTTTCTGGTCGCACTTTACATGTTAATGCAGTATTATGAGTGTCTCGTGCGTTTGCGAGAAGTTGCTCATCTTTAATAGTTCTGCAGGCTTTTAACGTGCCTTTGTGAAGTTACTCAATGATCTATAACATCCTTTGTGTGAAGTTAGATGTCCTTGAGATGTTTGGTGACTTGCAGCGTACCTTTGTGTGAAGTTATGTAGCAATACAGTATTTATCACTGTATCAATGATCTATAACGTAAGAATAGCTATGAGCTAAACTCCGCCAAGTAAAATAAAGTCCATTTATTATTGTATGGAGTTTAGTGACCTGCAACGTACCTTTGTGTGGAGTTGCTCGTCTTCCTTAGTTCTGCTGGCCTGTAACATGCCTTTTTGTGAAGTTACAGGGTGATGCAGTAATCATGAGTATCCAAATGGCATGTGACGTGGCTGTGTGTGTTACAAAATAATGCAGTAATCCTAGGTATCCAAATGGCATATAAAGTGTCTGTGTGTGAAGTTATATTGATAATTTCAAAATTTGTTCCGTCTTTCTAGACAAGCAATAGTAACTGTGAATAAAAGTGATTCAGAATGCTAGTAGCATTCATAAAATATATTTCACCCAACAAAAGGTTACCCTAAACATCATATTGCTAGAAATTCCCCTCGAACCTGCTTCGAGGGAAATGTAAGGGTAGTACAAAACAGCTTCCTCTAAAACTACAGATATTACTCATAACTCCTTGGACTTTACATATACCCGTCATTTATATTGAGTTTTTTCATCTTATTTCCAAATGAGATATAAAAGGGAATATTTGATAATCGAAAAAATTCTTGAAAATTTATCTTTCTTGAATTTGGGTATTTTCTAGCATCACTTGCTCTTGCCTTCTTATCCCAACTCCATTTCATAGGGTACATCTTGAGGGAGGTAATTATATGCTAGCCGAGCTGTACATTTCGAATTGTTGATTCAAAAAAAGTATTGACTATTCACCTTGAGAAAACTATTTAAGCATGCGTATTTGAATCCATCGCTTATTCTTGTAATACACTGACTATACTACAATGTATAACGTTACTTTTCTGGGCTATTCTAATTATATGACTTCCTGAGTCATAATTATTATCAAACATAAGTTCGAAAGGATAACACTCTTACTTTTTATGTGAAAAACCACTCCGTTACGAAATTGGAGAAATTGGGTCTCACAATTATTAAGTCATTCTTGGCGTCGAGTAGGACGTTGGTATTCTTTGATTCATAATGAATTCGCTAAGAGCGGATTATTTGCGGTTAGTATTTGGATATTATGAATATCCCGCCAGCGATCCATTATACTTGCTTCAATATTGCTAAGGATTCCAAATGTGTTTCTATTAGTCACGAAATATACGAACATATAATAATGAGCTAGGAGTTCTTATTATAGGAACACTCGCTGTAACGCGACACTTATCTCTTATATATAGATCATAGCAGCATACCGCAATATGACAGAGTTCTTAGGTTTATGAATGCGAAAGGACATCATCCTTGGCTCATGACGACTACTCAGGATACATGATTCATGGGTCTAGTGTTCACTTACTTCGTAGATGTGCGAGTGATTATCAGTAGTAAAATCCCTTGGACATTGATAATAGACGAGATTTTATGATAATCGAAAGCTCGTTCCTTGGTAACAGCCCAAAGCCAAAGGCTGAGGGCTGTTACCAAGCAACGAGCTTGAGAAATTTGTCATAAAATTATGAGGCATTTGTCAATGTCCGAGGGATATTCGGCGGAAAAATTTTTGACAAAAATTTTTATAACTCAACAATGAAACATTTATTCATTTATCAAAACGACAGTTAGTGAAAGTACAATTATTAAAATTTAACTTGACATTAGATTCGTTGCTGTTCTCTACTATAGAAGATCTATTACCGCGCATAATATTTATGATCTTGTTGTGGTGTTCTTGATCGAGATTCGGGTATGGTTTTATAGAATTTTGATTGCTATGACCAGTAATTTTCAGCAATTGTTGTTCTTCTACACCACTTTTTGCCAATTCGCTATTTGAGTGATTTGTTATCTTTCTGTCCTTTACATTCAAGCTAATTGCCTCAGCAGCAGATTTAGTCCATCCATTTATTGTATTTTTTCCAACAGGTTCATAATCGTACCATTTGTCAGTTTCATTTTTCCAGTGTCGATTTAGTTTTGAGAACAGTCGTGGTGAGGTAATATTGTCGCCTCGTTTTGATATCAGTTTATGAAAAAGACGTACGGGGCAGCTTTGTCTTTCACTATTGGAAACCAACCATTTACTACTTGTACAGCTTTTAGAACCACCTTGGCACGTTTTACTGAACACCGAATTGTATTCAATGCGATTTGTTGGGGAGTCATCGTTATTTTTCTCGATTTGAAAAAATCCACCAGACAAGCAACTGCCTCTCCTCTCCACCACGCTAATCCTACAGCAGCAATATAGTAAACTTCACGCATAATACCTTCAGGAGTATTTTCATCCCATAGCAATATTATTTTGTTAACTTCAGTTAAATTTAACGAAACTGAACTGGACTCACGTTTACATGGATCTGCTTGTAGTTTCTTCCTGATTACATCGCGGGCATCTCGGGCTGGTTCAAATACTATATTGTTAAATGGGTCAATCATAATATTATAGTCATTATAGTACTTTTCTTGCAAAAGTTTGCACGAAACGTTCCACATTGTCTTCACCGTTGCTTCTTTGAATCGGTCCCGTCTATCTTTCTCATATTGACCGCCCAATCTTTTAGTATCAATGTCAATTCTTCTAAGCTTTTATGTTCATTCAATTCATATTCTCGTTCGCAGCAAAATTCCATAAATATATTTGTGACTGTAGATTGTATTTCTGGGAATTTTTCCTTTGATTAGCATATTTATACTTTGAACATTCGCATTGCCAAAACGTGATATTTTGAAATTTATTTGGAATGAAGTTGTCAAACTCAATCGTGTTGTCATAGTGATTGATAATTGCACTGAATGCAATTATCAGTGTAATGTTGACATGATTGGGTGAAATTGTTTCATATGACACAAAATGACAACATTTGAATGGTTGTTAGAACTGTCAAAAATTTTTCAGGTAAATAGAATCAGCGCGACCTTCAATTCAATCGGAGCTTCATAAACGGGGTCCGCCGCATAATAATAATGATAAATAAACTTTATTGTCCAAAGACGAAATTCTTGTTGACAAAGCTTCAGGTACATATATGAATGAAATAAAATATTGGACAAAACAAACAGTATTTCATTCACACACAAATACAAAAAAAGCCATCTCTGAAATAATAAAACAGTCATAACGTAAGATTATCATCATAAAATTATTGCAAAATATAAAACGGTCTATCACTCATTAGGTGAAACCCGCAATATCTACATTAGAGTCTTTTACTTCGATTGGCAAATGATTATACATCTCAACTTCATTATAAATAAATATTCCATTAGAGAGAACGAAGGTAGGGGTAATTTCAAATTATTTCTAGAACTTCGACTTGTGTAGTAATTGAAACAAGTTATCTAACATTTTTGAATATGTTTTCTTATAATATAAACAGTTTTCAAAATTAAAAGGGATACGACAGTTAGTATCCTCTTATCAATGAATAGCTGCATGAATCAAGTTGCCCCATTTTACAAATATTTCTAATAGCTCTTCTTTGTATTTTGTGAATCGAGTCCAGGAATATAGAACATACCCACCAAAATAACCAAACCTCAAATGTGAATCAATCAAAGCGAAATATGCAGTTTCAGCAAAAGATACTCCAAGCTCCCTAGCAATTACTCTGATTGCATAACATCCGGCAGACATTTTTATTTTTTATTGTTTTATGTGCATATCAAACTTCAATTTCTTGTCTATAATCAAACCTAGAAATCTCGTACAATCTTTATTCTCAAGGTTAAATCGTGAAAAGTACATTTGAATGAGACTATATTTTCCCTGATTCAGATAATGACAGGTTTGAATCACACCAAGACAATTTTTATATCTCGATATATTGTTTCGTTAAGATCTTCAACGGTCTTACTTCTGATCAGAATTGTGGTATCATCTGCAAATAATGTAAGTTTTGCCAGAAATATTGAGATTTGATGTAACATTGACGTAAAAAAAATTAATTGGACCTAGAACCGATCTTTGCGGTACTCCCGAATCAATCTCATCGGTTCTTGAAATTTCGTTAGTCTTCACTTTTTGACTACGCCCTGTGAGATATGGATTGAACCAATCCAGAGTTACTCCTCTGCACCCATAATGATAAAGGTTCCGCAAGAGTATTCTCCACGCAATCGAGAGCTTTCATTAGGTCACAGAACACTGAAATCAGAGTAAAGCTCATGCAGAAAGGAAAAAATTCATGTGTGTTTTCACCATTATGAAATCCAAATTGATTTGCATGAATAATGTTATAAGTACTGAGGAACTCATTGATTTTTGCAAGAGTCGGTATTAGAGATATTGCTCAAAAATCTAGATCCCTCCCCCCCTTGTGCAATAGAATTACTATGGACTTTTTTATAAAAGTTGGAAATATACCATTACGAAACAACAGATTTATCAATGATACTATAGTATTGAGGAATATTCATAGAAAGCTGCTTTTTTATTTTTATGTTTTTTATTTCTTTCATTACTTCCAACAATTCGTCAATATTTGTATCATAGTTATCATTTCTATAGTCTTCAAGATTTATTAATGTGTCATATGTAACTGTGGTGTTTTTATTAGGCTTTTATGCAATTGAACAGTGGAAATCATTCATTTCATTTGCACTTATTGGTATTTCTAAATCCATAATTTTTTCCCTCAGATCATTCATTATGGCCATGTTTCTTTCATTTTGTTATTTGATGTATCTATTCTAGTCTTGTAGTAGTTTCTTTTTGTGGTTTATGAAAATAAAGATTTTTAGTGAATTTTCGTATGTAATGCAAGGATTGCATAATCTTCGAGGACTTTTCAATTCCCAGTGTCATCCAGTGTTTCTTTCGTTCAATTTTAATTTTCTGAATGGAAAAAACCTAATGAAAACTTCTATGAGTTGATTATAGAAAGCAAGGAAGGGATCACTAAGAAGTATAATAATTTTCCAATCGAGTTCAATCGAGACAATTTTTATGTAGTTTGTGCTTCTAAAAAGTCTGCAATATTTGTACTTTTTGTCTGTAAGGTCATAAAGAGGCATCCAATAGCACTGTGATTAGAAAGTCCAGAGGATATCACTAAACACAAAACTTTCTCTGCATCAAAATTGCTGCAGACGTAAGAGTGTTTGAAGCAACGTTCATAATCACATTATAAGAGTTGAGTATACTCGAAAGAGATTGTGTATCATTAGAATCACTGTTCATACAGTGCGGCTTTTAATAGCCGCCCCCCCCTCTGTTAACTTTTGAACGTTTAGACGTAGAACAATGAAAAAACTATTGTATGATATCACCGATACTACTTTTTAAAATAAAAGACATTGTGATTGCCCGATAGATGGTGCGGTGGTGTTTCTACGTGGCTTGCTGAAGGACCACCCTTACGGGATTGATTGTGGATGATAAATGTAATCAAACTTTACGGCTTTACTGCTATTTCTGTCGATTTGTACAAATTCCACATAAGAGCTTCTTCTTGACAATGTCTCTGTCACTTTTGTCATATCATTATTTGATTTTACCTGACGACAGTTCTATACAGGGCTATGCTAAGTTACATGACGAAATATATGAAATTAACGATTGTCAATAGGCCGCCCACCTTGAATGATTCACTTTCAATGGAGAAAAAAATGCCTTAACATAAAATACATAAATTGATGCACTAGATGAAATATTCAAAAACTAACATCTAGAAATGCTCATTACATCAATAGTCTTTACATTGGTGAAAAACAAACTTTATTTATTGAACGTCTAAAAACGTTTCCAGTGGACACCTTTACAAACACTACACGTGTCACCTTATCAGCCCCTGGATGAACTTCAACAATGCGAGCTATAGGCCAGCAAAATGGTGGAATATTGTCCTCCTCCAGAATGACCAAATCACCCACTTTGGGATCAGCTGAGGTGGTTTGCCATTTTCTTCTCTGTTGCAACTGAGTGAGATAATCTCTTGACCATCTAGACCAAAATTGTTGAAACAACTTCTTCTGATATCTGGATAATCTGTTCATGTTAAAATCCTGAACGTTTTTCTGTGGTGCAGCAGCCAACGTATTTCCAATTGAAAAATGAGCAGGAGTGAGAGGTAGGTAATCATTAGGATCGGATGAGAGGGGTGAGAGGGGTCTGGAGTTGAGGCATGACTCGACCTGCGTCAACACCGTGTACATTCGCGTGCTCCAGTCTACCTCCGACTCTGATCAATTCGTGCTCATCTAAAAATGGATTTAGACTTATGAGTTTACTGTTATTAGGTATGGGGCGAGACAACTTGAGTGCATGCATCTCTTGTCTGAACTCAGCTTTTTGAGCCAGTCTTATCAATAATCTTAGAGAGTTCTCGAGGTTCGTCTACTGTCAAGTTAACACCTTTTTTTCCTTCAATAAAGTGATTGATTTGAACCTGATGCGATAAGCTACTACACGTTGTAGCTTCGTTAACGATGAATATCTATCAAATATATTCAATTCAAAATCATGCTTAGTCGTTGCTAATGAAATTGTCGACAGTTTGATTTCGGGAATACTTTATATCATATCTATATCATATATGTCATTTGGATGAGAAATTTTATTTTCAACTATAAATGCAGGACCGTACCACCAAATTTTTGACCCTTTTAATTCGGTAGGATTTATACCTCGTGAAATAATATCTGCTGGGTTATCCGCAGACCTTACGTGCTTCCATTTTCCTTCACAGGTGAGTAACTCTGTTTGCAACGAATGTTTTCAATTTGCCTGGACCAACTTTTAGCCACGCCAATACTATTATAGAATCAGAATAATAATGAGTACTGGATATTTCGACATCGAGTATTTTTCCCACAACGTGCATCAATTCTGAAAGTAATGTAGCCGCTAAAGGTTCTAATCTGGGAATGGTGTGTTTTCCTTGAGGTACAACCTTTGACTTGGCACATAAAAGCCGCGAGAAGACTTTACCCTGTTTGTTTTTGGAACATAAATATACACATGAACCATATGCCTTCTCCGAGGAGTCGCTAAAACCGTGTAGTTCAATATTTGTAGGATTTTTACATAGAACGTGCCGTTCAATTTCAATATCATTTATGGAATTAATTTGCTTTGAAAATGTGATCCATTCTTTCACTATGTTCGCAGGTAAAGATTCGTCCCAAGAAATTTCTCTTTGCCATAATTTACGCATGAATAACTTTGCTTGAATGGTTGCCGGGCCTATTAGACCTAGCGGATCGAACATTCTTGATATTGTCGCTAATACTGAGCGCTTCGTCAGAGCTTTATCATCAAAATTTATATTTACTGCGTAACTCAATGTGTCTGATTTTGGATTCCACGCGAATCCAAAAGTTTTCAATTCCTTATTGTCGTGATACTGTATCAGTTTGTATTCATTTTCTTGGTTACCTAATATCGAATTTAAAATGTCTTTTTCATTTGAACACCATTTTCTTAAAGGAAGGTTAGCGCTATTGAGAATTTTTGTTATTTCATCGTATATTTCTAAAGCCTCATGTTTTGTGTCAACACTGATCAATAAATCGTCCATATAAAATGAATGTCTTATACATTTCGAAGTGCTTGGATTTTTCTCAGCGAATTCTAATGAGAGTTGTTCTAAAACCTTAGTTGCGAGATAACTTGCGGATGCTGTCCCGTATGTCACTGTTTTGAGATCGTAAACCTCTGATTCGTTATAACGCCATAGTATCCGCTGATATTTCCTGTCTTCCGGATGTAATATTATTTGCCTACACATCATTTTTATGTCTGCACTCAAAACATATTGATGTAACCTGAGACGTGTTACAATTGAAAAAAGATCATCTTGAACGTTAGGACCTACAAGTAATAAATCATTCAGCGATATACTTTCATTGGTTTTTGCGGACCCGTCGAATACAACTCTGCAACGAGTTGTCGTACTGCCTTGGTTTTATTACCGGATGATGTGGCAATATATACGAGGGCTGTTCAATGTTTCCGTCGAAATTTTTTATGAATGTCGTATGTCCCATCGATTCATATTGTTTTAAAAATTCCGTGTATTCTGCCCTCAAATTATCATCGCGCTTGAATATGTTCTCGAGAGAGTGTAGGCGTTTCAATGCGAGCGTTGCAGAATCGCCTCAATCTGACATCTGTACTGAAAAAGGTAATCTGACTATAAATCTGCCATCAGAGCTACGACTCGTCGTTTTTTCAAAATACTCTTCACAATACTTGTGTTCTCCCTTGATCAGAATATTCTTATGCGGAATTGCCCGTGACTATCCAACCTAAAGTAGTTTCTTGTAAATTTGGTTTGTTTTTCCCAAGTTTGAGTTGATTCGAACATAAAAGATCATAAAATATATTAGCTCCGAGAAGAATGTCAATATTTTGTGGTTTATCAAATTCTGGATCAGCTAGCGTGATGTCTGTCGGTAATTTGAATATATTTTAATTGAATTCTGTGTACGGAATTTTTTCCGTAATCTTGTTTAATACTAAAAACGTTGAATCGCATTTGAATGAAGTTGATCGAGATTTGATAGTGGCTCTTGTTTTCTGTGTTATAGTCATAACATTTTGATTTATTCCCGCAATAGGTATGCGAAAGTCTTCGCAAAGCAAATTCAATTTCTTAGAAAGTCCTTCTGTGATTAGATTACTCTGACTACCAGAGTCCAAGAGAGCCTTGCAAACGTGAGCATTTTCTATTGTATCATAAATTATTATTTGGGCTGTTGATAATAAAACTAACTGATTATCGCGTGTATTTGTGTTAGAGCCTTGCAATACCTTGTTTGCCTGTTCTGTGCTCATATGTATTTGTGCCGAGCCTTGCGAACTACCTTGTTTGTTCGTAGATTGAATGCTCGGTATGATTCTGATTGAGTACCACTGTTAGCATTATAACAATTGCTTGTTAGTATGGGCGCTATTTCTTCCGTATTTGTTACGGGATTGGTTGAGATTTCAGAAATATCCGCATTTGATGAGGTGGCAACTTGTTGTAAATTATTGTTCGAGTAATGTGCTTGATTGCTATTGTGAAGTAAAGTATTATGATTCAAGTTGCATCGTTTACAATTGCCTGATTTACATGCCCATTTCAAATGACCAAGTCTAAGGCAATTACTACAGAGTCGTAATCTTTTGATTTCTTCGTATTTTTTGCTAATTGGCAATTCAATGAAATCTGCACAATTGTGAATGAAATGAGGTGCCTTGCAAAAATGACATGATATATTTAGCCCGTTATTGGTGACTGGAAGTGAATGTTCATGTCCTCTTTGCCTTTGATAAGTTATATATGACGGTAACTTACAACCTTGATTATTTGCTATTCTTTGCGTATTGTAGTTGATTTTTAATTTTTATCCGATAGAGTTTCAAATGTGAAACATTTCTCATTCAAAAAGGTAATTAGCTTATCATACGTGGGGCATTTATAATTTTCTAGAGAATTTTTCCATTCGCGGTTCATGAAATTATCTAATTTTGATGTACCTAATTAGGTAGACTAAGAGAATGTCCCATTGATCCGTGGGCAATTTTAGATTCTTGAGTGCACCTAGATGATGTTGAACCTTATCGGTGAGTTGTCTGAGTGATGTTGCTG
Organism: Gonioctena quinquepunctata; assembly: GCA_018342105.1. Classification (NCBI taxonomy): domain Eukaryota; kingdom Metazoa; phylum Arthropoda; class Insecta; order Coleoptera; family Chrysomelidae; genus Gonioctena; species Gonioctena quinquepunctata. The sequence goes on from JAFIRS010000475.1 coordinate 224,125, forward strand.
AATCTTTTATAACTACTGGGAGATCAAATATTGCTCTGACATGAGTATTAATAATAATTCTTGTCTGATACCTCCTAATGAGTGAATCCCATGCTACTGTATAATTGTTGTCAATTATGAGAAAGTATCGTGAAAATGTATCCATTCATCATAGTTTCCTGAAAACGTTGGAAGATGTATTGTTGGTAATTTCAAATTTGTTACCTGGTTCGTGTTTGTTGAGATTGCATTAGTAATTTGAGTATTATTACGCGTGTTGGTTACATTTTGAGATTGTCGTTCAACTGAAAGACCCTTTGCCTTTGCAATTGCTTGATAAAATGCCGTTACTTGTTCTTCGCGCTGTTCTTCTTCGCTTTCGTCTAGTACTTCTAAACGCGATTGTACAATATCATCTTATTTCCAGTTCGATTATGTTATATTTTCCTACTGTATTCATGAATGCTTGAAAACGTGTTAATTGAGTCTTTAATTTACCTCGTGTTTGTCTTAACTCCTTTACTTCGTTTTCCATCGTGATTATGGAGTTTCAATTCGTGATAATATGAATGAATGAACAAGAATTAGTATTCACAGATCGAGAAATACCCTTTTTTATAGGTTGGGAGATTGTCAGGAAAAAGGAAAAATGAGTTTTTACTTGTGTCGTTGCTGCTTTGCTATTTCGTTGGCCTTGATTCTAAACGGCTGAATAGACTACTGTATCTGAAGAGACGCTTACTACTGGAAGGAATGCTTCTTTTGTCGAGGACCGCACAATTTTTCTTCTGGTTACTGGCAATACGTCCGGTTCGATTGGACCAAAAATGTTTCTACGTGGCTTGCTGAAGCACCACTCTTGTCATATCTTCATTCAATTTTACCCGACGACAGTTCTATACAGGGCTATGCTAAGTTACATGACGAAATATATGAAATTAACGATTGTCCAGGGGGCACATCAACTTCAAAATTTTAAATAGCATGGGGCACATCGTTGAAAATATAGTTCAATTCTCTTTCCAACCATCTAATTGTTTTTATCATTTCGTTAATTTGAAATGTCAAGCATAAGTGCGGCTTTTTATAGTACCCCTCTGTTAACCTTTGAATGGTTCGACGTAGAACAATGAAAAAAAAGGTATTGTATGATATCACCAAATTTTTCAACCAGTTCCCTCAAATTCTCTCTGCTGCATGGTAGTTCACACGGGATTCACCAAAAATTTAGATTGCTTCAGTTTTCTCTTCCATAGGAAACGATAATGTTTCAAATTCAAAATAATACTAGTAGAAGTAGAGTGAAACTCTTCTTTGAATACAAATGCGATAATATGAAGAGCAGGTAAGTAATGATATAATCATTGTTACATCAGGAATTCTTAAACGTCGACAAAATAATTCAATTTCATAATGAGCATTTCTAGGTAACTGCTTGATTATCAGTTTACTGAATCCGATGAATGATACCCTTTATAATTATTGTCAATAAAAATAATTGAGTTGGGTATTATTTGGGTTTAATCTCTTGAAAATGCTATAAAAGTGAAAAATCATTTAGGTAATGAATCTTTCTCTATTGACCGTATTCAGTGTTACTCATCGCAATTGTGATTCCGTAGAACAACCATGGTTGAAACTATAATTGAATCACTTTTTCAACGGTGTGCAACTCACCTCTATGCCTTTCCAAATTTCCAAGTTGTTATGCCCCCAGCGCCGTCTGTCGAGTAATTGTAATGTCTCCTCTCAAAAAGTAGAATCGGTAATACCATTCAAAATATTTGTTGTCTCATTGTTTCATATGAAACCGTTCAAAAGTTATCGAGATAAGGGTACCATTCAGATCCGCACTTATGCTTGACATTTCAAATGCACATTGTGATAAAACAAATCAACGAAATGATAAAAACAATCAGATATTTGGGAAGGGAATTGAATTACCTTTTCAACGATGTGCCACATGAGCATCCATGCTTTTTAAAATTTTGAAGTTGATGTGCCCGCCCTCGCCATCCATCTATTGGGCAATCACAATGTCTTTTCATTTCAAAACGTAGTATCGGTGATATCATACAATACCTTTTTTTTTCATTGTTCTACGTCAAACCGTTGAAAAGTTATAAGGGGGGAAGGGAACCATAAAAAGCCACAAAGTCACATATCAACGAAATGAAAAAAACCCAGATATTTGGGAAAATAATTGAATTATATTTCCACCGGTGTGCCACACAACCCCCCATGCTATTTAAAATTTCGAAGTTGATGTGCCCCCGCGCCATCTATCGGGCAAACACAATGTCTTTTATTTATAAAAGTAGTATCGGTGATATCATACAATACTTTTTTTTTCATTGTTCAAAAGTTAACAAGGGGGAGGGGGACTATAAAAAGCCGCACTGTACAGTTAATATTGAAATCACCACCCAATAGAATATTAGATTTGGTCGAAAGGTCATTAAGTGTCGACTCAACATTCTCTAAAAATAAATTAACATCCGAGAAGGGATATCTAAATGAACAAAATACAAACAGGTTAATTATTTTGAAATAACATATCGAGCATTCAACATGTTTTTCAATTGATAATGGTTTCGCCATATCCACACTTCAACAATATTTGGAACAGATCATATAATTTTCCAAATGCACAGTGGTCCCCATGACGGAAAAAACCGAACAATTTTTTTTTGCTTAATCGCCTTTTTGGCTGTCAAAAATCATGAAAAAAATATGAAAAAAAATTGTCACAAAGGAGAGTGATTGAAAAAAAAATCAGTCTTGAGCCTTTTTTCGCGGAATTGCTCTGAAAGCTGACGAGAATCATGGAAAAAATAAAATAAAAAACTTGTAACAAAGTTTTTAGAAGGAGTGTTGCGAAAAAGGAATCAGATTCCGGTATTTTTTCGAGGAATTGCTTCTAAGACTGACAAGAAGCATGGGAAAAATATTGAAAAAATCTTGCCATCAAAGGGTGGTTATTAGAAGGGGTGGTTCAAAAAAAATCAGATTCGAGCCTTTTTTTCGCGGAATCGCGTCTAACGCTGGAGAGAATCAAGGGAAAAATATATAAAACGTGTTACAAAGGGGTGGTATTTAGAAGGGTTGATTAAACAATAAAATTTGAGATTGTTTGAGATTGCTGAATTGTTTTCCAAGCTCACGAGAATCATAGGAACATTTTTCGCAAAGGGGTTGCTCTTAAAAGGGGTAACTTTGATAATAGGGGTAACTAAGACAGTCACACTCTAGCAAAAAAAGTCGATTTTTTACAAAATAATGGGGTGTTAATTCATTGTGGGTCAAAATATGTTTGATGCGTGTTTGATGCACTCTTGCAGAGGCTCACAATTATTTAAATATTTAAAAAGAGTGCAAGTATGAGCAAGCAAATTTTTGATATGTTTTTATAAATACTTCAGGCTATCCATTTGATATTTTCTCAGAGCGGGGAGTCGTGGGGCATTTTTTGTAAGTCTAACGAAAGATGAAAATGTACGAACGTTCATTCTAATAACAGCACATAAAATAACTCTCAATAACTGAGTGAAGAATCGACCAATTTAACTTATCAAACATGAAATAAAAACTACAATTTTGATTGACTTTTCACCTGAGTTTCACAGGAAGTATCCAGAAGATGTTTCTTCTGGAGCTAATCGAACTTGGAAAAAAAGTACACGTATGTCACCGAGAAACGTACACGATATAATGGTCGTCTTTGACGGGCTGAAGAGCGCAAATGTTTCGCAATAATAACCCGCAATTCTGAGAAAAGGTTATCTGGTATTTTGTTTACCCTCTCACAAAGTTGGGAGTGTATACGAAAACTTTACCAAAATTCGAATTAGTTCCGCTTTTTCGCTATTTTGGGACCACTGTTCAATGGCATGGCCTCAAGCCAGTGTTCCGTCAATAAAACAATATATGGTTTTTGTCTGTCTTCAAGAAGCACTAATAGTTCATCTATTTCACATCCTATTGATTGTATATTCAGTAGAAATAATGGAATAGACCGTTTGGTAGTATTGTTTTCTACCTTTGAAATTATAGTGTAATCAGGCTCTTTAAAAAAGATGCTTCAGTAGAGATAACACTGTCGCTAAGATGTACTTTGACTGTATTAAGCACAATGTTAAGGTAGAACAAGAAATCTAAGAAGGTCGTAAATCACCAACCACTTGAGTTATCAGCAGGCGGTGGATTTTACGCAGAGTTGTACCTGTCCTAGCCATTAAATTTTGTTTTATAGGTAGGTATAATGATATTGGGTTGAGATAATTATTGAAAAAAATCGCTTGAATATAATTGAGAATTGTTTATTTATATACAGTATATGATAATAATATATATATGATCATATTATATTATATAATAATATATAATATACCTAATTAATGTAAAACGTCAAACTTTATACTTTATAAAGAGTTCAGTTTCTCGATAAAAGGTATTTATAAACAAAATTACTCACGGATATCAGTTTCACTTTCACTGTCGTCATCCAAATTGATAATAAACTTTTCTTTGGGAATTTTTTCTATATCCATATATGACCACATTTTTAATATGGGAAACACACTTGGCCCAGCTGCTATCAGGAATGTTTACAGTTTCTGTTTGAATAAGAGCTACCACAGTTGAACTTAAGGTTGAAGAAGTATTATTTTTTCGAACTGCTGACTTAAGCTGATGCCATATATGTTCGATTGGGTTAAACATACCGTGTTGAGGAGGAAGTCTGAGCACCGTATGTCCCAAGCTTTCAGCCAATGAATCACAAAAATATTTCTTTTTTATCGAGTAACTGCGTAAAACTTCTAGTACCTGTTTTTTGTGTACTTTTCCTCATAGTACATATCATTATTCAACATATATTCTTGTACAGTGGCTTTGGTGTTAGCCTAGCATTATCCATGACGATGATACTGTTGGGTGGGATATTTGGTATGAGTTTGTTTTGGAACCAGTCTTCAAATAATTCGGCTGTAGTATCATCATGATAATCGACTAAGGAGTCCTTAATATTCTTTGCCGATAAAGACACGCTTTTGGTATAAAACCATTTTCGGTTCCTGCGTGAATTATCGTAATGCGTTTTCCTTTATTAGACGGCGCATTAGTTTGGCACAAGTCAGATGAGTCCATCCAACTGTTTGGAGTATCGTGTGTATCGAACCAAGTTTCATCCAAATACACTACTGTTCTACCATATTCTCTGAATTCGTTTATTGTCAATAAATATTCAAATCTCCATTTCTTAAGGCGCACAGATTCCATTAAGATTTTTCTGCTACTAGTTAGTTTTTTACATTCAAATCCGTTTTTTAAAAGAGACTTCCTTAAAGTGTGCATCGTGGGGAACAATTACATCTGTTCAAATCCTACTGGCTCGGAGTTCGAAATGACAAAATAAATAATTTCATATGCAACACTGGATACCAGTTTCATTTTTTTTCAGGCGTTGCATTAAAATATCCAATGTTGGCACAATTTGCTCTTTATACAAGGCATATATAGTTTTCCGAATTATATCTACATCACAGCCATCTAATTTTTTTGAACCGCTAGAGTCTTTTCGTTTCTTTTTTTTCAATAGGATTACCTACTATTTTAAATAACTGTGGAATACGGTGTTTTTGTTAGAAGCACTTTTTCGCACAGCTTGATCCTTGGACATTCCACGTTCCAGAAGGGAAGTATAAACATTTAATATAATTTGTTTCCCATGAGGGTGTAACATTTGTCGACTAGTGGTACTACGACCACCAGTTGGAGTACTAGCTTCAGGATGACCCAATAGACGCCACATTTTTCACGTCACAAAATTCGAATATAGACACTTTAAAATATTAGGTAGGTAATGACTCAATGTTGCTTAACTTTCCCCCTTTTATTTCTGAAATTGGAAAGCAGTCAGCTCTCAAAACAGTCTTGTTTTCCAAATCTGGTAGGTAATTCATTTTGTAACCGTAAATAGACCATTATCGCTATAATCTCGTTGATAGCCCATTAATACTGAAGGTCTGGTAGCCAGGTAAGTAAATTTTATTAATTACACGCCTTCAAACATATCCTTACCAAGGGTTCTAAATCAACCTTACGAGATTTTTTATTATCAAATATATTTAAATACAAAACTGTCAACAAAAGCCAAAAATAATGGAGAGCCCACTATTATTAAAATGCCAAACTATTTCAAAAGATATTTTAATCCGGACCTGGGAATCTTTTAAGGGACACACACTTTTATTGCTTATGTATATTTCGAACAATAGGTAATAATGAGGGTCGTCGGCTACTAGTGGTTTACGACCTTCTTAGATTTCTAGTTCTACTATACTTTTGGCCACTGAGAGAGCAGACATTGGCTTTTCAAGGATTCGAAACTTTCTTCCTTTTTGTTAACTATCTACTAGATATCGTATGGACGTGCAAGTGTTGCGTTTTTTGAAATGTATTATTACTTTCTTCACTTCATTAATTATAATCTGATTCATGGGCTCGTTCTGTTCAGGTACAAGTGTACTTACCAACAGGTAAGATTTGTTTCAGAGCTAGGTATAAGTACTCATTGTAACTGATGTTTAGTGTGTTGAACATAATTATCACAAAATCTTCCATGCCATACTGTATTGTATCGTGAAATATATTGCTTGTAAAAATTCTATGTGTGGCTTCAAAATTTCCAGGATCTGGTAGTAAACACTATGAGACTTTTTCTTGAGAACAGTAGTAAAATTGACTGCATATCAGTCACCTTACACTGGTATTCAATTTTAGTAATGAATAATAATCATAATTTTCATACTGTTCTTAAAATTTGTAATTTTAGGCCAACTCATCAATAATCTTTGGAATTGGGTCGTTTGCACTCGATTACCAGGTTAAATCCGTTGATAGGACTAAAACATTGGACGATTATTTCCATCATGTTTTTACTGCTCATTTTAGTGGAGTCTACGTCAGTAAAGGATCGCTAATTCGGTACGCATTCTATATTTTTCTTCGGTGTGTCATTTCCTGTAAAATTTACGCTGGTACCATCAACATTTCTCGCATCAAAGTGAGTTGTTTGATTTTTTCATCGGGGAATAAAAACGAGCCATTTACTTTTGACAAATCTCCAATTTTCGGCGATGTTTCCAAATCTGACTTTTCAAGTAGAGAATGCACTACTACTTATTTTGGGTTGCTAGGATATATTTCCACCCCAAGTTGATGCTATTTTTCCGAAAGTTCCACAAATAACGAAAAGTATTCTTTCAAATGATATTGACCGGATGATACCTGCAAGTTCACTTGAAGTTCACAGTAAAACAATATCAGTTATTCTAGATATTGTGGATTTACAGAAATATATTTTGAAAAAAATCCTCATTGTGCAGCCATCTAACGAAAAGTTGCCAAAATATTCGATTGATGGCGGAGAGTGCCCAAATTCATTAAATTATTCATTAACATATTCACTTTTTTTGTGAAATTATTGCGTCAGAATTGGAACGATATGGTTATGAAGAGATATTTCTTATATAGGTACGTACGTTGGGCACCGGTGGCTGGTCATATAACTGGCAATATATTTGAAATTTCAAAGAAAATATCAGACCTAGTCGATCTTTGTAAAGTATAAAAACTTCGTGAATTACTCAGAATAATGGAAAATACTCCAGAAGAAAGCCGTATAAGCACAGCTGCGCAATTCTTGTTTTTTAATGGCGCCAAATAAGGGTATAAGGGAATGTATGCTTAATGCGAATGGAGTTGCTGGGAAGTTTGCACTTCTCAACAACTTCACTCATGAACATTCAGTAGATGTAATGCTTCTGTCCGAGACTAAGCTCCGGCAGGGACATAACTTAATATTCAGGGGATTTACCATCAGGGCTGGGAGAGGAGAGGGCCGCTGGAGGGCTAGCAATCCTAATCAAGAACAGTATACCGTTCACTGAAATTCCCCCGCAAAACACATTAATTGAGCACATCGGTATCAGATTCAACGAAGGAACATTTGCAATTTATAACTCCCCGGGCAATAATTTCACAACGCCAGATTTAGACAGCCTATTGAGTGTTGCCAACAAGGTGATTCTGGCCGGTGATTTCAAGGCATAGTGAGTGGAACGGCAGTCCAACAAAAGCGAGTGCCAATGGTGTAACGAAGATATTCCTTGGGCAATGAAGTTATGATAGAAAAGCCCAAAGATGAGTACTTCGACGTCAGGGACATGGCACTATGGGACATGGCAAAAATATTCCAAAGGAAAAGGGAGACAGTCCCAGCCAAGGTGACTGGGCCCGGGCGTTCGGCAGCAGAACCAGTTGAAAAAGACAAATTGTTCGGGGAATATATTAGCAACGTCCATAAAACGGACCCTGACACTACAAATGAACATTCAAGAATCACTAAGATAGCTAGTGAATGGTCAGAACTCCATCTCACCAACTACGAGGAAGTTCTGGGGGTCATCAAGAAACTTCCCCAAAATAAGGCACCGGGCCTTGACAAGTTGGATGCCGTTCTTCTCAAGAACCTTCCAAGGAAATCACTGGTCCAGCGGATTTATATTATTAACGCAGTCCTAAAGTGGCAACACTATCCAGACTGTCTGAAAAAAGCCGAAATTATCAGCTAGAAAGTGCCATGCCTATCTCATTTCTCAGTGTGGTGGCCAAGGTGGTGGATAAAATCATCCTGAAAGGTGTTGTTGATTTCAAGGAAGAGCACAAAATCATCCCTCCTGAGCAATTCGGGTTAAGGAGAGGTCATTCAACGACTTCGCAAGTAGCCCGGGTTGTTCACGGGGTGAAAGAGGCCTTCCATAGAGATCAGAACACACATATGGTCTTGCTAGACACACAAAAAGAATTTGATACGGTCTGGTCAGAAGGGTTGATCACGAAAATGGCAGAGGCAAACATGTCCTTCTACCTACTTAAAATCCTAGAGTCATACCTGTCGGAGCGAACTTTTAAGGTAAATGTAAACGGCACCAGCTCGCCGGAGTATACAGTCGGAGCAGGGGTCCCACAGGAGTCTTCGGAGTCACCGATCTTATATTCCCTGTATACCAATTACTTTCTGACCTTCGCTAAAACGAGTACGGCTATGTTCGCGGATGGACCCACGATCTATGCCCACTCGTATCAAAGCGAAGTGGCTGCAAAGCAGCTCCAGATTAATCTGGATCGGTTGGTCATACCATATTTGGGGAACGATAAGATCAAGCTGAATCCCAATAAAACGAAGGTCGTTAATTTCACGAGGAAACGAACGAATGTGAAGATCCCCGAGAAATTAAGGGTCGAAAACAGCCAAGTGACGGAGAAGCCCTCTGTGAAATACCTGGGAGTGCAATTGGACAGGCGTATGTACCTGCACAATCATGTCTCGTTGGCTTTGCAGAGGGGGTTATCATCCGCACGTATCGCCTCATTGCACGCAACTCCAACCTGTCGCAGGAAAACAAGTTGAGGATATACAAACAGATCATAAGGCCGGCAATAACATACGCCCCCCCAATATTTTGCAGTCTAACAAAAACTCAATCATCGAGACTGGAGAGAGTGCAAAATAGAGCGCTTCGTATCGCTACAAATAGCAATAGATACATCAGGCTGGGCGAACTTCGCGAGCTGGCCAATGTAGAAAAGCTCACAGACTTCATCTGTAAAGTATCAGAGATATTCTACAGGTTTCATCTCCCTAAGAGTTCGCTTACGACAGACATTAGCAACCTAAGAGCAGACCAGCCTAGGAAGCATGGTGTAATTTTTGATAAACTCGTCCTATATAATGAAATACATTAATAATAAACAACTATTCAATAAATAAAGCAATCAGATTGAAACCCCATAAAGGAGTCCAGTAGGTATTAACCAAAAGAAAGCATTTTCCAAAACTAGTTTTTCCATACATTTTTCCAGTGACCATCACAAAATAACACCAATATTATTAAATAATTGTTTTTGAACTATTGGAGCCAAACCTTTCTCCTTTTCCCACCCCACCAGGAGGAGGCCCAAGGAAGGAGTTTGGAGTTTGAGATTGTATATATATATATATATATATATATAAATATATATATATATATATATATATATGTATATATATATATATATATAGTAGTTAAGTTTTAACATTGAACTGTACATAGATGAAATAAATATTTTTGATTGATTTGATTTTTTGGTGGCTGGTCAGGTTGACGAATCTTATCGATATCTGAAGTAAAGCAACATCGGGCGCGGCTAGTACTTGAATGTGTGACCACCTGGCAAGGAAGGTGCGCGTTAAAATGCCCTAACAACTGTAGCAAAGTAGCATATTCGCAGCTGCAGGCGTCTTATCAATGAGCACAAGACAAGACGATAGACTTCGGAGGGGACGTTAAGATGGCGGTCCCGAGTTCATAGATGTTGAGCTTGTTGAAGAACCTTACCTCTGAAACAACAAAGAAATCGGCAACATTTTCGGTTGAGGGGAGTGTGCTCACCGGCGTCGGTGTTTCGCCCTGAATGAAGCAATAAAAAAAGGTTTCCTAGGTTTTAGTGATGAGACCATACACGTTCAGAAGTTTGGAGAGTTTAATGAATGTATTTTATGTCCATTATACTCCTTTTCACAAGCTTTTATTCAACTTGCTTCGTTCGTATGACATTCTGTCATTCTTTCCGGTTTAAAAGTTGTGATCCATTTTTGGAGCACTTGCCGACATCCTATTGAACTGAAATTTGGCAGGTGTTGATAATTCCGGTGACAATGCATTATAAAAATGTTGTTAGAGAAAAATATTGGCGGCTCCAAGATGACGGACGAGTTTTGTGACTATGGTACGATTCGATTCAAAATTGGTATGTGGGGGTTTTCAAGGTCGAAAATTGTGAAATTTTTGTCAAAATTCTAAAATTCAAGATGGTAGCTCCAAGATGGCGGACAAGTTCTGTGATTATGGTCCAATTCGATTCAAAATTGGTATGTGGGGGTTTCGGGGTCGGAGATTGTGGAATTTTTGTCAAAATTTATAGATTCAAGATAGCGGCTCCCAAAACAGCGGATGAGTTTTGTGATTATGGTCCGACTCTATTCAAAATTTGTATGTTTGAGTTTTCGGAGACGAAAATTATGAATTGTTCGTCAGAATTTATGAAATTCAAACGGCGGCTCATGGGATTGAGGTTTATGGTTCGATTCTATTCAAAATTGGTATGTGGGGGTTTTTGGGGTCGAAGATTATGAATTTTTCTTCAAAATTCATAAAATCAAAATGGCGGCTCCAAGATGGCCGATGATCTCTGTGTTTATGGTCCGATTCTATTCAAAATGGGTACCTATGTGGGGGTTTTCGGGGTCGGAGATTATGAATTTTCCATTTATTTCCATTATAGCCCGACTCGATTCAAAATTGGTGTGTCGGGGTTTTTGGGGTCGGAGATTATGAATTTAGTCGATTAGAGATTATTGATTTTTAGTTAAAATTCATAAATTGAAGACGGGAACTCCAAAATGGCGGATGAGTTGATCTTCAGATGGTCTCCTCATTGAAGGACTAGATAGCTCAGAACTTACAGGAAAAAGGCCTCATAATAACGATGCTTCAAGAAAAATGCATAGATTAAGGCGTACTTATGTACTAAAAAGCACAAAATAAAATTATTATTGAAAAACCTGTTTGAAGACAAGCTTTCATTTAAATGCCCTAAGAAGTTAAAAATTATTGTTTTGGATATGTGACTTAGGTTATTCCGTGAGTTATAGATTCAAAAGTTTGTCGCTTTTGTATACGAACTGTTAACTTTGCGCGACAAGCTTTTGGATCCATAACTCTCGGAATAACCTACGTCACACATCCAAAGCAATTAATTTTTACTTTTTAGTGCATTTGAATAAAAGCTTGTCTTTAAAAAGGTTTTTTATTAATCATTTTATTGTCGCAGTCCTTTCTATAAAATAGTGGATAGTACGGAAATCTTTGTGCACGAGTCATTTTATTTTTTGATAAGGCATTAACAGAATTTGGTTGATTTTTTAGACAATATAGGAGGAATAATTGTAATCATATTCCACTCATAGAGTCTGAAAAATACAAAATAAAAAATAGCTGCCTGTTTTCGTGTGTATCATCGACTCCATTAGGACGAACTTACTAAAACCTCTTATCAAAGAATTCGGATATACTATATCGGGGTAACCTTTTAGGTAGATTTCTTAGAAATGTTACCTGCTGTCTGGAATTTCGGTATATCTTTGCAGATAAATAATTCCCCCAATATTAATTATTACAGACATCCCGGCAAGCTGTATTTATTGAAATTATACCCAAGGTAAAATAAAATAAATAATTGGAAAATCAAAGATGTCAGTACCAAATGGACAATTCGAAGCTCATTTCAGTTTTGTGTATAAATAAAGTATATCTCTTCAATAATATGAAACCATACAGTGTTGCCATTATAATCCTGAGGATTGGAGCTACGGAAATATTCTCACTTCATTAATTTAAATTGAATTATCGTTCAGGATTTGCTGAACGGGAATTAACCTGGCATGTAAACATGTGTAGTAAGATATTTCACAGTTCATATTGAGGATGCAGCCACCTAAAAATTCCATTTTTCTATTTCGGCAACAGTAATATACTCAAACTGGACATTTATTAACTTTTGTAGCTCATGGCGTAATCCAGTGAATGAAATGTTTTTTTTTGCGCACAGAGTACACATTAAAGACCTACAATCCTGCAGCATCATTCCTTTCCATCAGTCTGGTTTCCGACCACAGATTTAAAATTTTCTTCGAATAAAATAGAAGTAGCTGGTGAATCTTTACAAAATATTATTCAAAATATCACTCTTGGGCTTTACTAATGAGTTTCTTTGTCAGAAATGTATTTTTCCAAATTGAAATTTTTTTATGGCAAAAATTGATTTTTATTTTTTTATCTCAGATTTTTTTCAAAACTTGTACATAGCTATAAAATGTCGTTCTAAACAACTTTTTCAAATAACATTTTTCAATATTTTTTCAAATAAGTGTGTTTTGAGACATAATTTTTAAATGTTTTACATTTCCCACCAAACAAGAAAAGTCGAACGGCAACGTCTTTTGGGGTTGCTTTTGATGCAGAAGCGATTGCACATATCGATATTCGTCAAAATTCATTAATAAAAGAATTTTCCATATGATGCGTACTTTCTGCCGGTCACTGTATATATATATATATATATATATATATATATATATATATATATATATATATATATATATATAATATAAAAAATAATAAAATATAAATATAAAAAACAAATCGTTCGATACAAAAGAGATAGCAACTGTAAATTAACGTCTAGTAACGAAATCATCACAATGCTAGGAGCAATATTTCTTATATCAATAAAAAAAGGAAATCGTGCAAACGTTCAAGAGCTCTGGGCTAAGATGGGACTAGTATGATGATACTTAGAGCTGCCTTTAGTTACAAACGATTTTTTTTTCTTTGTTCATTGCGCTTTGACGACATTAGAATTCGAAAAGATCGCGGAAAAAATTACAGATTAGCTGCTATAAGGGACATCTACAAATCTTTCGTAAACAACTGCATGAATAATAATCATAGCTTGGGTGAATTTGTAACCATTGACGAAATACTTTCCGGCCAAATACGGTTTGAAAATGTATGCTCTTTGTGATGGCAATACATTCTACACATGGAATTTCGATTAACACATTGGAACGCTACGAAAAAGACTCTACAAGATATCCAATAAACCATTCGATACAGATCTCCTGCAAATGCGCATGCCTCTGCTCTTTTTCTCATGGACTCACCACGTACTCTTTGGAAAATGCCGGGACTGTTTCGCTAGAAACTATGATGCGATTTCTGAACTGTTCCTCAGTATGAATTGGTGTGCTGTAAACCAATGTTTTGAGATGACCCCACAGGGAATAATCTAAACTAATGAGGTCCGGGGACCTAGAAGGCCATGCCTGTGGTCCTCCGCGTACTATTCAGCGATTATTGTAATTTTGGTTTCAATATTCGCGCGCCAGATCACTGAAGTGCGCTGGCGCCCCGTCGTGCGCAAACCACAGTCGATTTCTTACTAAAATGGGAACATCTTCCATCAAAGCTGGCATTCCTTTCTCGATAAACTGCCGGTTATTATGCCCATTCAACCTCGTATGAAGAAAATAGGGTCCAATCAAATAATCACCACATATTCCAGCCCACACGTTAACGGAAAACTGCTCCTGGGGACGGGGTTCGAAGATTGCATGTGGGTTTTCTTCAACCCAAAAATGATTTTTGTGAAAGTTTTGGATGTCGTTTCTGGAAAAATTGGCTTCATCGGTGAATACAATTTCAGTATCCAATAATGGATTTTCATACACCTTTTGAAGAAACCTTTGGCAAAATATGGTAGGGATGTAATAAAAAGTCATGGACATTTTTCCAAAACAAGAATATGTGAGATATTCAAATTGTTCCCAATTTTTCGTGTACTTTATCCGGGATCTTCCTCAATTGAATTCAAAACCGCTACCGCAGTTTCTGGTGTTCTTACAGTACGTTGTACTCATTTCAGATGATTGTTTGGTTCAAAACTTCCTTTTTCGCACAACCTTCTATGAGTGTTCGAAAATGTTCGTGCATCCGAAATATTTTTATTTGGGAAGCGGTATTCATACAACCGCCTGGCTTCAAGCCCATACATGTAATGCGTACCTGCAAACTCAGGAATTCGTGAAATAGACCATGTTTTTTTTAAATACTGTTAGTTTTGATGACTTAAATACGTGACAACTAGACTAGGTAAACAACTGTCAAAACTTTTTATGTTTACAAAACACAATCTGCTTCTTACCTACTAGATACGTTTTCGATCCTTGATAATGCCCAATTTCATAACATTGTGCAAATGAAAGAAATTTATTTTTTTATGCGAAAAAAAACGGAGGAAAAATAAGAGACCAGATTTTCACAAAAATGAATAATATTTTCAAAAATAATTTTTACTTTAAGAAAAAGCGGTTGTGTATCACTTTTCTCTTTGAAATGATTCAGTGCAAATCACGAACAAAGAATAAAAAATTATTATATATCTAGGGTCATACCAAAGTAATCATAAAAAATTAACTTTGGTTTTGGAACTTCAGCACTCTGTAGTTCAAAAGTAAAGACATGCAGGACATATGTTCATATGATTTTTTTTTCTCAAAATGGACCCACTAATAACTTCCATAAATATAAGCATGTTATTGAGGAACTCCCTGTATACCATATTCATAAAGAGCAATGTTTCAAGAACTAAATCAGAAAAAATGATTAGCATTCACCCCTCTACTTGTGATCTGAATGCTTTTCATTTCACCTGAAAATATTATCATAGGAATCAATTGTTGGGAGAGATTGAAATTTTTTACGGTTCAATTTTTGCTTAGTTTTCTAACTCTTCACCTCCCCGTGCGAACATGTCTATTGTTGATTCTTGAAGGGTGTTCCAGGGTCTATATATCTTTCATTTAAAATAATATATATTTTTATGTTTTATATTACACAAGAGTGGACTGAAAAAATTCCAACCCAAGAATGAAACAAGATATCTGACACCTAAACAAACGAAAATATTTTAAACGAGTAAATATCAATATTGAGGAATGAAGAAATTCAGGTACTATGTAGACATATCAATAAACACTAATTTTTCAATTAATTATGCCTTTGTAAATTAAAAAATTTTACTTGTTGAAAGTTCTATAAAAACCCTGATAATTGTTGAACTAAAAACCTAGATTTTTTTTCCTTGGAGCTATGTCTCGGAGGCTCCAAAAAAGATCCCCGTTAGAAAAATCGAAAATTTTTGATTTTTTACTTTTTTATTAACAATCAAAGGTTTAAAAAAATTAAAAACGTATATAAAACAATTAAGTGTTTTTTTCTATTATTTCTATCAATTTGTTTTCTTATTGCTGAAAGCAATATAAAAATAAGTTTTTGAAATTTTAAACTCTTTGAAAAATTGTTATAAACAAATGCATTGATTATTAGATTTGAACAAATTTTTTTTTGGGAATCTAGTTATTGATAAAAATAATTATTTAAAAAAAAATCATCTCTTAAATAAAAAAAATTAGTGTTAAAAAACCACTTGCTAATTAACAATTTTTTTTTGTTGTCAAACTAATTTATCACGTTCTATTATTAAAAAAAATATTTTTTATTTACTTTTTATTTGTTTATTAAACGAATAATTTTTTATAAACAAATGAATTTTTGTGCTATATTTTTTTTGAATAGTAAAAAAAATACTGGAAACAACCATGTGTCGTTTTTCCATGGGAATATTGTTTTTCTATTTTTTATATAATTTGGAAAAAAATTGTGCACTTTGACTTGTCGCTTCCTTTCTGTTTTTCTTCATTGCTAATGAAATAACTTATAAACTATTGAAGATACGACAAGAACACTTCAAGTCTTTTTTATTCTACATTGATCAATGAACAAACTGAGCTTTTTACCAAAGCTCTAACTGGATAGTTTATCATTTTTTTAATATTATTTATATAATTCCCTTGAAATAATTTTTGTTTTGATTTATCAGTTCAAATATCATATAAACTATTAAAAAAACGAAAATAACACTTCAAGTCTTTTTTATTCTTCCAAAGATAATAAACAAATTGAGCTTCGAGGTTTGTAGCTCATGATGTTGAGTAATTGACTTAAAGTAAATTGGCAATCATTGCTGCTTTCAATAAATTCATAAACAGACTTCAAAGAATCTAGCAATTCCTTCTTCACTCCACTAACACCAACTTATGGTACATAAACGAATCTTTTATAACATTCTGTATGATAACGAGCACCGACTTCGATTAACGAGTCTATACTAGATACACGGTTTTTAATTTTCTCACCAAAATCATCATTTTTACGCTCTGCGATTTCGATTCATTTCGATTTCATATCCTGAGATCTAATTATTGATTTTTCATCTTTCCTTTTGTTTTGCCATAGTTTCTCACAAAACAAACACAACTTTTGAAAATCAAAATTAATAGTACAAAAGTTTTAAATAATTGAGTTAGAGCTTCGTTTAAAAGCTCAATTTGTTTGTTAACTATCGAAGATTAAAAAAGACTTGAAGTGTTCTTTTCGTATTTTTAATGATATTTGAACTGATAAGTCAAAAACAATTATTTCAGAGGAATTTTATAAATAATATTAAAAAAGTTAAAAAGCTTCGGAAAAAATTGTTCATTGATCAATGTAGAATAAAAAAAAATTGGAGTGTTCTTGTCGTATCTTCAATAGTTTATAAGTTATTTTATTAGCAATGAAGAAAAACAGAAAGGAAGCGATAAGTCAAAGTGCACAAATTTTTTCGAAATTATATAAAAAATAGAAAAAAAAATGTTTCTCATAAAAAACGACACATGGTTGTTTTCAGTATTTTTTTTTATTAAAAAAAATATAGCGCAAAAATTCATTTGTTTATAAAAAATTATTTGTTAATAAACAAATTAAAAGTAAATACATTTCAATTTTTTCAATAATATGAGAGAACGTGCTGAATAATGATTTGAAAAAAATAATTATTTCTTAATATTTATATTTAACAACAAAAAAAAATTGTTAATTAGCAAGTGCGTTTTTCAGCAATAAAAAAATTTATTTAGGAAATGATTTTTTTTCAAATAATTATTCTTATCAATGACTAGATTCCCAGAAAAAAAATTGTTTAAATCTAATGATCAATGCATTTGTTTATAACAATTTTTTAAAATTAAAATTTAAAAATTTTTTTTTTTTTTAAAAAAAACTTTCCTTAATTGTTTTATATACGTTTTTAATTTTTTTTATACCTTTGATTGTTAATAAAAAAGTAAAAAATCAATATTTTTCGATTTTTCCAACGGGGATCTTTTTCAAAGCATTTGAGAAATAGCTCCAAGAAGTATAAAAAAATCTAGGTTTTTAGTTCAACAATTATCATGGTTTATATAATAACTTTCAACAAGTAAAATTTTTTAAATAACAAACGCATAATCAATTGAAAAATAGAGGTACATTTTTTTGCCGACGGATTATTGTTTATTGATATGTCTAGATAGTACCTGAATTTTTTCATGCCTAAATATTAATATTTACTCGGTTAAAATAATATTTTTTGTTCAGGTGTCAGATTCGACCGATGCGCACGCGAGCTAAGCCGCGCGTTTTCAGCCTTTTTTTGCCGCTAAATTAAAATTATAAATATTGCCGGCACAGTTTTGGGAGGGAGAACTTTCTTTTAGGAAATTTCCTGCTCTTTAAGGATCTTTATTCAAATAGTTTTTGAGATATTTTCAAAAAACCGAACCATATATTTGTTTTTTACTTAATTGTTTATAACTTTTGCAATTTTTGCCGGCCCCAATTTCCCAGCTAAATATTTTCTTTAGATGTCATTTCGAATCGAATGCGCCCTGAATCATAATTTTCGGTAAAGACCTCCATGTTTGGAACAAAATGGCTTTTGCTTGGGGCTAGTTCTGGTGAGTAAAGAGAATGGTCAAGCAGTTCAAACCGTGATTCGTGAATTACGCCATGGCAACCGTCGAGGTATTAGATGGCGCATTGTCTTGATGAAACATTTTTTTCTACAAATGTGGCCGTTTTCCGCAATGTCTGCCTTCAGCTTGTCACGTAATGATGCGTAGTATGTTCCTGTAATGGTTTTTACTTTTTGAAGATAATTGATTGGGATAACTCCATGACTATCCCAAAAAATAATCGCCATCACTTTCTCAGCTGAAAAAACAGTTTTTGCTTTTTTGAGGCAGTCCACTATTTCGGCTGGCAAGTGGCACCCAACGCGCGGACAGCTTTCTCGTGCCTAATTCTTCATGCAATATGTGACAAACACGTTATTTGGTCATATTCATAGCCTCTGCTATCTCTCTCACTTCAATTCGATGGTCGTCTAGCACCATTTGGTGAACTTGAGCGATGTTTTCGTCAGTGGTTGCAGTTTTTGGATGTCCCGAACGTTCATGAGGCAAAGAAGAATGTTGATAAAAAACATTTTTGAGAAATGTTTAATGTAAATAATGTATTTAGCTTTACGTTTTCAAACTCCACTAAATATTCGAAATATTTGTTATAACTAAAGATCATGGGGAATTTGCCAGTATCGAAAATCCAAACCAATATCATCGACAAGCTGAACCGGTATATGCAACCTCATTGTCACTGGGGTGTTTCAAGTAGAATGTTGAAAATTTAGATACTGCATTTCAAACGACGTCCAATCTGAATAAATTATGTTTATTTCATTTCACTTAGCCGAACATTATATACTGGTCATATCAAACGATCATCAAACCCATAGTCACCTATGCCGCATTAGTATGGTGGCCAAAAACCGACACGAATCAAGCTGTAAAAAGTGCAAACTGGAAAATTTGATTGGACATCTGAAGATTCTGAAAAATATTCAACTAGAATCCGGATTGAAACCATCAGATATTATGTATATATTATATAATTTGTTTTTTAAATCAACGGTTTTATTGTGAAAATAATGTATAAAAAGCTAAAGTATAATCAGGAAGGTACCAGGTACCAGTCATCGCATAGGGCATTGATCAAACTAAAATAAAATTTCTATTATCTACAATCAACCGCTCATATCATTATATGCTTTGGATGCATTTTCTCAATAGACAACTTATGCAAAATGTGTGTAAAATTCAATCCGTCACTATCATCGTGCGACATCACAGAACGATCATATACATATTTACTCAGGTTACGCTACGCCACACGCCACATTTAAGTCTGTTCAATGCCCTATATTGATGAGGAGAGTGGTGTGATGACTGGTACCTGGTACATACCTAATTATTTCTTAGCTTTTAGTACATTATCTGCATCATTATTATGTATCTTTACAATGAAACCGTTTTACTTAAGAACAAAATTACTTTTATTATTCAGCTTTTAGTACAATATCTGCATCATTAGTATGTTTCTTTACAATGAAATCGTTCAACTAATTTCTTTTTTACTTATTTCAGTTCATCTAATTTTGTTTCCACGCGTAGTTGACATTATAATATTGACCCCCGTTCAAGTCAAGTCCTTTCATTTGTAATCCATATTGAGGAAGTTGTAAAAAAATATGTAATCCGTCATTCTGTGGCGGCGGCCATCTTAGATATACAATGATACTGAATACATATAATTGTATTGTGATCAGAACTCAAGGTGTGTACCAAATTTCAGATCAATCGGTCAGTAGCAAGGGGGTATAATTTCGATTACTAGATTTGACCCACACGAAGCAAGCTAAGTAAAACCGTTTAACAACCACCATATATGCACAACCAACTGGAAAATAAAATCATCAGTTTGAGGCTAACGGGTTCCAGTTTAGGCTCTCAAAACCTCTAGGCAAAGCCCCAATAATTTTCAAGGAGAATTCCATGCTATAGAAATGTTTACCCGAGAATGCCTGGCAAGAGACTCCAGAGGGGCAAAAGTCCATATCCTAGCAGAAAGCCAAGAAGCATTGAAAGCTCTATAGTCACAAACTCGTGAGTCTAGACTGATATGAGACTGCACCTTTTCCCTGACACAACTAGCTGTGTGTGTCAGTCTGATGTGGGTGCCAGGTCATAGAGAATCAAAGGCAATAAGGAAGCAAACGGCCTCACCAAGGAAGAGGCAAACGCTCTATGTTCTGATTCAGAATCCTTTTGTGGTCTCTACAAAGCCCACATTTCGGCGCTGGGAAGGTGATCATATAAAAATCCACTGGAATAATGTTCCAGGACAAAGGCAAGCGAGAAAGCTTCTGAGCCCACCGCCAAAGAAAGCTGAGCAGTTTCTGGAGTTGGACAAGAAACAATTGAAACTAGTAACGGGACTACACACTTAGAAAAATTGATAGATCAGACTGTGCCGTTACTGCGAGAACTTTGCTGAAACTGCAGGGTGGAGAAAATCCTCTATGAACACCTCACAGTAGTAAGGTAGTGTGGGAGTCACCTGAGTTCTGGGGATTGTACACTCTCTGTACCTTCGTTTTACCCACTGAAAACTCCACCCAGTTGGCTCGTCTGGTCAAGACCTTCGTGGGCCTGCTGGTTTATTGTATCTTGCCTATTGTTCACATTTACAGTACCCAGTTCAGTAATTTGGAGCCTTGAACCGAATTTGCCAAATTGGATACTTTTAAATGGAAAGTCCTGTTTTCAAACTATATAGATGAAAACTAATTTTTTCATGACAAACTTAATGGTGAAAACCCCATATCGATATCAATCATCGTTTCTGAGCTACAGCATGTTTTTCGAAAATGTGCATTTCAAAAAAGTTGCTCTAACTTTTTTCGTGTCAATTTTTTTTTGTTCCTATAAAAACATTTTTAAGGCACATTTTAACGTAGAATTCAATGTGTAACTAACTTATTTGATCAAATCATATATCAATGGTTATAAATGGGAAAATCAGTATTTTAAATGAGACAACCTGTAAGTATATTCCTGCATATTTCAATAGAACTTGAAATTACCATTCCAAATATGTAGCACACTTGATGTTTTGCTAGAATCACCTTTGAAATGCAGAGCTTTTAGGTTTTTTCATATAGACTTTTAAACGCAGACTTTGAACAAGTAGGCTTTGGACGACGCGGCGATAAAACAGAAAGCAAGTGTTCACTAGTAGCTATCAAATGTTGAGAAAACTGTTCACAGCAGTGAATAAAACTCATAGTTTCAATAAAACTGACAACAATTTATACTATATTTACTACTATTAAATGAAACTCCAACAATAATAATAATAATAAAGAACATACATGAACAAAATATTTCTTCAGAGGAGGTGTTCGAAATGTCTACCAGCTTCTCCTACACACAGGCGGCACCTTTTTTTGAACATTTCTTGTTCAATGGGAGTGAGAGAGACAAAACTTTGCATCACTGCCGCTTCCAATTCGTGTCCAGAGTTGGTCGGCAATTTGAAAATGAGATCTTTTAACCTTTCCCAGAGGTAAAAGCCCATAGGCATTAGTTCCGGTGACCTGGCCGGCCACAGTTGGGTTCTTGTTTGGCTATCCAATTATTGCCAAAATTTGCAGCCAAAGAATTGTTGACAGTTGCAGTGTTGTGAGGCAAAGCCCCGTCTTGCTGAAAATATATTCTCATGGGCTCCATTAGCGGCAATTCATCAACAAGTAGTTCAATTTGTAGCCGTAAAATTTCTAAATACCTCTGAGATGTGAGACTGCCATTATAAATGTAGGAGCCGACAATTCTACCACTACAAACACCTGCCCATACACCAAATCCAAATCTTCCTCGACTTCTCTGCTCCAAATACAATTTAACGAAAAATCAAGCACTTGGTTACAATTTTCCGGGAACTACTGGCAAAAATCCATGCGGCGTTCAAAATTTCCTGGTCTGAGTTTATTAACTCTTCTGGTCCTGTATGGCTTGAAGTCATGCTTTATCAAAATCCGCCTAACGTTAGTTCTTGGTAGGCCTGTTGATATTTTTCAATTTCGCGTTGACGTTTTGGGATTATTTGCAACAGCTCCAAATTGACCACCATCAATTAGGTTGTGTCGCAATCTTGCGAAAATTTGTTGTCTTCTCTCTGGATACCTCTCGTGGTACAAATTGCTTGCTGCCTCTGCATTTTCTCCGGTTTGTATAAATCCCATTTTTCATAATTCTCATAATTGCAAATGTGTTTGAAAAATCAACAATCACCACGAATTGAGGATCGTCTTTACTGCTTAAATCAAATTTGACAGCTACCAGTAAACATTTGTATTCTGTTTTATCGTCGCATCGTCCAAAGCCTACTTGTTCAAAGTGTGCGTTTCAAAGTCTACATGAAAAAATCTAAAAGCTCTGGATTTCGAAGGTGATTCTAGCAAAACATCAAGTGTGCTACATATTTGGAATGGTAATTTCAAGTTCTATTGAAATATGCAGGAATATACTTACAGGTTGTTTCATTTAAAAAAAAATTTTTCATCAATAACTATTTGAAAAAATAAATGACTTATACCATTGAATTCTACGTAAAAAAGTGCAACAGAAATGTTTTCATAGAAACAAAGAATTTTTGACAGGAAAAAAGTTACATCAACTTTTTGAAAATGTGCATTTTCGAAAAACATGCTGTAACTCAGAAACTATGATAGATATCGATATGCGGTTTTCACCATAGAGTTTGTCATAAAAATTGACACCCACCACTTTTCATCTATCTAGTTTGAAAACAGGATTTTTCCCTTCAAAAGTGTCCAATTTGGCCCACTCGGTACAAGTCCTCTACTGGGTGCGTGCTGTACAGTTTCGGTTCATCAACTGGTTGCCCGAAAATTGACTGTCTTCTGCGATCCGCAGTTGCACAGTATGTGTGATACTGTTTCTGCTTCCTCACCGCATAATCTGCATGTTAGGTCGCCATTGAACAGTCTCATTGTGTTAAGGTGCTCTTTAAAGTCAACTGGTTTGCTTTTTTTTCGGTACGGGATTTTGATGTCTAATTTCTCGTGTCTTTTTCCTGGAATGTTATTTCAGTATAGTTTGTGTTTTTTCTGAATCCATTCTCATACAGAAGCACGTGCCGTGTATCCCGAGGGTCTGTCCTGGACCTGGTTCGTTCTCCGATCCTCTTCTAGCGAATTCATCGACTTTTTCATTCCCTGCAAATCCCTGATATCCTGGCACCCAAATCAGCTTGACGCGGTTTTGTTCTGCCAGTGTTGTCAGTTTCTCTCTGTAGGTCCATACCAGTTGGGACATTACTTCCTGACTACTCAGGTGCCGCCTGGCTATCTGAGAGAATGTGCATCTCTTTCCCTATAACTGCTCTCCTGTTGTTTTCCTTCGCACATTGAAGGACTGCGTAGACCTCTGCCTGGAATACGGGAGTGTCATCACCCAGGGAGTTACTGAATTCGGTCCTTGGGTTACTAGAAAACACCCCTGCTCCCGCACCATTCTCCATCTTTAATCCGTCTTTGTCCCAGATCTTGCCCTGTGGAATGATGTTGAGTTTTCAAAGAAGAATCGTTCCGCATTGTGATCTGGTCTCAGGTCTAACACGTCCCTGGTGACAATGCTTACGATGCTCATGTGTCCTGTCTCAACGTTGATGTTGTCAAGTGTGTTTCTCAGTCTGAGGGCACCTATCCTCACCTCTCCTTGTATCACCAAGTGGAGGGGAGGCAATCCCAACAGTGTCTCCATAGCTGCAGCGGGCATTGATTTCATCGACCCTGTAATGCCTGCAAGTCTTTGCGCCTTACCTAGTTTCGTTTTAGCACTCCTTTGCTGTGTCCACCACACCAGGAAGGCGTACGTTATGGCCGTTAGGTCAGTTTCATGTCCAGTATAACCCCGGAATATTTGACCTCTCTCTTGATCTGTATAGTTTCTCCTCGAAGTTTTATAAGTCCTAGCCCCGTTAATTTAGGTCTTTGATTGAATGTTTCTACGGTCGCCTTTTGAGGATTGATATTCAACCTCTCTAAATTCTGGTAACCAGGTTTGGAGCCTCTTGCATAGGATCCCTCACTGTGGTGTTGAATTTTCCCTGTTCAAGGACAACTATGTCATCAGCGAACCCAAAGGTTTTATGACCTTCATCTTTCAGAGACCCCAGTATACGTCCATGACCAGATTCCACAGGACTGGATAAAGAACTTTCTGCCCTCCGGGTCACTACAATCTCCTCCATTAGGGTTGTGTATATCATCTTGTTTCTAAGCATTGAGTCTATTCAGGTTACGTAAGATTCCTCAATACCTCTCCGCCTAAGAGACCTGATTATTGAGTCTATAGAAGTGTTATTAAAAGCTGCTTCTATATCTAGAAAATCCGCTATTAATACCTCTTAGTTTTTCAGCGTAATCTCCACTTTATCTACTCGTTTGTGGAGTGCTGTTTTTTCTGAGAAGCCGGTCCTGTATGCATATTGTTCTCGATGAGGTCTTCCTACCAGTGTACCGTCCCGTATATGCCTATCCACCAGCTTCTCTATAGTCTTCAGTCCAAAGTACTTATAGGTCTTAGGGGCTCCGCCGTTTCCTGTTCAGTTTTACCAGGTTTTGGTATGAAGATTACCTAATGTACCTCCATGACTTGAATGGTTCAAATTAGTTTATTGCCCACTGTACTTTATCAACCCGTTTTCAGAGCCAGCCTCCAGTCCATTCTCATTAGCCGGTGTCTGTACTATTTGAGTCTCAGGAAAATGAACTAAGAGTTCCTTCATAGTTTCTTCTACTGAAGTGGTGTACTCCCCTTTTTCATTTTTAAGGGAGTGTATTGCTTGGTGTTTGTTCTTAGAGAGGATTCTTTGGAGTCTGGCACACTCTTGAGTACTTGCTATCTCCTCACAGTTCTTCCTCCAAGAGTCTCTCTTGGATTTGTTCAGTGCTTTTTTATAGCTGGTCAAGGCGTGTATCTTAATAGTTCAGAAATTTAAAAAAATATAAATTACAGAAAGCTTTCGACCTATTAGGTCATTATCAGTATCTACTTGTCAGATGAAAATAGTGGAAATCTATGAAATAAAGTCATTCACAATGTTTGAAATGTTGAAATGAGTAAATATATTACAAAACATGTAAAATAGATATCAATTTTGAATAAAAAAAAAATTGCACTCCTTTCAGTTCAAGAAAAAATATATTTCATTGAGCTTTTTAGTATAAATTTACATATTTTCAAAGTTTAAATATTGTGAATGTTTTTATGGATTTCTCTTGTTTTCACCTGATTATTAGTGCTGCCACGTGCACATCTTACCAAAATACTGAGATCTTACTAGATCTAGGAGACGAGCACCTCTGCCAAAACTTATCGATCCAACTCAAAGAGCAGTTCAACTTTTTCATGCAAATCTGCAAAATTCTAATCGATTATATTAACGTTTTATATTCTTTTTGTCAAAATATAGCTTGGCTTGCCGGTTAGATAGATAGATAGATTTATTTCACAACTTTACATTAAATGTTTGCTGCAAGTCAAGAGTTACAAGAATTGTACAAGATATACATATAAAAGCCTTAAAAAATACGATATAAACATATATATATATATATATACAATAAAAAAACGATTCACATAATAAATATTCTGATATAAAATCCTAAATTAATTATGACACAATTTAAAAAAACATCTATAACAAGCACGTGTACGAAAAAATGAATTGACCCTGGCAAGGTGACAAAAATGTATTTACTCAAAACAAAAAAGTTGCATTCAAATACTCCTCAGTGCTATAAAAACAGTTTTCCAACATGAATGACTTAATTTTAAGTTTGAATGACTTGGGGTTAAGTTATTTGATATATTCCGGTATATGGTTGTAAAGGTTTATATTTGGGGAGTTTTTCTGGGACTTTGTCAGTCTAAAGTACGGTATTATGAGCAGTTCAGCATTTCTTGTATGATACTGATGAACATCCTGATGTTTCGAGAATAAATGTTTATTCTTATGGATTTCAAGAACGGTGTTATAGATGTAAAGAGATGGAAGGGGTAAGATACCCAAGCTTTTGAAAAGTGGTTTGCAATGGTCTCTGTACTCCGCGTTCATAATAATTCTAATGGCCTTTTTTTGTTGTCTGAAAATTTTAATGGATTGGGAGGAATCACCCCATAAAATTATGCCGTAATTTATGTGTGAATGAAACATGGCAAAATAGGCAGTTTTCAAAGCATGAAGGTCCACTATTTTTTTTAGTTGTCTTAGAGCGAAAATGCTCTTAGAAAGCTTTACATTCAACTCATGTATGTGGGTTGACCATGATAAGTTTCCATCGAGAGTTATTCCCAATAGTTTTCCACTTTTAACGCTACTGTTACTGTTGTTTGAAGAAAATATAATTTCCTTGGTCTTCTCTTCATTCAGTTTCAGTTGGTTTACTGTGAACCAATCTGTAGCCAGTTTCAATGCTTTATCCGTATTTACGGATAACATTTCCAAGTTTTCGCCGTTTGACACTAAAGAGGTATCATCTGCGAAGAGAACACTCCTGTTCGGCAACATGAAATTGCTAAAGTCATTGACATAAATCAAAAATAACAAGGGTCCTAAAACAGAGCCTTGGGGAACCCCGTGTAAGACATTTTCAACACCAGAAAACGTGTCATTCATACACACTGACTGAGTTCTATCCGTCAAATATGATTTGAACAATTTGAGGGGTAGCCCTCTCACTCCAAAGGTTAAGATGTCTACGTAACATTTGTCCTAATCGCCCACGTAGATTCAAAAACATAAAAATATTTTAATTTTTGTTTAATTTATTTTTGTACTTTGACAAGTCTTTCTTTTTTTTCATTTACCAATTTTTTTATTTTCTACCAACAGCAAGTAGTCGGAAGTCGATGATTTTCAGTAGTTCTTGCGATGATATCATTGAGTCAAATTACTGATGAATACAATAAAAAACCACTAATTTGTCATTCTGAGAATGCCGCATAAAAACTCGCATCCATTAACAATTTCTCGTGAGGAAAAAAGAAGAAGAAGAAAAATATTTCGGATCCTCATCTCGATTTCATCACAATTCACGATTCAAGCCGGGTCCATGCTATTGCAGATAAAACATCTTTATAGCCATATTTTTGTTGTTTTTCTTCTGATATCTGCTGCAGAATCATTTTTGGAACAAACAAAAACATGCAAAATCAAGTAATAAATCCACAGAAGAAAGCCTCGCCGAAACGAATAAACCTATTAGCAAATTACGTCGCATATAAATTCGAGAAGGCAGATATGCTCAATATGTATAGGGTTCACTGAAAGTTTTACGATAATGCTAATTCAGATCAATAAAAGTAAGTTTTCAAGAGAAAAAAAACCGATCGCGGGGCCAGTCGCAAAAGTAGATTTCACAATCTATTAATCAATGCCGAGATTGTTATCAATCACCCTGACAAGTGTCAGAAATAATAATAAGATATTTTGTCAAAATCGGTTTCAGATTCACGAGAAAAACTTTTCGGATGAAAGTTGTGGAGCTCATGGAGCTCTACCAGAAGACCCAGTTTGCCGATATCGATAGGAAAATGAGAGATTGATGATTTTTTCAATTTTTCAAACATCTTCCCTTTTGAAACTGCCTGACCGATTTGGCCCATCTTCGAACTTGCCAGAGGCATTAATTGAGAATATTTTTGTGCCAAATTTTGTTCTATTCCATATATGTATATATATATATGTTTATTATATATATATATATATATATATATTATATATATATATATTTTCTCTAACGTCGCCGTGGATTGACGGTTTCGGTCAAGAGTCAGGCGCTGATCTCCGACCCCTGAACAAAGTTTCCAAATATAAATACGAAGGAGAAATATACCGTCTGTGAATATATATATATATATATATATATATAAATGAAAATTGTAGCATTACAGATAAATTTTTATATTCAAGGAAAAAACCATCTCCAAGCAGGAATCGAACCTGTGGCCTCTGGATCTCTAGTCCATGCTCTAACCAACTGAGCTATCGAAGACACAGCTTCTACTGCGTTTCGAAAATATCGCATTTTTTCCGAATGTTAGTTGTTGTGGGATGAAATATGAAGGTAAAGGATCTCTTGTACTAGCAGTGGCCATCAAGTTCATTTTTTTTCTCTAACGTCGCCGTGGATTGACGCTGATCTCTTACCAATGAACAAAGTTGCCGAATATAAATACGAAAGAAAAATATAGCGTCTGTGAATATATATATATATATATATATAAAAAGAAATGAAAGTTGTAGCATTGCAGACAAATTTTTAAATTCAAGAAAAAAACATCCTTGAGCAGCTATCGATCTTGAATTGATCTTGATAGTACATGAGATCCTTTACCTTCATAATCCATCCCACAACAACTAACATTGAATTCAGGAAAAAAGCGATATCTTCGAAACGCAGTGGAACTTGTCTCTTTGATAGCTCAGTTGGTCACATGGACTAGAGATCCAGAGGTCGCAGGTTCGATTCCTGCTCATGGATGTTTTTTTCTAGAATTATATATATATATATATATATACAGGGTGGCCCATCGAAAACGTACCGCAAGGCATTACATGGTGAGAAAGAATGTTTCGGCAAAATCCAAAAACACGTCAAGATTGTTTGTCAGGGGGACACATTTTGACGCAAAAAGCATAGTAAAACCTTCAACCCCCTAAGTAGGGGTGCCATCCCAAAAAGGGGGGTCAAGTGATGCCTCATTAGAAGAGGATTGTCATTCCCTATACAGTGCTGCTCAGTTTTTGAGAATCGATGCACCTTTTTAGAAAATATGGAGCGTTCAAACTCCAACAATAATGTTTGACGAAAAATGCAAAAATCGATGCAATTGTACTTCAAAACTTATTTATTAGTCAAGTAAATGCTCGAATCGCTATCCTTCAACCTGCATACAGGGGTACAAGTTATTTTCAAACCGTTGTCGTACATTCTGGAGCATTTGCGGTGTCACTTCGCGACATACGTTAATAATTCTTCTTTGCAACTCTTCTAATATGTCTGGTGGTGTTTTGTAAACAAGGCTTTTTAGGTGTCCCCACAAAAAAAATCTGAAGGACTCAAGTCGGGTGACCGAGGTGGCCATTCAATTGTGCCCCGTCGTCCTATCCATCGTCCTGGAAACGTGTCATTTAAATAATTGCGCACATTTTGGGAGAAATGCGGAGGAGCTCCGTCTTGTTGGAACATCAGTTCCTGTTCATTGTATGCGGGATCGTTCTCAATGATATTTGTTAGAGCTGGGTCGATGGCATTTTGTAGTAAATCCAAGTACATATTGCCTGTTGAATTTCCAGGAAGGAAAAAACGTCCTACAATGAAATTTCCAAAAATACCAGCCCACACATTTAACTTCTGGGGGTGTTGCGTCCTTGGATTGGTGTTAGCCCAGTAACAGCAATTGTGGCGATTCACTAAACCATTTAGGAAGAAGGAACTTTCGTCCGAAAAACACACATTAAATAGGAAATTACCATTGTTTAACGCTCGCTCACTCATAACTTCGCAAAATTGCAAGCGACGATCAAAGTCGTCTTCATTTAGTTCGTGCACTAAGCGAATTTTATAAGGATGGAATCTGTATTTTTTTAATACCCGTTGGACACTAGTACGAGACACACCCGTCGCAACGGCCAATTATCTTGTACTAAGCGTACTATCTACTGCAACTTGCCCCAATCTCCGTAGGTTCATTTAGTACTCGATTTTCAAGCTGCCTCTTTTTGTTATAAACCGAACCTGTTTCGCGAAATTTTGTCACCAATTTGCGAACAATTTTTCCAGAGGTATGTTTGTCAGGATGCCGTTGGTTAAACAACTCCGCGACCTGATTTCCACATTCATCGTTTTTGAAAAAAAGCTCAATAATTTTCACTCTTTCTGCAATTGAATACACCATAATGATAAATTTTAAAGTCAACAATTTTTGAACACGTTGACCACGACAGGTATCTAGAAACTACTTGACCTAATTTTAACGTGCAGAAAGAAACCCGATAATTTTTTACTCACTAAAATGAGCCAAAAAATCTGCAAATTGGCAAAAACAGCGAATTTATTTTAATAATACCTAGGAACGATGAGTTTTAAAGTACAATTGAATCGATTTTTGCACTTTTCGTCACACATTATTGTTGGAGATTCAACGCTCCATATTTTCTAAAAGGGTGGAACGATTTTCAAAAAGTAAGGGGCACTGTATAGGGAATGACCAGTCCCTTCTAATGAGGTATCACTTGACCCCCTTCCCATTTGAAAATATTTTTTGGATGACACCCCTACTTAGGGGGTTGAAGGTTTTACTATGCTTTTTGCGACAAAATGTGTCCCCCTGACAAACAATCTTGACTCATTTATCGTAATAATTCGAAAATATGTTTTCCGTGGTCTCAATTCGAATGTGATGAAGGTCAAGGTACTACTCGATTTCCCACTGGCTTGAATTACCATGATCTACTGGGAATTGGATATTCCGTGTTCAATAGAAATGTTTCGAATTTTTCGGTTAGTGGTGTCTTCATCGTGAGATTTTTTTTTAAGTTGAAGAAAATCCTTACGGTAGTCCTGGAGTCTCTGCTCCTCACCTCAGATTCACCTACTGAAAACTCCACCCCGCAGGCTCATCTGGCCGTTGCCCCCTTGGCCCATGGTATCTTACCTGATAAGAATGCAGCTCCGGGAGATCTCAGTTGATCTGTAGCACAATAGCTCTCCACTTTTTCACCATATCATATCCATGGTTCCTGATTGAGGGCCACTGCAAGTACTGCTGTGATTGCCTTACAATGTTGGAGTTTCACTTAGATGGCCCTTATCCCGTAGAACGTTCGTAATTGCATCCTCTCCAGTGCCCTGAAAAAAACCAAGAAGGCCAAGAGTTGTCCTCATTCCCTTTAGTATGTCATTTGTACCCACGAGTCAGGAAGAAGGGGTTGGTCCAGCCCTGTGGTGCCCCCCGCTGATTACTCCGAGATCTCACCCTGTTTTTTGGGGGCTCCATTGCGACACCGTTTTTTTAGAGGCCTGGTGCCATACATCCGTCGCCACGGCGCTCACAGCTTGGATTTAGATTTGCTTGCCAGAGCCTCGTTAGTCGAGTCGCAGCTGCCCCTGCGACCACGCGAATGTCCGCAAACTTCCCCATTCGCCGCGTGCCGCGGCCTGTTCACCCCAAATCATGCGAAGGGGAGGTTGGACTCCAAGTGGCTCAGCGTGAGGTTCATCTCATCGCTCAAGTGAGTACCTGGTCGGGAAGGGGGGTCGTCTGAGGCATAAATCCTAGCTACCCTTACCTTCGTATTTTCATGTGCTGCCGGACAATAAAAAATCCCGTAATGTTGACTTCATTTGACCTGCTTGATGGAAGGTAGTTTGTGATCATCTCCATTTGGATGTTTCACGTCGACAAAATTCAAGTAGTACATTTCTCTGTGTATTTTGGGGTGCTGAATTCAAATTTGAAATTTGATGAAAAAAATTCCTGGGGCGGAATATGCGCAAAAAAACGTTCGTTGGGTACTTTCCTCTTCCAGGAGTGGAAATATACACGAAGGAAAGAGCCTGTAAACCAACTAGGTGGACTAGGAGGTCGATATCCTCGCCCATGACAGTAACTCTTTCCTGCTCTTCTGCCGAGGAAAGCAGTTGTGACTATAAGTCGGTCCGCATCATCATCTGCCTTGCACGATGCCATACCGCATTCTCACATTTTTTCCTGAACAGATTCACAAAACGGCTTTTGTTATGATCATTCGGAAAGAAGTGTTCTTGGGCTGCTGTTGGAGACATAGCTGCAGAGGACACTTCTGCAGCAAATTAATTTGTGGTCCTCCACATTCTCTCAGCAATGTTGGTACTTTTTGAGCTTACTGAAACTTTCCTTTTTTTAAATCTCAGTGGGACATGCTTATAACAAGCATTCGTTGTAAACTGGTGGGTAGCAGGGCGAAAAAGGGTCGACAGGAGACGCCTTCCCACCCTTCATTCATTGTGATTTTTTTCTGGGAATGAACCGACCCTTCAACATTTTCATTGCCATAGTAGGTAG
Source organism: Gonioctena quinquepunctata (assembly GCA_018342105.1). Taxonomy (NCBI): domain Eukaryota; kingdom Metazoa; phylum Arthropoda; class Insecta; order Coleoptera; family Chrysomelidae; genus Gonioctena; species Gonioctena quinquepunctata. Next base: position 256,721 of record JAFIRS010000475.1, read on the forward strand.
TTGATTGAGTAAATTAAAAAATATTCGGTTAAATATTTTCATATGCAGAGAAAATTCAACTCTAAACTTTTAGAGAACCCTGTACGAGTAAACGGAAATACGCCTACTCGTTGGTAGTGTGTTGTTTATGGCAACCAACGCACCTCTATAAATTTCAACTTTATTGTTGAAGCCAATGCGAAAACAGCAGAATTTAATTTGTACATTACAAGATATACAATATTCAGTGTATATCGTAATGAGATATATTGCTCATTCAATTTGTTTGAGTTATTACACTGAACTATTAGAGGCACTCTACTGGAAATCCCTATGTATTGTAATGAATATGTATGAAAACCAAACGAAAAGTTTTTGAATGGAGGTCTTTCATTTTACCATGAGTTGAAACTTGCATTCTGCACCTATTGTTCAATACTCCCATTAATAAACCACTTCAGATTTATAATATTCGAGATGTTGAATGAAGGGCAGAACATGGGCGGGTTGCTAGCTACAGGATTTATTAATTTTTAAGTTCTGAGGGTTTAGACAGTTTTCTGTTTTTGAGCAATTAAGATCTGAACATCGAATCATTTCTGTTGGCTATATTCCTATCGCAAAAACGGATTCAATTAGATAGAGAAATCAGATGTTCTTTGGTATAAAAATTGTAAAAATTATGACACATACGTCTTACCAATTCCATCTCTACCAATATTATGTAAGTTAAAAAATATACTTTTATTGATAAAACTTTGGAAAAGCATTATCATTATTGAATGAACAAAGAATCATGTTGATGGTTATTAAAAATATTGGAAAATAAATTTGTATGGATTTGTTTTCAAATGGCTTCTCTGAGATTTTCTATGATTCATTACTGCTTTTTTTTCAACATGGTAAATATTATGATGATAAAAATTATGTACATTTCATCGTTGATTACTAAACTAATTTCGTTATCTGATATTCAGATATCTTTTGGGGCCTTTAATGGTAGATGCGTTAGTATCTACTAGCTGTTTCCTACCCGTCGTGGGTTCGACTCCCACCGCCGCGCTGGTGAAACATTTTTCATGGCCCCAAGAGTGGTAAGGCCTGAAAGAAGATGATAAAATCAGGTCCGAAATCAACACAGTCTGGAGGACGATAGCTGGTATCGACGGTAAGATAACAAAACAATTAGAAGCAGAGAAAGTGCGAGAAGAACTAGAAAAAAAATGCTCCACTGAAGATCCAAGACCAACGTAAAAGGGTTGCCACATCGCACAACTCCGTGAAACCGCTGACTTTTGATGGACAGTTAACATGGTCCCAATATCGTTAACAGTTTGAAGCTGCGACAACGGCTAATGGATGGAACGATGAAGAAAACTTATAGTGGCTTTGAGGGGACCTTCTTTGGCAATATTACAGACCATCCTGGAAGTCTGGAGATCTGATAGCTGATCTGTACTTGAGATACGCCGACCACCATAGAGAACAGTTGTACCGGGCACAGTTGAAAACAGGAGTTGGAAGTCTGCATAAATTTGAAGCAAACATGCAGATACTCATTCAGCTTGCCTACCCAGATACCCCGAAGGATTTCAAAGAACACTTGGCGGTAATAGTATTTATTGGTGGATTGAGAGATATCAAAATAAAAAGTACCATGAGATTAACAAACTTCAAGAAATGCAGTGAGGCTCTAGTTCTTTTTTTGGAAGTGGAAGCAGCTTTCAACTCAAGGCCGAAAGTGAGAGCGGTATCGATCGAAGATCCCCCCCCCCCAGGAGAAGACATAGAGTGACATCATAAGGCAGATTATTATTAAAATATTAGAAAGAATGGAACCCAAAAATAGCAGCTCTACAAACCAATCAAGAGAAAACTGCTTCAGAGATGGTAGGGGCGGGCATTTTCCAAAGAAATTGCAGGGCGAGATTACCACCACGTTTGTCATCACTTCGGAGGACACCACCACGTTCTTACTCATCTATGCGTACAGGATCGTCAGAAGAGTCGGGAGCAAACTGTTTTACATGTGGTAGGAGCATATTTTCTCAGGAAGACTGCAATAGTCTAATCAACAAGTTCAAAAACGTGTTAAATAGATATAAAGCTCCTAAAAATATGAGCGATAGCTCATTCGATTCGGAATGACGTCTAGAAAAATGCTTTTTAAGGGTTTATTAGCACGTAAAAAATTGCGATTGTTATTAACAAAATAAGATTAAAAAAAGAAGGTATTTCGTTTTTCGTTAATTATTTCTAAAATAATGATATTTAAGGAATTATGAAAAAAGATCCTGAAAGAGGAGGAAATTTCCAATAAAAACTCCATCTCTATTATTTATAAAAAAATTTAACGCTGAAAATAGGGCTCCGCGAGGTCGTTACGGCATAGGCGCACCGTCTAAAAAGCCGTTATATCACTTAAAATACTTTTTTTATAGTATTAAATAACAATTTAAAAATTGGAATACATTATGGTGTGATCTGGACACTTGAACGAAGAAAACCTTGGTAAAAAAATGTCGATTTTTCAAAAAGTTACACTATTGTTAATTAACTAATTCTTTTCCAATCTCTGTTTTTATAAATTACGACATAAAAGTTTGAATAATTGGTCTATAAAATTTTCGCCTCGTGGAGCTCTTTTCATTTAGGTACTTAATGAAGTTATGCAAAATCATTTTCATTCATTTATCACTAGAAATACTATAGATAAAATTCAAAACGTATTATAAGTTCATTTATATTACATTATCATTGAGTTAACTAATTAGTGAAATGTATGGAGACATACAAATTAGTGACAGTTGAAATTATACTTCATGCTTAATAATTTAGAAAAAATAATAAATAAAAATATAAAATTAGAAAATAAATTAATTTTTTGGAAATTTTTAAAAAAAATTTTAGTGATAAATGAATGAAAATGATCAATAGCAGAATGTAAATTAGGTAAGTATAAATTTAAACTAGTATATTACTCAAACAAAAATCTATATTGCTATAAATTATACGTAATTAGAAAGATATTTTATCATAGAACAAAAAAGTTCCGGAGTCCGTAGCTGTATTTATATTATTTAACAAGTTATAAGCTATGAAATTTCAAAAAATATTAAAAAAATCTAAATTTTTTATAAACAAATGCTTATAACAACTGATAAACAATGGCTACAAAATCGATTTTGGATTCATTTCAAAGATAAATAAATCTTTTATAAAAATGATCGGAATGTCCTTTACCGTATCTCTTATAGTTCAAAAGTTATAACAATTTATAACTTGACAAATTATGGAACGGCTGTAATTTCATTATCATATAATATGTAACAATGCTGTAAAAAATAAAAAATAAAATTTTCTATACTTTGTTATACATAGTATTTTTTGTTATTTTTTGAAGTTTTCGAAAAAAAATATAACGGTTAATATTATTTGTTTATAACAAATTGTTAAGTTAATAAACAATGAAATTATTTATAAAAAAAAATATTGCTCCGTTAATTCTTCGAAAAAGGTCAATGATGATTTTTAAGAATAAAATAATTTCTTAACTAATTATTTAAACAATTGAAATATAAAAAAAACGATTATAAACAATAAAAAAATGTATTAGAAATTTTTTTTTCAAATCATAATTTTACCTATGCAAAAGATGGTAATTTTTTTTTTTTAAATCCCAAAATAGTCTGTTTATAAACAATTTCTTAACAAATGACGTAAACATTTTTTTTCCAATGTTAATTAATACCTATATTAGATGCAAAAACAGCAATATGAGATATTACTAAAAAAAATTTTTTATAACATTTTTGGAAATTCCATTTTTTGTTAATTTAAAGAAATTATAATTAACAAATCAATAAACTTTAATAATAAAAAATGGCATTGCTTCATTGAGTACCTAAATGAAAAGAGCTCCACGAAGCGAAAATTTTATAGACCAATTATTTAAACTTTTATGTCGTAATTTATAAAAACAGAGATTGAAAAAAAATTTGTTAATTAGCAATGGTGTAACTTTTTGAAAAATCGACATGAAAATTTTTTTCTACCGAGGTTTTTTTCGTTCAAGTGTCTAGATTACACCATGATTTATTCAAATTTTTAAATTGTCATTTAATACTATAAAAAAATTTTTTTAGGTGATATAACGGCTTTTTAGACGGCGCGCCTATGCCGTAACAACCTCGCGGAGCCCTATTTTCAGCGTTAAAAAAAATTATAAATAAAAGAGATAGAGTTCCGGATTTTTTCATTGGAAATTTCCTCCTCTTTCAGGATCTCTTTTCATAATTCCTTATATATCATTATTTTAGAAATAATTAACGAAAAACGAAACACCTTATTTTTTGAATCTTATTTTGTTAATAACAATCGCAATTTTTTACGTGCTGATAAACCCTCAAAAAACATTTTTCTAGACGTCATTCCGAATCGAATGAGCTTATCGCTCATATTTTTAGGAGCTTTATATCTATTTAACACGTTTTTGAACTTGTTGATTAGACTACAAGGTGAGGTTGCCAATACGTTCGACATCACCTTGAAGGTAACCCTACTTCTGGCAACAAGTACATCCTTGTTGTCATGGAGAATTTTATCAAATGAGTGGGGTAACCAGGTCATTGGTGGACAACATGTTCTCAAGATACCGATGAAGCTATATTCCGACCAAGGGTGGAATTTCGAGTCAAAGTTATTCAAGAAAGTTTGTGAGCTGATGGGCGCTTCACCCCCGTCAGATGGCATGTTCGAAAGATTCAACCTAACTATCAAAGAGCACCTTTCCAAGATAGTGGAGAAATATCAGAAAGTCTGGGACAGACACCATCCACTATTTCTGATAGCATACAGAGCAGTTGTCCACGATTCAACCAAGCTCACCCGGCTAGCGTTATCTCCAGAAGGAAACTTCGATTGTCCTGTGACTTGGTGTTTGAATCATCAAGCAACCAAGATATTGAGGTGGGGGACTATGCAGCATGTTGAAAATCTACGAAACAGTTCGGAAGAAGTTGAAACTGGCAAGTGACAGGATAAGAGCTCGTTATTATTTGAAACATAATTCAAGAGGATTGAAAAAGGTGACCAGAATTGGCTGTACAACCCACGGCGGAAGATGTATCTCCCAAATGAAAACTGTGTTGGGAAGGACCGTACGAGGTGAAGAAGAGAATCAACGACGTGGTTTATAGAATCCAGCATAGCCTTAGGTTATTCACATCGAAAGACTGAAACCCTATCATGGTGAACCAATGGGTGTTTCGATCATTACGATCATGGTGAACCAATGGGTGTTTTGATCGATACGATCAAAATGAGAAGGGACCAGTGTTACGAAAATAAGTACCGTACGCCCCTGCGTTGTTTATCTCGCACACACCAGATCATGTTACGGTCGCTAACCTAGACGGAATACCACGGTCACGGCGGTTTTCCCATCGAATGATCCAGACGTTTCTATGAATTGCTCAAAGATCCAGAAAGCGAAGGACGAGGATGAATATAGTCGGGCATACTGCCGAAAGAAGGGGTTATTCAGTTATTCAGTCATAGCGAGTTTAAGGTGCGGTACGCGAAATATTTTGAAGAGTGAATATGAATTGAGTACTTTATTGTCAGAGTGAATTATTGGTTGTGTTTTCGAGGGGTAATAAACGGACAATAATTTAATCGAGTATTTTTTATAAAGTTTTGTATTAATGTTTTATATTATATCCAGTCACATTACATTGATCTGCACTTCGAAAATGAAAAACTAATCGCACTGAACTGAAGAAACTTTCATCCACTGATATTTATTGGGTTTATTACATTTTCACATTCAAAATGCATTTATATTGGTCCAACAATATCATGTTGTTACAATTCTCAGATTTTTATAATGATAGCAATTTTGTTATAAATAATGATCATCCTATCAACATAAACAATGTAATTTGAATGATTTCTCAACAATTCCAGGCAACCATGACCAATGGAGAATGAGTTGTCCTTGATGAGCCTATGGTTCCGTGGAGGGGAAGATTGGTCTTTCTACAATACCTTCCAACTAAGACACATAAGGGCCTACAAACGTTGCACTCCAGAAGGTTGTACCTATAACCTTCAGATATATAGAAATAATACTTCAACCGCACGTCAACATACTTAGAATGTTTGTATGGAACGTCTACAGAAATGTACAATTGTGCGAAGACTTTCTTATTAGCTAAATAAACAATATTATTGAAATTTCCCGAAACAGGTCGATTTTTATTTCAATTTCCTGTTTTTTTTAATAATTACTCAATATACAGGGTAACCTAGCTTCGAGTAATGACGTTTTTTTTAATTTCCGGAGCAACCTTGCTGAGCTGATTCCAAAAAATGTATCACAAGATGCGTCAAATTGGTACAGGGTGGGCAACAATACCAAAATTACAACTTATTTACAAAATAATAAATAAAGAATACGAGTAATACAAAAATTAAATACATTTACATATTGTCATACAACTACTGTAATAAACTAATAAAAAACACGCCGTATATTTTCAACATGGTATCAGTGATCTTTGCCCCTCGACTATACCGTATATTTTTATCATTTGAAGATATTTTCTGCCATTTGTTTGTTCATTTGACGTTGAAAACTGTCATAAACATGGAAGTTCAATTCTGTATTTTACGTTTACGTGAAATAGAATCAAAATTTATCATATTGAAAATGCCTTTATCTAAAAGGGAGAGCAATGAAATTTTATTCATGAATGGTGTTGGCGATATTATGCGGACTCAAGAGGTATGCAGATTATTCCATGAAATGCACCCAGATCGTGAAGCTGTTTCACAATCTATTGTAAGTAGAATAGAGCAAAAATACATAGAATTAGGACATGGAGGGATGCACCAAAGCAAGTTAATGAAAATATTCAACAAAATGTAATTCTGCCGGCAGTTGAGAATACACACTGTACAGTGCGGGTATGGATTTGAATATTGGAAAGTCTTCAGGTTCGAACATTTTTAAGAAGGTAAAATACCATCCTTATGAAGTAAGTCTCGTCCATGAATTGGCTGAAGACGACGTTGACCGAAAAACTGAATTCTTCGAGTACATGAATGACCAAAATAATAGATATAACAATTTCATCTCGCTTGAGTTTTATTTTCAGACGAGGCAATGTTTTATTTGAACGGGCATGTTAATCGGCAAAACACCCATTATTGGTCTGATGAAAATCCACACTGGCTGCAAGAATACCATATTGGTCCATATTTTTCTGATTAAAATTTGACAGGAGCATTGTATCTGGATTTCCCACAAAATAAATTCGTGATTTGACCCAGCTTTTCCTGATATTCGAATAGCCAATAATTTTAACCACAGAATCTGGTTTCAACAGGATGGTGCACCGCCACATTTCGCTGCAACTGTACGCGAGTTTTTAAACATAACCTTTCCAGATCGGTGGATAGGACGAAGGGGAACAGTGAAAAGGCCCGCTATCACCTGACTATGACCAGACTTCTTTCTATGGAGTTATTTAGAATCTAAAGTCTATATTAACAGACCTGGCAATATACGTGACCTTAAAGACCGAATCTTGCAAGAAATGCAGAACATAACACCCGCTGTGCTATAAAATGTCAGAGACGAAGTTAATGCCCGAGTAGGTCATTTTCTAGCGTTCAATGGAGAACAATTTGAAAATTTACTGTGAATTTTCTTTTGTTTGTTTTGGTAGTGTATCCAGTATCCTTCATTTATTATTTTGTAGAAATACATCAACCAATAACTTTCTAAAACACCTTTCACCAATTTGACGCTACTTGTGATACGTTTTTGGCATCTGCTCAGCAAGGTAACTCCGGAAATAAGAAAAATGGGGTGTTCCGTTAAAAAAACCGGTGATGACGTCATTACTCGAAGATAAGTCACCCTGTATATTGAAAAATTATTTCAAAAAACACTAAATTAAAATATAAAATCTACCTATTTCGGGAATTTTCAATAGTATTGTTTATTTAGCTAACAATGAATTCATGCGTTACTTTATGGACGCACTATATATCTGTGGCACGCTGAGGAGCGATACAAAACTAAATCCGGAAGACGTAATCAATGAAAAGTTGAAAACGGTCAAATTTACGGTCAACAAAACCAAGATTGAATCCAAGTTATACAATGGGTTGATAAGTGTCCTGTTCTGATGATGATGAGCTGTTATCTCATATAGAAAAAGGTGAAGAGGAAGTGGATATCTAAACTATTAAATGGTACAAGAAAGTTTTCTTCAAAATATATTCAAGTGTATGCGTAGTGAATTCTTGGGTTTAACACAATAGTTTTGGTGACAACTGAAAACATATATTCTACAGATTCGCGAAAAATGATAAGAGGATCTTCTGCAATATGAAAATATTGCGGAATCGAAAAATGCAAGGAAAAATCCCACACCAGTGGAAAAGCTCATCAGTTGTGCAAATATTAAGGGTAAGCAGGGATGAACAAAAAAAAAAGCACTTTGTGTTGTTAAACAATTTCCAGAGACAAGTCAGAAATAAAGCTAAACGAGTCTCCACATTTCGTCAAAATTGTTTAGAAACACCAACAATGTGTCTGCATTCCTTCAACAAAGAACATAAGTGATAAATATGCATTAGCTTTGAAGAATAATGGTAGACACGTCTGCAAGAACGTGTTGATATCCCTAAAGTAATTTTCCGCCTTTTTATTTGGATTACCACCTCCAAGGTTGTGTTAGCCTTCAACTTTGGGACTCGTGGAGTTTGGCAGCAAGTTTCCATTGGATTTCCACTCTTTCTTAACATCCCCTGTTTGACGCTGAGCGGAACGTTGGAGAGTAGGCCATTTTGAATGAAAAGAAAATTTCTTTCTTTTATTTTTTGTCCTCCAAGTGCTCTTTTTTTTCTTCTTCTTCTTCTTTGAGCTACTTGATCGAATGCTTTGGGACTAGGACAGCTCTCATTAGACTTTGCCTATGTACTTGAGTTTGATTATTATAGTTCAAATTTGGATACTTACCCAATAATCTTTATCTGGCATATTGTGACGTACATCTGATAAAATGTAGGTTCTCATTATCAGTCTATGTTCCGGTTGACATCGAAATGTATGTCATGGTCATTTCTAATTTCAAGTTCTATGACTCCATGACAGAAAATTCATTTGTCATGGCCAATCACCTTTCAATCATGTCACATATTGACGAGCTTCGAATACACTCCAACCATGGACAATCTAGTTATAATGATTTCAAATAATTGTCATCCAGAATAATCCTAGACCAAGTTGAATTTTAATAGGTATGTCCTGTGAACTTCTATAATATTTGTTTGAAGGTTGTAGACGATGTGGTAACTTGATTACTCTCGTTTTGGACGACCATCGTCTTAATGTATTTAAAAGATTTTGACGACGTTTCAAATGCTTGTATCTGCAATCGTCTTCAGGTGAATACCACGTCGTTTGAATCCATTAAGACGGTGGACGTCCGAAACGAGAGTAATCAACTTCTACATTGTTTGATGTAACAAAGATATTCTAATGGGTTCTTGTAGACCTGACGAGTAAGTAACCTCACTTTTTTAAAGTTCAACATTTCTATTTAATATTCTATTTCAAATCGGTACGTGCACACAGCAAGAAATTTTACTTTTTTGAGGAACGTTTGGACGAAATATGCAGGTGGAAGTGCCCCAAATGAAAAATGCTAGTTCATTCCCAAAGTAACCGAGTATGGAAAATACTTATTTTCAATTTCTTCGGAAGAAATCAACGCCAATGTGAAGTTACATGCGTATAGAAAAGAGTTTCATTTCATATTTCAACAAACGAGTTGTTCAGATCGAGCAATAATCCACACAATCTGCCATTATCCTCAAATCAAGCAACCAGAAAAGAGTTAAAAAAAAATTGATTTAGTTTTCCTTTTGCGGTCCATTCTATTACATCCTTAACCAAGCCTGAAATAAAAAGCTATTTCTTCTTTTATTTCATTTTACCAATAAGATAAGTACCGTTTGTTGGCCTATATTTGAAATTTATTACGGGAGACCGAACCTCTGAATTTCGATTTATTTTGAAATATAAACAGGATGTTTTGTTCAAAATATCAGATTAGGAATCATTGCTACTGAAAGATGATACCATCGTTTATGATAATCTCTCGAAAGGAATTCATGTTCATAAAACATTCTGAAAGTTATCTTTGAGATATCTTAAAAAAAACATCATCTCCGACCTCAAAAACATTCAGGTTCCAATTATGAATAGATTGTGATCATAGATCAGTAAACTCGTCTTGAATTGATAAATTTCGATAAAAAAATCGTCTCCTACTTCAAAAGCCCCTAGATACCAATTTTGAATAGAATCGGACATATCATATAGATATATACATGAAAGGAAAAATGTGTGGCATATCAGACAAATTATTGAATTAAAGAAAAAAAAACCGACGATCTCTGAATCTCTAGTTAGATGCTCTACCAACTGAGCTATTGAGGACATAGATTCCATCCGCATATTTGTGAATCGCTTTTTCCCTTAATTCAATGTAAATGTTAGGAAGGTAGAAAAGATCTTGAGTAGTACTCATCAGTGGTCATCAAGACTGAACCTCGATATAAACTGTCACGTCGATGGTGATGTAAGGGTGAAAGATTAATTGGTCTTGATGGCTATTGGTGAGTACTACTCGGGATCTTTTCTACCTTCCTAGCATTATTATTAAATTATGGGAAATAGCGATTCACAAATATGCCGATGGAATCTATGTCCTCAAAAGCTCAGTTGATAAAGCATCTAACTAGAGATTCAGAGGTCGTGGGATCGAATCCCGCTTGAGGATGGTTTTTTTCTTTGATTTAATAATTTGTCTGATATGCCACAATTTTTCCTCTCATGTATTTCTCACAGACGCAATATTCCACTTCATTATTACATATTTAGCAAAATCTTATCAGTGGTTGGAGATCACCTTCCTGAACCTCGATTGAAACTGTCACGTCGATGGTGATGGTCTATATATTCTAGAGATTTGGTATAGGTAAATGGAATGTGAAGAGGAGACTTTCAGCATATTTTTTTCTTTCCGGTCACTTCCGGTTTTGAATTTTTAAATAGAACGCACTGTATATTGTAACATTTTTTTATTTCTGAAACAATTCTGGATCAGAATGTGACACTTTGAAAAGGTTTTACGCCTATTTAAGTTTTTTAGAGGCACTTTTAATTGCATCTAGGTGTCCATGATCGGACGTAAACTACTCTGAGGACCTCAGGTAATGTCAGAAAATTACAATAGCAAAGTGTTAGTAACAAGTAGGAAAGATAGGAATAGGACAAATTGGCAAAATTACATTTTCGTGTCTATTATTTTTCAAATGGCGACCATTTTTCGACAAGCACTTTCTGAAAAACGGATTTTTAGACGAATCTAACGATACTAATTTATTTGCGATTGGATTAAAAATATGAAATATAAATTAAATATTACTAAGGAAAATACTGGGTAATAACTTATTTACTTTTGTCAAGTGTGCCATGGATAGCCATGATGCATAATATTTTGCAGTTATTTTTATCAAGTCTTCTTTGGAAAATAAAACACTCAAATGACAGTGATATAAGCTTTATGAGCAAACAGTAAAAGTTTTTTGATTTTAGTTAAATTTTAGTTTAATTTTTCTTCAAAATAACGTGAGTGGATATGTTATTAATATTTGGAGAATGACATAGAAATTCAAGGAATGCTGCTGAGTTGTATGCCCAGAGATAGCCCAATTGGCAACATCCAGCCCATCAGTATTTTCCGTATGTTGAGAATTGTTTTAGGCAAGAAGAAAATTGAAAGGCGGAACAGAGGTTTGTCACAAATGAAGAGACTGATATTAAGTTTCTTGCTAGGGTCGAGGTTGATAAAACGGTTTCTTTAAGAGAAATTAGTCGAAAAATGCAGATAAGTCACGAATCAGCAAGGAAAATACTGAAAAAGCAGGGATATCGAGCTTTTAAATATCAGTTACATCAACATTTGTATGCTGACGATGGCGAGTTAACCCAAATTTTATCAATTTCATTCTATTTTCCGACGAATTACGATATACAAATTAGGGTATGTTCAATAAGCAAAATACTCGGTGCTGGGCCCAATAGAATCAACATTTTTCAAGAGAGGTCTGGCGTCAATGTCTGGGCTGGTATCGTTGGAAACAGAATAATTGGGCCAATATTGTTTCAAGGTCAGGTAAAATGAAATCGAGGATCATCTTAATAATCTACCTTTAGCATTTTTTTGGCAAATTTACTTCCAACAAGATGGAGCAACCCTCATGATACCAGAGAAGTTCTTAATTACGTAATACAGCATTCTAATAATCGAGTTATTACAACCAATGGTCCAGTACGGTGACCTGCCCGCTCACCGGATCTCACTGTGCTCGATTTCTTTATTTGTGGATATGTTAAGGAAAAGGTTTACTATGCAACAGCCCGAGTCACTCTTGAAATCTCAGAAGAAATGATTCTTCTTTAAGATAACCTCCTGTGGGGTTTTCATGTTGAAAAGGGAAACAATCTCAATTGAATATTGAATAGAAATATTTTTCTTTGAATTGAAAAATCCACGATGAAAATTAAGTTATTTTTTGTGGATTCCTAACAGAAAACAACTACTTCCCCGGCTAAAGCCACGCTGGACATTGAACTACATCTGTAGATAATCTGGAAGGACCCTAACTCAAAAGAAAAAATCTGAAATTGAAAATTTGCATTTTCATTCAGAAAGTTATGTGATTTTATATTCCAGTCTTAATTGAGAACTCATATAGATGAATGTGGCAAAGAAGAATGTTTTCCAAAAGAGAGTACTCACCAGAAATCATGTGTAACAATGACGCAAGAGAGGCATCGCATTCACTAGGTCTTCAATACATTTTTGTCGATGAAAATCTATTTCAATATTCAGTTGAGATTGTTTCCCTTTTCAACATTTCGAGCTACTTTCGAATCCCCCATAACCCAAGAACTCTCACACTCGCAATGTCTGATGAGGCTTCCTTGAACACCTGGAATCCCGAATTCCATGAAAAACCCTATTATAGTTCTGGAGCTATTAATGTCTGAAAAGTGTCACTTCTCGATGACTGAGAAACTTGAAATTTGGCATCTAGGTAGATAATTGAGCGTTTATAAAGCAAACAATCTAAAAACTACAAATTGAAATCAAATTCAGCCTTAAAAAACATACGAATTAGAACGCGTCAAGTCTAAGTTCAGATATAGAAAGATGCTCAAACACAAACCAGTTATGTTCTTGTGACACAAAACTTTTTTGTGAAAAGAAAATTGAATACCATTAAGCAGAAATTAAAACGTAAAATAAATAAAATTGAATCTATTGAAAAAGAAAAATTATTGTACAAACAAAAATTTTGCTGTGGTGTTGAAAAATTATTTCAAAGGTATTCCTGTATTCATATGAAACTGATAACTTTTATTTTTCTAGGATTTCTCTCGGAGTTTTTGAAATATAAATATAAAAATGAAAAGGTGGCCAAAGGACGTATACAAAATAATACAGTTTGCAGAAAAACTCTCCGAATACTTCAGTCTGGGCCATTGCAGAACAAAAATATAAAGAGTTTGTTACGCAATGCAGTAGTAGCATGATTTTCTTTGTATTTGCAAGTTTTTCAACCTACTCATCCAAGCAGTAGCAGAATAATTTATTTCTGAAGACATACATGAAATTCAATTGATAAAAGGCATTGTGAACCGATTCATTAAATGCCGATTACCATATCACGCCAAACTTTGTAATGAAGACATTCAAAAAACCAAACCAAATCGGGTCAGGGGCACAAATTAACAAAATTGGTACTGTTCAATAATCAATAATATTGCTATTTTGTGATTATGAGTTTTCCATTAATTGAATATTTAATATAAATGTTCAATTTATTCAACCTACAATCCATTTTTCCTCTTTTTAACCGACTTCAAAAAAGATTCCTCAGAATATATTTTTTAAGTGCCTACCTATGTACAGCGATAATTCTTCACCACCTTATCCGATTATTTTTTTGGTAGAAAGGGTGGTGGTTCCATATAAATTTGGTCAAAATCAGATAATGAGATTTTTTTTGGGTCGGTTTTCTTAAATTACTTGTGGAAACATAATTTCGACTGTCTGATGGTAGTGTGGCCTCTGGAAAAGTGCCCGTATGTGATTTCAAATCGATCACGTTGATGATATATGTAATAAACTGTGAACTTATTGTTTTTTTGCCTTTCAAATAATTATATCTGCAAAGAACCATTAAAATTTTAAATATTACGTTATGCAGTGGTAGTCCTATGTTGACGCGGTCTATAAACATGAACTAGACAGAGAGGAATATACCTCAATACGGCGGGTTGCATATATAGGCCGCTTGCCTCAATATTCGTTGATTCAGCCGCTTTTTCAGTTGTTTGTTCCCACGCCGATTTTTCTCAAAATCCAGGGGCAGATTCAGCCGCAGTGAGCATTTCGGACACGGACCTGAAAGTTGCACCAAACCAAATTCTGAATTCCACAGAGGGTTCTAACAACCCCAAACCGATCGAAGAATCCAAAATTAATCAAGATTCAACCAACGATGACACTGTTCAACTGCCAACGGAACGGACGCCACGAACGCTGAAAAAACAACAGGTCCTTCCTATCACTGTTAGGGACAAGAGTTTGTGGGTGACAGTCAACTCACTATTCAAGTCCAACAATATAAAACAGAGAATGTCTTTGACGGCATAAAAATATTTCCCAACTCTCCTGACGACTATCGAAAAATATCTAGCATCTTCAGGGATCAAAAGATCGCTTTCCATAGCTATTCTCTCCCTGAAGTTAAATAACTCACGGTCGTCTTCAGATGCGCTTCTGAAATCCTGTCATGCGATGACATAAAAGCTGAGCAGATTGAAAGGGGGTTTGCCCCGGAATCAGTGGCTCGATTACACAAGTTGAACGACGAGAAAAAAGCTCTCCCACGTGTACTCGTTCTCAAAAGTGAAGAACAGAGAGATATTCCAACTATCAAGGGCATACTCAACGTCCGAGTGACAGCAGAACCACAGAGGCCCAGGACCTCTGTGGGACAATGTCACCGATGCCAGAAGTTCGACCAATGTCAGCTGAATTCCTATGCCATCCCCGCTTGTGTCAAATGCGTGAAAAATCATATCTCTAACGATTGTACAAAGCTTAGAACTGAAAAAGCAAGGTGTGCGAACTGTGAAGAGGAGCACACTGCGAATTATCGAGGCTGCCCCAAGTGTCCTCGTATAAGGCGTAGAATGAATCCCACGAGCACGTAACATCACAACCCGAGATTTTTTCCTGCAAACTCAGGTAGGACACCGGCAGGGATGTCATATACAACCCCCTGCACAATCAGCTCAACTTAATAGCCCCAGAGACATTCTTTCAACTTTGGATCAAATGAGGGCGCTGCTTGCACAGTTCGCTGAAGCACCCTCCACTGGTTTTAATCCTCACCAAAGGGCGAAAAGCAGCTTCCGAGTTTCATCAAAGCAGTGATTTGGTATTGTAATGGCCTTCTCCAGAATAGACTTGAGTTTCAAGAGTTTTTTGTAGAGAACAACATTGATGTTACTTTTCTGCAAGAGACTCGTTTTAATGGAGAAACTGTTAGATTTTCTTATTACAAAATGCTTAGAAATGATCGCTTGGGCGTCCGGGTGGCGGCGTTGCCATTTTGGTAAAACGTTGTCATTCGCATCTCCAACTTGGCATTTCCAATGATGATACCCATGGTATAGAAACATTAGGTATTGTTTTCAACACGAGGAGCGTTTAATCAGTGCTTACAACCCTCCGAACAATCGAATACTTTCTGAGGCGCTCGATACACTCTTGATGGAAACAGATCATGGATGATCTGAACGCTGAGCACACACAATGGAGTCGTGTTGCCAACCAGAACGTACGCGACTGTGGCAACATTGTGACAGGTATGAGTACCAGGTGTTGGCTCCAGATGAGTCGACGCATTTTGCTCATATCAGGGCCGATGTGCTTGACATTGCTTTGGCCAGTAACATCACCTGGAACTGGGATATTCGCGGTCTTGCCGAGTTGGGCTCCGATCACGAGGTGGGTTGGGAGAAGTTTCGTTTGCTTCTGTAGACAGGTTACTGTGCTCCTGAGAGAATGGATTATCCACTTGAGTTGGAAGAGGCCGAAGCACGTTACAAACTCACCATCAAAAATGCTCTCAAAGATTCCTCCCGAAGGGAACCGGCTCCTAGATATCAGGATAAATTTTCTCGTAGGGTTAAAAACCTAATCCACGAACGTAATCAAAGGAGCCTGTTCCCTGTTAGCAGAATTCGCGCAAAAGAGTTTAATAGGGAGGTTAGAAATAACATAACCGATTTTAGGAATGAAAGATTTGGCACGACACTAGAAAACTTAGGAAATGATGGACAACTTTGGAAATTACATAGAAATTTAAAGCCTTGAAAGTGTGATTTTCCCCCTATTCATGGTGAGGTCGACATGTTCTATGACTCCGGTTCCAAAGCTCAAGCCTTTGCTGACTCGATGGAAAGACAATTTAGACTGAATGAGCGTCCAGACGATGATCTAGATCGTGATCTTTTGCTTGAAAATCGGGTTCACCGCACTCCTAGACAACCCAATCATGATGTCATTCGTCCGGATTCGTTGGATGAACTTAAGGCGCATATTGAAGGATTAAATTCCAAATGAGCTCCTGGTTGTGACGGAATTTCTAATCGCATGATTAAGAATTTTCCGGACAACCAAGTGCAGTCACTTTTGAATATCATCAACAACTCTCTGCGCCTTAAAAGATTCCTTCGAAGGTACAAGCATGCCATCGTGGTTATGATTCCGAAGGAAGGACAAAACCCGACCTTCCCGCAAAATTATCGACCAATCAGTCTGCTTTGCTGTTCAGCAAAGTTGGCTGAGAAAATCGTTCTAGAAAGGCTTGTTGATGAAGTGGAGGACAGAAATGTCCTACCGAATGAGCAGTTCGGCTTTCGTCGCGCTCACTCCACCGAACTACAGGTTCTGAAGCTGGTGGAAAACACTAGTCACCTCATCAAATACGAGTACCAGTGCCCATATCGTACTTCTCGATATGAGTAAGGCCTTCGATAGAGTATGGCACGAAGGCCCACTCTGCAAATTGATTGATTTTCACCTGCCTCTGAGCCTGGTGAAGTGGATAAAGTTGTATCTCATGGGTAGGACTTTTCAGAACAAGGACGACGATTTCCTCTGGGATTCGAGAGGAATTGGGGCTGGTATTCCGCTGGGGGCAGTACTGTCTCCTGTTCTATACTCCCTTTTTACATCCGATATACCAAGAAGCAAACATGGGAAGGTCTCCATGTTCGCCGATGATACGGCTTTACTTTCTTTTTCACCCAACCACTCAATGGGTATCGTTTACTTGCAGAATGCATTAAACGACCCCCATCAGTGGTATCTGGAGAGGATAAACATTTTTTAACTAAAAATTTATCCGACGAAAAAATCAACTGAAGAGCAAAAAATAAAATGAACCTTTTCAGTCTAAATGATAATTGAGCTCCTAAACTAATGTAAGTAACTGATTGTGAGTCGGCGCCAAACAAACAATTATCGAAGATTATTATCTATGAAAGTAATCAAAACGCAGCCGTGCATCTCGCTGCCATCATTCTACGCTTTACCTAATTCAATTGCTAGTTTGTTTGGCGTCGACTCAAAATCAGTTACTTACATTAGTTTAGGAGCTCAATTATCATTTAGACTAAGAAGGTTTATTTTATTTTTTGCTTTTCAGTTGATTTTTTCGTCGGTTTAATTTTTTGTTAAAAAGTTTTTATTTTTTACTTTTCAGTTCCGTATTTCGTCGGTTTGATTTTTTGTTAAAAAGTTTTTATTTTTCAATTTTTTGTGGCTAAAATCTACCAATTACTACCTACTTGTTTTTTTGATTACTTCCAAAATACTTACTTACCCACCTTACTTCAACTATTACCAGTTAAATAATATGATTATCTACGTTTACTATTTGTTGTAATATAAATTATTTTCGTTGTTCTGGTTAGTTTATTTCATTACTTTGTATATCATTGCATCCTCTCATAAAATATACTGATTTTGACGGATGTGAAACAAGAATAATGTCAGTAGCGATCTGTCATTGTCAACTACGTATGTGTGTGCTAATGTTCACTAGTGAAAATCAATTATCCCCTATTTTCCTACCCGTAAGGGTGGCAATTCCTTCCGAAATCCAAATATAAGGTATACCCTATCTATTAAAAAAAGAATCATCCAAATCGAAGGACCCAGTACAAAGTTACGCCTGATAGAATCGGTTAACGGACCAGAATTCAGAGGGTGAGTGATCAATAGTCTTCATTTCGCTACCCTTAGGGGTGGATTTCATCTTTTAAATTCAAATGGGACCAAAGTCGAAGTACACCCTATCCACTGAAAAAAGAATTATCGGAATCGGACGCCTCAGTAAAAAGTTATGCGTGATCATACATAAAAAAATATGATGGAAAAACATAAAATATACGGGTCGAATAGAGAACCTCCTCCTTTTTGGTTTCGTCGGTTGAAAATGAAGTTGAATCCCGATAAAATGCAAGCGATCTCGATGAGTCGCAAGAGGGGAGAGGGGAGTGAATATCTCTGGAAAAGAAATAGAATGGTCAAAGCAGGTCAAGTTACTCTAAATCGTCGGCTCACCTGGAAACCGCACGTGAATATTGTCAAAAATAAAATCGCGAAGAAAATATGCTGATCAATTGGAGAAGCAAACTTTCTCTTAGAAATAAAATGAAGATTTATAAAATTATGTGCAGGCCTGTCATTTTGTATACCTTTGCCGCCTGGGGCCAAACCTGCAGGACTAGCATTCGCGTCCTGGAACGGGCGCAAATGAAAGACCTGCGGATGATAACGAACGCTCCGTGGTATGTGCGGAACGATCAGATCCTCGAAGACTTTAACCTGCCTTCCTCCGGGAGTATTATCAGAGACCGCAATCGGAAAGTATTCGATTGCGCTTTAACCCACCAGAACCCTCTAATGAGGGAAGCCGCTGATTTTAACATAGACGACCCCTCGCGCTATAAACGTCCCAGGCACTCCCTGGAGTGATGGGCTACTTATCTACCCATACCGGGCAGTGAAAGCTGCACCCTCTAGAAAAATTATATTTTTCAAAATTCAGATTCAAAATTCTTTCTCGGCCATTTTTGAGAACCACCATCATCGCAAGGGCTGGAGACAGATTTTCAGTCCTTGTCCAGTCGCTCACTTATTTGAAGCACAAAGAGTAAGACTTCGGGTTACGCTCGCCTTTAGTAACAGTGATTCTGAACACATATAGCTCACGGAGTACTGACATGGGGATCAGCCGGAAAGACCACTATGAATAAACTATTAGTAACACAAAAAAGAATCCCCATATAATTGAAAAAAATGGACTCAACTCACTCAACTGACAGATGCTCTCTATTTCGAAACAAATATATTCGATCCAGTACAGCTCTTCTTTATGCATACTAATATAAAATCTTTTGAATCAAAACACAAACATGAGAATAGAACATGAATTCAATACTCGAACCAAACAAAATTATTTCAAAATGCCTTTCATGAATAAAGCTATAGGACAAAAAAGCCACATCTCAAATTATACAATGTGGTAGGGCAATCAAATAAAAAGTTCAAAAAATCAAAACGAAATCCAAAAAACCATTGATTGACTACATCACTAGCTTGCCACGTACAGAGGAACATAAACTAGTGTATTCCTAATTTTTCATACAGAAATAAACATTCATAGTCTTTAATATGATTATATACTTGTACATTTCTCTATATTATATTTTACTTCCTGATTGTAATCTAATTTTCACAGCCACACACAAATTGGGAACAGCGTGACTTCTCTTGTTTATTGAATTATTTTTTACGCTGAGACTCCGTTCATATTGTACTTGTTTATAAATTATTATTATTAATGAGCCAAAAAAAATGTATTACCATAAAAACTTCGCTGTTTCCAAAATTTGGACGAATTTGACTTAAAAAGCATTTTTTCCAATTTTTACCACTGTAATTCGTTATGAAATGGAATTATACACTCCTTATTCAGGGGTGTGCAAGATGTTAGATCACATACTGTATACACCGAAAATTCACTTCTGACTATCTTTAATTGAATAAAGACGAATTTTGAGTTATCTATCACACACTAGCATTTTGATTTACATTATTAACATTCATAAAGAACATTATATTATGTTGGAATATTCTTTAGTATAATATTCTAATAAAAACTATTTCACGACTTGAAACAACATCTACAGCACGTTACATGAGGACAACACAATACTGCTGCTGATGTACCTAAGTACCACGAACGCATCATCGGTTATCTAGCACCAAGCACTGAGATTCTATTTTCAACAGCGTACCCATCGAGACGATACCGACGATGGTACCTCGATTACCCACCCAACGTTAGTGTCATGTCCAGGTAGGTGAGCACACCTGATGCTTCTTGCTGGGTACCGCTCGCAGGTGGTACCTTTGGAAGTGGGTACCGCGGTACCTTTGTATCGGGAGAACAGAATACGCGAGGAGGTTCATTCGAACTCACCTGTTCGAGATAGCATCAGGTGAATTTGCGGCGTTGCCGGAATGTGGAGAAAATATGTAGGCTGCGGGAACTATTACTGTTAGGTACCGCGTTGCCAGGCATTTGAAACTTGGAGTTGAGGTTAGATGTGATACGTCTGCATCATATTTCCTGAAATATTTTATTGTATTAATATCGATGTTATTTGTACATATAAATATAGAATTCCATTATAATGTTATGATTCGGTATCATGAGGAAATTATGAAAAGTGCAGCATGGATGTATAAGTGATTTTGAGAAAAACCGAAATTTCGACTTCAAACGTCGATTAAAATTTAAAATGCTATTTTTTGTTATTAAATCAACAAATATGTTTGTTGGGACAATTGAGAGGTTCCATTCGCTTATTCTTTGGAGATGTGTAACGTAGCTCATGAATTCTGTAAAAAATTTATCAAACTTTTGGGATACAAAAAATTTAATGTAGATTGTTCATCCCATTTACACTATTTTATTGAACTATCACCCAGCTCATCATATATGTGCGATATAGGTATTATTATTTTACATAAGGCTGGAATAACGTTATACAAAAAATTATGTTTATTACATACTTTGTTCATGTGGTGGAAGTTACAGGTGAAACATCGAGACCATTAACAGTAGACCAAAAAGAACATAAAATTTAGATAAATAAAAAAATATATGGTACAAAAATATCAGAACACACCTTTATATCTGATGGCGATCATATGAAAGAATTATATAAATATTTTAAGGATATTACAAAACCAAGAATAGAGGATGGAGGAGGTTGAAAGAAACTGCCTGCATTATTGTATTGCCTACTTTTCAACAATATCTATCAAAATGTATCACATATGATTATCTCTTCTCATAGGCTATACGAATCTGGTCACATAAGCCAGGTAATAGGAATTTTTTAGACATGATGGCACAGGTCCAAGAAACTACCTGAATACTCATAATGAAACTGGACAAATTTTAATTCGGTACAGAAATGTATTAATATCTCAATAGGTTCATATTAGGAAAAATACAAAAAAATAACCTTATTTTATGTTAGCATAATATATGCGGAAACCAGTTTTTACTTAATTTAGAGTGCTGATTTTATTGTCCTTGAGATCTTGTAAAAGATTCTCCGAAAAGCTTCTTGATTCTTGATTTTGAAGGAATATTGGTACTATGTACATTTTGAAATTTCGTTAAAACTATAAAAAAATCGAAAATTGATGAAGAACAATAAATGAAATAAATTGTTAAAGTGGGAATGGAAGGATTCGCACGCGTTCGTTGACAGTTAGATAGTCTGCAAACTTGCGCATCGTTTGGCATTAGTTCCATGAATTGGAATACAAAAAAGGCCCTAACAATATTTTTGTCTAGGAGAACCATGCCAAAACACAATCGTAACTAATTTCCGATATCAGAACCTTTATCCTTGTAATCACAATATAAACCTAAATTTTGAATTTTGCGCCACCAAGATTGAGTTAGGAGAAATCTGCACCCATGGATTGTGATATCACTCCATACAAGTTTTGTAAGGCGTCGTGAATAGCAGCTTCGAAGTCTAATACAATTTTTCTTATTTGAAGAAGCAAATTATGTACGGAACACAAATTTTTTACTTGTATGTTAGCTCGCACTTATCTTTCAGTAAGCATAATACTAATGCAATATAATGCCCATTGAAATAAACATGCACAGTAAAAAGTTGTTTACAAATTTTTGTGCATTATTGAAAAGTTCCATCCATATATAAAATTTCTGATTTAGCAAAAACTTCTAAATTTGTTTCACATCCCAGCACAATTATTGCTCGTGAACCTTCATTATATACCACAAAATCTTAATTTTTTGTTGTCTTGTAATTATTATGAAAGTCACTCACAAACTTATGTTCTTCCTCTTCGTTGCTCGGTACAGCCGGGTACGTTTTCCGGCGCTGATTGTACATATTATCCCTTACATATCTCGAATTAAAACGCTAACGTGGTCTGTTTTATCTATCACACTTGGAATAATTTTTCCACTATATCACTTCCTGCAAGCCGCAGTGACAATTTGCCTTGATATATTTTTTTGCTTTAGAGGATGATTATGCTGGTCTTTCTCGGAGGTAATAACTAAATTTTCAGTTGAGTCCATTGTGTAAATAAACAATTTTGAGCACTTTGGATTGTCACATCCCCACACTATTTCATTACTCACTTCAGCAATAATTGTTCGATGTTTGGAAAATGTATAGTTTCTATATTAAATTTGGGTCTCCCCTCGCTGACTCGACAGAACTTCAACATTGGAAAACATATTGACGGACAGAAATTAAATGAAATTTATTTAGTCTTTGCACTTGAACTATTTGATCTTTCCACAGCAACTGTGATTTCAATATTTTCAATAACCCATAACACCTGTCAACCGTAATTAGTAGGCCCGTACTGCCTGGGGTTTTTGTGATCTCTCTCGAGCATATTTATTGGTTACCTGAAGTGCCAGGTGGTTGAAAATATTAACCAGTTGCATTACGCCCCTTCTCAGAGATGAAGTAAGAAATGACAGAAAGTTGACCAAACACCCTACTAACACCCTACTTATCGAGATAACAATTATGTTATCTCAAATGATTATGACGGATTGCATGGCATCCACAAAATTAATATTTTAAAAAACTACTTTTGAGAACGGGGGATAGAGAGGAATCTTTTAATTCATTTTCCGATGAGTAAAACCAGATTACTATAAGTGACCGACAAAAAATTCAATAATTTTCTTAATACACTTGTGATATTGCGTGCGTTACGCAGTAACTTCGGAGCAATAGTTATTTAGGTAATCAACTAGTAGGCCAAAATTTGATAATAATCACAAAAGTTTCAAAGCTTCAGTAGAGTGAAGAGGACTTTCATATGATATGTAGTCTGATTTTGCAACCCTTTTTTCTGAACGGAAGATGTTAAAAATCAGGATTTAATGAATTTTCACATTATTACCGCGGAAAAATTTGCAAAAGTTCTGTAAACTTCTGATGTTTTGATAAATAGCAATTTACATCCGCTGATAAATTTGCTACCACTCATACAAAACGAAAATGTCTGTTTTATCGAAAAAAAAATGTTGTTAGTCCTAATTTTTCGATGAAAATTCCAAAAGTTCTGCAAACTCGAAAAAATAACTGAAATAATGTTCTTGAGAAGAGTTTTAAATTGCAATCTCTTGCGTCAAACGAAAAACATATTTTTTTCAATAAATTGATATTTATTGAAATAAGTATCGGAATTATTACAAAAGTTTCCAATAATGGTTGCAAGTGGAATTGACCTGACGTACAATGTTTTCATTGATTTGCAACTTCGTCTACAACACGGAAATGAGAGTAAAATAAAAAGAAAAATATTTTCGTATTTGTACTCTACCAAAAAAAAGCAAAAGTTTTGCGAATCGGACAGACAACTCATTTTACCAATTGGTGGCAGTATGATAATTTGCAAACTATGTTACAATGCGGAATATTAGGAATTAAAAAAATATATATTTTTGCAACACCTGTGTTATCTGAATAATAAAGTTTTTCATATACCTAATAAATGACATTCATTGTGTTACCAAGTTAACTCTCGACCAAGAAGAAGCTCGTCAACGGTAGGTGAAATCATTCAATGTTGAAAGCTAATGTTTTCGATACGAATTCAAAACATCATATCACAATTAGGAATTTGCATAAAAAATACTCTGAGTACGTTGATGGCGGATCGAGAATCTCTGGACACGTTTTGGAGGAAATATTGAGATTTAAAAAACAGTTGTACATTAGTACGATTAACCTACAACTGTGTTACATCACAGTGTTTTGTTTATAGATTAATGAATGCACAGCAGTTTAGTAACATGATTTATTACCAGAATAACAAAAAGACTGTCAATTGTATTTTTATGACAGACAACTCTATAACTAACCAAAAACAATTCACATTCATCTAATAGTTCTGGAGCTACAACTGGAATAGAATTGCCTTTTTCCTCTTTATTTTCAAAATTTTTATAAATCAAGAAAATGATTTTCACGTGTCGATTACATTTCAGTCCCCCATTCGGATTCAATAGAATTTTCCATGCGAAACCACAATTGGAGTAAGTAAGACGAGTGGAAAGGTAAATTGTAATTTTATGCAAATCAAGAAATACATACCCGTAGAAATTAAATTTGAGATGTAATGTCGATGCCACAAATTTTTATTTTTCAGCAACGTTTCTGTTTGATGAAAATTTAATGTCTTCCATAGTCTTTTAGCAGAATTTTGTAGTCTTTCGATTGTTGCATTCGAAAATATTAGATTGAATTTATGTCGCTGATTGGTCGAAAACAGTGATTGCTTCAGAGATTGATAATTAGTTTCAAATTTTTTAATGGGTACCTACGTAACCGTATTATTCTTCGGATGCAATTTCAATCAACCAGTACAAAATATGACAGATATACGCGATGGATAATCAAGTATTAAACTGGACCATTTAGATATGTTGTTTTAATTAGCATGTAAAAAATCTGTCTAATTTTAATTAATTTCAAATTTAATTTTAAAAAAAATGCAAAAAAAATATATTGGTGGATTAATAGGTTCCGTTTTTCGTATGAGGTTGCAAAGTTACATATCCACTGAGACCAATATTCTCTTTATTTGCAACCACAATAGAAAACTTTTGTAATTATTTCAATGCTTGTGTGTATTGAAAATGAGAGCGTCGATAAAAAAGTTTGATAAAGAAATGATGCGTTTTTCAGAAATGGTTGCAAATGTACGTGAATATTTAAAACTTTTTTTCTGTTTTTTTAAAGAAAAACTTAAACAATTGACAAAAATCAAGGTTCCGTAACTTTTACAAAGTTGCAAACTCAATGCATGTTGTAAAACACCATTACTCTAGGTATGCCTAGTTTGCAGAACTTTTGCAATTTTCAGTGCAATAATAAAGCATGAAAACGTTTTTTGCAATCAAAACAATGTTCCGTTCATCACAGTCTCCTGCAAAATTTTATAGTTTGTTTCCATTAATGCACTAACATACCATGGAAGTTTGAAAACTTTTGGAATCAATGTCAATTGATTGTCTATATCTACTGGCCTATAGAGCGAAGCGAGCGCGTTAATGTTCGAGATCATTAATCTCCATTTCAATATACAAGTTGATTACAAAAATTTTGTGTCGACCTCGTTTCTGAAATTTGAATAATATTCGAATTCGTGTATGTTTAGTTGCCTATACCACAATGTTGCATTGATGGAGAAATCGACCATTTACAGGATATTAATGGTCGATTTTGGTGTATGTTTGGGTGTATATATCACAATCATGCATTAAAAAATTAATTGAAGGTTAATAGGGGTCATTAACGATCGATTTCGTGCAGATTAGACAGACTCGTTAATACGAGGTGGCCGGAAAATTTATTTAATGGCCCTTCTACACTTTTCTTCATATATTTTTCCCATATTATGGGAATTCGAAGTGGTCAAAATCCATGTTGTGGATCATCAGCGAAGAATACATTGTCAAAGGGCGTTATCAAAGATTTTACCGTAAAGAAATTAATTCATGGAGAACCAAAATCAAAGTAAATACAAAAACAATTATTGCAACAAATTATATATGTTGTTATTTCATACCGCGTGCATGTTTCTGTTAATTATTATCCGAGCCAATGGGCTATTGTCCATTGAACTGATAACTCAGGTTATTCCATTTGGATAAACATTTGTAGAAAATTAATAGAATGGGTGAGCCATATTTTTTTAATGGACTAATCGATACACACAGTTATGTTATAGAATTCATTCATTTCGGAAATGCATTGATGAATTAATAAACACATACATTTTAATTTCAATAATTTTAGATTGTATACATTCATAATACAGATCAATCAACAGGGTAAGCTGGGAAAAACACGTTGCGCAAAATTATAATTTTGGAAAATGAATACAGTCCGCAAAATTCCATTTTAGCGGACTAGTACGTGATGTGATCATGGCAAAGCTTTGGCGGACTGAAATTTGTTTATTCATTTATTTGATTTTCTCAAAGATGTATAATGATACGCAATAAATTATGGAATAATTGAAATTATGTTGTGGCAAATCTAACATTTCAACAAACCTAATATTTCAAGTATTCAAACGAGTCGTTGATACCCGATCGGTTTAAAATTTTTACAGCCTTCCAAAACACTACTGTATAGACGGCATTTGAATTATAATGCAATAACTCTCTTGACTCAACAGCGATTCTAAAGGACTATTATTATCGCCAAAAATTAAGGACTTGCACCTAAACCAATAGGAATTTTTATAATTTCAACATTAAGGGTAATTATCTTGCAGTTTATAATTTTTTTCTCGATAGCTGCAAAGCTTTTTCTTCAAATTGCCATAGAGGTGGCTTTCAATAATATTCCAAAGAATATGGAATAACTCATTTTTTCTAAATTGTCTGCAAGATTTAAAAAAAATATAATATACATAGTTGTATGATGAACAATATTTTATGACTAGTGTCATCGTAAAAACGGTAAAACAATGTGTGAAGCGTTTCCGTTCTGTTTATTTGGAATGCAAAAAAAACTTTTATGCAGAACATGCGCAAATGGCTTTAGCGGACATCATCTCCATTCGTCTGCTGAAGCCTCATTTTTAGCACTTGTTACATGAACTACTATTTGAATATTGTTTACCATATTTTTATTACAGTACTATTGAAGCCATTGCGTTGAGTTTGTCAATATAGATATATAAGTAATAGAGTAATTTTAATAAACTCCATTTCTATTCAAACTTCAAAACCTAATTGTATTTACCGATATAAAACTACCTATTCCAGCAAAGAATTTTCGGTCAATAACCAAATGCACCTGAATTCTCCTAGTCGCCTGTTACTTGATGGTACTGCATTGTACCATTAGAAACCATGGCGTTGGTACCACGCCATGAGCAACGGATATTACGTAGGTACTTCTTCGCCTGGTGAAACGCTAAGAACCGGTGGTTATCGTAGTTCTTCAATACCTATACAGTGCAGTTCATGACATTCTCTATTGAATGTGATGTATTGAGTAGTATATATTCGTTCCAACTGAAAACTTATGAGTTAGAAATTTGGTTATAGGTACATTGTTTTGACATTTTCGATAAAATATTTCACATTTCCATTTGGAATTTTTGGATTTTTTCTTTCCATCTTGGATGAAAAATGAGATTTGGAAATTGACAAAATCTTTATTAGATGTGGACATTTTCAAAATAACACACACGAAAAGGAGGAGTAAAAAGTCAAAAATTATCCCAGATCTACCAAACCCCACATGAAATTACAATTTACTACTCGACATTTTAGAGTACGTACATCATCATTATACACCAATTGCACAGCCATAATATTCGATTCAAGCCGTACTTGAAACTCTATCAGAATGTTGATTGATGGAGTGTCGTTGACAATGTATTGCCAACCAATGGTTTAAATGGCTTCTCTTAAGGGCTAGTCATAAATAATAAAAAAAAATGTCCCATACAGTAATCCCGTTAAATACTTCGATACTACAAAAATGAGTGCCTCGAAGATCGATGGTTATGGAATTATATGCCAAGATTCCCAGAATGTGTGATTTTCTTATGTAATTCGATAGGAAATACAAGGTTTCATGAAAAGGTCAATTGATATTTTCATCTACCTAGCTCCCAAATATATTTGAAAAAACTCCTGTTGAGCAATGATTTCAAAACAGAAATGTTTTAAAATCATTTTGAATGACAAAATAATTTGTATTACAATTTCTATTAATGTTCAGCTTGAATTGCTACAGTGAAACCAAAAGTGATTTGAAGAACAAATTAAAAATGTAAAGTGTACATTGTTTTTTAGAGCCAATTCGTGAAAATCTGAATGAATTCAAGAATAAAAATTTTCAGAAAAATTCATATTTTTCCAACATCTACTGGTATCATATCGCCAATTGTTTCCATGGAGAAACTATACATTTTGCGAAGAAATTTTGATGGGGAACCAAATACAACAGAACTGTCATACTTGCCTGTTACTCGAGGGTACTTCTTTAAACCATTAGAAGCAATGGTACCCTCGGTATAGTATGACCATCAAAGTGGAATTTATACAAGTTCGTAGAAAAGAAGTTTTTCCAAACTACTAGTTTTTTAAACTACAACTTCCTTTTTATCTTCAAGTATGCAACAAAGTACAGTTTTCAAAATATCAGAAGAAAGATATGTACTTATTTTTTTGTATGGAAAAAAGTTAAAAATATATATAGACGTAAAGATGATTTAATAATAAGTAATAATAATTAAACTACAAAAAAGTACATACAGTGTTACATTAATATATGACGTTATTTATCTGTATATACCTACGTAATTATTATAGATATACCTACAAATCACATATCACATGTATTTGAAGTAAAAAATATTTATCTGGACTTTCATGTGTCTCAAACCACGTCTCATCCAGATGAACAATTTCTCTCCCACCTTTTTCATATTCATAGATTGCAATTAAATATTCCATCCTCCATATTTTTGAAAGGGCCGATTCTATAATAGTTTGCAGTTTATTAATTTTTTTCATTTTATACCCATTTTGTAAAATGCATTTACTCAGTGTCTCACGGCAACACTCTAATCCTGTGCCATCTATTTTGTATTTGTATTTGAGGCATACATTTTTCGACGAATTATATCCACATCACACACGTCCAGTTCCTTTTTTTATAAGCTTTTATTCAGTTTGACTTTTTACTTAGTTAGTCAGTTCGCTAGTTTGTTAGTTTGTGTCAAATCTTGAAGGTGAATTTTGACCGACTTCTAGTGGTCCGATGAATTTGAAATTTGGCAGGTGTCCATAACTCCGGTGACAATGCATTATGAAAAAAAAACAAAATGGCGGCTCTAAGATGGCAGACGAGATTTGTAATTATGATCCGATTTCATTCAAAATTGGATATGGGGGTCGGAGATTATGAATGTTTTGTCAAAACACATGAATTCAAGATGGCGGCTTCAAGATGGCGGACGACTTTTGTGATTATGGTCCGATTCGATTCAAAATTGGCATGTGAGGGTTTTGGGTTTGGATATTATGAAATTTATGTCAGAATTCATGAATTTAAGATGGCGGCCCCAAGATGGAGGACGAGTTTTGTGATTATGGTCATATTTTATTTAAAATTGGTATGTGGGGGTTTTTATGTTCGGATATTTTGTTTTTTTTGTCAAAATCTATAAATTCAAGATGGCGACTTCAGGATAGCGAACGAGCTTTGCGATTATGGTCAGATTTTATTCCAAAGTGGTTTGTGGGAGTTTTTGGGGTCGGAGATCATGATTTCTTCCAGCTCAAAACTTACAGGGAAGAGACCTTGTAATAACGATGCTCAATTAGAAATGAACAGATTAAGGCGTACTTATTAAAAAGCAAAAAATAAAATTACTAATGAAAAACCTTTCTAAAGAAGAGCTTTTAAGACGTGTACTAAAACTAAACTAAACTGAAAAATAAACTTAAGTTATCGCTGAAAATGATTTATAAATTTTTTATTGAATTCTTTGGTTTCAAAAAGCTTGTCGCGCGAATTGTAACAAAATTAATAATTTGACAGGTTGTTACTTACCAACCAATCATTGTCAAATGAAATCAATTGGTATTTACTGGGTTTTTTCCACGGACGAAACATTTTTAGATAACACGTAATTGACAACAAATATATCATTTTCCAACCAAATGAAAACTGCTAACTGAATTTCGAAACAACAAATCAGCATGGAAACTTAAGCCTGTCTTATTATAAGTCTGTATTATATTTCAAGGAAATTAGGTTATACCTAACATAATCCAAACCTAATATAAAAAGGGTGAGAAGATTAACTTTGAATTAGCCAGAATTATCAAATTACGTTGACAAATTTTAATTTACGCATGAAAGTGTAACTCATTATGAAATCATTTTCGTATTATTAAATCCCTACCTGGAATCCCCAAATCTGGTAGCCTTTTTCTATTGCATTTTGCACTTCGCACAATAGACCATTATGAGGGTATAGGATTACCATTCATTTATAATGAGTCTGTTAGATCGATGGTCATACTATACCTCCAGCTACGGTTCATGACTGCCAATATTCACCGGGTGTGTAATAGATTTTGTTGATAACTAATAACACGCTACGTGACCAGAAACCCAATAAATCAATAATCGAAAAAATATACAGGGAAAGTCTGGTTATATCTGGACGAGTTATAAACGTCTATGGAAAACTAGAGATGACGTGATTCAAATATGTTACAACATGGTTAGAGTATACATATATTTTAATTTACTAAAAAATCACCCAAATAAAAGTTGGCAGATAACGGAGATATCATCAATGGAGGATCATACGGTCCTGTCAATTCACAATGTTTTCTGATTAGTCACATAATGAGTAGTTATCAATCACACACAATATACCATAAGCGCGTCAGCTGTCATGACTTCCCAGGGTTTATGTGTAATATGTATTCAAAAACAATACGAAACATACGAAAACAATGACTTACGCACCGAAAGATATCCGTTGAAAAATAACCTAATCTTGAAAATATGTAAAAGTTCAAATGTGCCGTGTTACGGGCTGTTTGAAAGAGCAACAAGTGGAGTATGGAAGACGACAAGACAGGATACAAACCACTATCGATAGGTACAAGCGTTACAACCTCAAGATCATCCCGATTTTTTTTTATTTCAAATCGCATCAACCACTAGGGCTATTAGCTGTGGAACATTACAAGTTAGGAAATTAACAATAGTAACATACAAAACAATAGAAACATACAATATTAAATACGGTTAGAAACACCTGTAGTATTGAGGAATAATATAAGAGTTAATGTTACAATTTTTACCTAAAATATCCTTCAGTGTTTCAGGAATTTGATGATTTATTTTCTCTTGGTATTGAAGTGAGCAATCACAGAAAATGTGCTTGATTGTTAGTCGGGCTTCACAAATTTTGCAGGCGGGTTGTGGGGAGCGTGTCACAAGGTATTCATGGGTTAACCCGCTGTGGCCCAGCCATAGGCGTGTCAGCATCACTTGATGTCTTCTCTTTTTTGGAGTAATTTTGTGGGGCGTTTACTCTTCTTCACTTCGGATAGCTTAGTGTCGGTGATATCCCATTCGGATTGTCATGCTTTGGATATTTTTCAGGAAGGGTTTCATGTCGGTAGGAATGAAGGTCGTAATTGGGAAATCAAAATTAGATGCCAGCGCCAGAGTGGCAAAAATTCAAACCAGACATACTCAAATTGTTTGTCTGTTTTCTCAGAGGTTATACACTTGTGTTCGGAGTTTCTCTGAAAATATTTCCATTTGGTTTAATTTTCCAGTTATTTTGTGTAGTGTTATTTATTTCAAGACTCTAGTGAAGTGGTGTATTTAAATCTTAAGACAATATCATTTACGAAAACTCTCTTTGAAGGAGACAAAGTATGCTCTAAATTGCCTGCATAAAAACCCTAACTCAAAAAAAAATCTGAAATTGAAAATTTGCATTTCCATTCAGATAGTTATTTGATTTTCTATTCCAGTCTTAATTAAGAACTCATGAAGATGAATGAGGCAAAGAGGAATGTTTTCCAAAAAAGAGTACTCACCAGAAATCATTCGTAACATTGAAGCAAGAGACATCGCATTCACTAGTCTTCAATACATTTTTGTCGACTAAAATCTATTTCACGCTTCCACGATCATCAGGAAGACCGGAAGAAATAGAAAACACATTTTCAAGAAGCAATCTCACTTTACAAAGATGGAAAAAGTCAGAATCATTTCTTTTGGAGAGACACTTTGAAATTAGTGTTTTCTGATGATCGTGGAAGCGTGAAATATATTTTCGTCGACAAAAACGTATTGGAGACCTAGTGAATGCGATGTCTCTCTTGCGTCAATGTTACGAATGATTTCTGGTGAGTACTCTTTTTTGAAAAAAACATTCTTCTTTGCCTCATTCATCTTCATGAGTTCTTAATTAAGACTGGAATAGTAAATCAAGTAACTATCTGAATGAAAATGCAAATTTTCAATTTCAGATTTTTTCTTTTGAGTTAGGGTCTTTTCAGAATATCTATCAGATGTAGTTCAATGTCCAGCGTGGCTATAGCCGGGGAAGTAGTTGTTTTCTGTTAGACATTCACAAAAAAATAACTTCATTTTTATCGTGGATTTTTCAATCCACAGAAAAATATTTTTATCAATATCCAATTGAGAATGTTTCCCTTTTCAACATGAATACCCCACAAGAGGTTATCTTGACGATGGAAGAAAGTGACTAAAGTTTATCTTTCAGTCGCAGATGATTCCACATTTGATTCTATGAACATCATGTTCATATTTTCAACAAATCAAGGCTAAAATCATATTATAAACATTAATGTTTGAAAAGTAAACAATGTAAGTATGTATAGTTTCCAAAATCGACACCAGAGGGAGTATCCCAATAGTTGGTGCGTCGCCATAGATAGCTGCTCTAGCCAGACAATCAGCTCTCTCATTCCCTCTGATCCCCATGTAAGAGAGTACCCACATCAGTTTCAGAGGGCTTTCACTTTCGTAGGCTCTCCAGAGATCCTGTTTTATTGCAATGAGTATTGGGTGGGTGGGATACATTCCCGGCAATTCATCAAGCGTGCTGAGGGAGTCGGTGATGATGATGTATCGTTTTATTTTTCTGGTGTTAGAGAACTCCATCGCTTTCCATACTGCATATAGTTCCCCTGTATGAACTGTGGTAATATGTGGTAGTTTGAATGCTGCATTGTGATCTTCTGAGGTAAATGCTGATCCTACGCCTTCTTTCGTTTTGGAAGCATGTGTATATATGCAGGTGTAATCTTTGTATGATTCTAAATGGTTATAAAACACATTTGTTATCAAGCATTCATTTCACTTTTGTTGAAGTAGGTTAGGCTAGTGTCACATATCGGAGGGGGGATTAGCCAGGGGGGTGGTGCTGTCGCCGCTAATTAAATATGTTCATCGGCTTCTAAATCAATATCATAACAACAATAATTTTGAAAAACACTCGACATGAACTGAATAATTTTTGTAATACACTTGTTTGGGCGAAATAAAATGCTCATGCCGCAAAACGAACCAATGTTGGTGAATAAAAAACTGGTGTGTATTTTTTGTAATTTTTGTTGATTATAGTGATATACCAGGGCGGTCATACAATCAGTTCATTGGTGAGTTTTGTATCCTCGTTATTTAGCAATTTTTATACAGATGTTCTTTTGTAAAATTACATATTTTTACAAGGTTTGAACTATTCCAAATAATATTTCTCAACTTTGAAAGGTAGGCAGTACTAGTCAGAATAAAACAGTTCCAATGAATATAGTTCTGAAAAGGCCTGGTTTTTTATATACAGGATGCGAATCTTTTGAAAAAATATCTGCTTTTGATATTTCAAAAACAAATTTTGATAGCAATTTCGAATTTTCGTTGATTTTGGAGCGCTCTTAACAATTTGGGCGTCAAACTGTTTGAAGCAAAATGTGATTTTGGAGGGATGTAGGGGTTAAAAACTCCCCTCTAATTTTTCTACATGTTTTTTTTTGAGAGAAAAGGGATTTTTATGTCAAGTTGACAGGAGCACCCGTTTTCGAGAAATTCAAGTTTAAACTTTCAATTTGTGTTTATTTCTAACAAATTCAAGTATATCGACTCTTCTTAAGTGGCTATATACTTGAATCCACCCATCAATATTTCTTATCATTAGTAGCCGGACATTTTTCTCAAAATATAAATTTGAATATTACCATAAAACATTTTATCCCATATGCCTCCGTTGTTTCAATAGTTTTCAGTTTATTTGTAAGGTTTCATACATCTAAAATAAAAAAAATCCGTCCGTCAGACAATTTTCTTAGAGACTATTCCACGATTATAGTTGGAATTTGGCATGATAAAACAGCTTACTGACTCGCCCATTTTGTCATAGAACTCCCATTTCCGTTCCCTGTCGAACTCCATATTGTACAATTATCTCTCGGCTGACAGACTTACCAATTCTCACAACTTGTTTAGTGTTCCGCAGATAGTTTGCTAATTGGTCATTGACATTTCATGGCCAAGACGTTTAATAGTTATGAGTGACTCACATTATCAAACGCTTGGCTTGGCTAGATCCAGAAATCAACATGCTATTGGTTTCCATGTTATTACTAGCGAAATAGGTCTCTAACTTGCTATTATTATTTTATATACAGTGCGGTGCTAAATTATGGAACAAATTAGATATTCCGCAAGCAATGTACTTTTGTCAAAAATCCTGAAAGAGGTCGATTTTTTATTAATTGCCCATTTTTGAATGTATATTCTAAAGAGGTTATGTCACTGGTTTTGACGTGGTGACGTAATCGGTAATTTTTTAAATTGAAATAGATGTTTTGTGAAACTTCATCCGAAAGGTCTTTCAATACTGCATTCACTGATAATAAATAATTTGATTTGTTTGTACAGGGTGAACAAAAATTTATATTTTATTGCAGTAAGAGAATAACTTTATATCCAACAAAATACAACATTTAAATAAGATGTTCAAAATGCCATCCACCAGTCTCTTACTGAAATAAAATAATAATTTTTGTTCACCCTATATAAACAAATCAAATTATTTATTATCATTGAATGCAGTATTGAGAGACCTTTCAAATGAAGTATCACAAGACATCTATTTCAATTTAAAAAAATTACCGATTACGTCATCACGTCAAAACAAAACAAAAATCGGCCTCTTTCAGGATTTTTGTCAAAAGTACATTGCTTGCGAAATATCGAGTTCGTTCCATAAATTAGCCACGCACTGTATAAGTACAACCACCTCCATCTTGAACTTTCCGAGTGTTTTTCTGTCGAAAAGATTTTATTGGTTGAAGAGGCTATTGGCTTTGATACTTCACGAGCATTTATCATTTATATTTCAACACCGGTCGATTATCTGCATTTTTTTTTCAATAGCGGGTGAGAGTTAGGGCGATTGTAACATCGAAGCACTAATAGGATGAATTCACTGTGAACCATTAAAAAATAACGAATCATTAGATAGTTCTTCTGTAGTCATCCTTTTGGTGCTCTTCTTCTGTTGTGTATGAAATAATAATAGTCGGCATTCGAACACGCTAACTGATATGGACATTGGTCACTGAGATAACTACAGGTACTTCTGTTCTCCTGCTGAATAGTGGTACGTATACTTACCATTAAATTTTACCTGTACCGCTGATGATACCTCCCAGATGAGAAATCATGCTATCTACAATCGAGAGGATGTATTCGTTTTATAATTGTAAAACCAATATGAGGTACCCATAGCGAATGTAAGGGAAATAATATTTTGAAAGTTGAAATAAGGTATTTTCGAATTTTTATTTGGCCGCAATTTATATACAGGGTCGTTGATATGTATGGAAACGGTCGATTATCTCCTAAAGTAAGATAGCTAGCGAAAAATGTTAGGAGACAAAAATTTTCAAGTTTTTTTAAATCTATTACAAAAAAAAAAGTATACATGATCAGTCAAAAAGTCATGACGAAACAAAGTTGCTTTTTCTTTAATGGAAGACCATGTATATTATTCCATATTTCAATTCTTCTCAAAATTCTAAATAAAATTGATAAAGCACATCATATCCTAAATTTAACCGTTTTCGAACTATCGAATTTTGAAAATAACTTTCTTATAATTATACAAAAATATTTTAGTCCATCAAGTTACCTTCGAAAGTTTCTAGCTCCATAACAACGCCGCATCGTTTTTTTGTCTAACAGTGATGATCTTGACAACACATGGCGCGTTTAAGTGAAACCGACCGTATTGAAATATTAATGATCATAGGAGTTGTGACCAAGTAGTGGATATTTTTAAAGAATTGCATCTCGATCGGGAATCTCTTTCTAAATCAACCGTTTCAAAAACATTACAGCGTTTTCATGAAACTGGAGGTGTCAAAGATCGACCAAAAAGTGGAAAACCAGTAAGCGTTACAAATGAAGAAAATTCTTTGAATGTCATGTTAGATGTGGTGGAAAATCCAATAAATTCGACATAACAGAGGGCTTTAAATCCTAACATGAGTCGATATTTCATTCAAAAAATTTGCAAACTACAAAAATTCCATCCATATAAAATTCATTTGTTACAAGAATTGAGTGAAGCAGGTGTGCAGCGCGTGCACCGCACGCGGGCGGCCAAACTAAGGGGCGGCCGCGAGGCGGCCGCAGGCCGCATTCAGTTATAACAATCAGCTATTTTTTGAAAGAAGAAAAATGAAACGTTAGTGCTCAGTTGTGTTGTGTGTTGGTCTATTGTCCATTAGTATCTTCTCCTACTGTCATCTACACACATTCTTCATTTGAGAGCAAAATTCATGGCAGAGCCGGCAATGCAGCATAAAAAATTGAAATTTCTATAAAAAAAAACCAAGGGCCATATTTTTGATACAACGTATGTTTGGTTCCTGTGTGCGGCGCGTCGGCTTATTTATGTACGTATAGTCTTTACGATGTCAGTTGGAACGGCGAAAAAAAATTTAAAGGAGGAACCAGCGGCGAAACCTTTGAAAAAAACGTGCTGCTGTTCGCGCGGCTTTTCTTCAAAGGTTTCGCCGCTGCGGCCTCCTTTGAATTTTTTTTCGCCGTGCCAACTTACTTGTAAAGACTATATATATCACAGTCGGCACGCGGCTCGCAGGTCAATGGTCAAAAGAAACTTCATTTTAGCGGTTTTCTGTATAGATAAGAAATGGATTGTTTCGACAAAGTTAAAGGGATGCGGCATCGGGATGCGGCAGATTTCAAATTTCCAATTGATGAGAGTGGCAGAAAATTTAGCTGTTCATATTATAACAAAACTTTAGTGAACGGGGAGAAAATAAATCGCGCGTGGCTCTGCTATTCCATAAAACTAAATTGTATTTTTTGTTTTGCATGTAAATTGTTTAGTAGAGATAGTTCAACACAACTTGTAAGTACTGGCTTTTCTGATTGGCGTCATTGTTCGGATTACCTCAATAAGCATGAAAATACTCTAAAACACGTTAACTCTATAAGATCGTGGTGCGAAATAAAGACGAGGATGGAAAAAAATTGTACTATTGACGCAGAACAACAAAATGTTTACAATAGAGAGAAAAAGCGATGGCGCGCTATCATTGAAAGAATGATTGCTGTAGTACAATTTTTAGCCAGTCAAAGTTTAGCATTCAGAGGAACTAGTACGGAGTTGTATCATAGAGATAATGTTGATTTTTTAAAGGCAGTAGAGATGTTGGCCAAATTTGATCCAGTTATTTCAGAACACCTTAATAATATCAGTAAATACAAAGATAAAAAAACACGTATTCCACACTACTCAGGGTAGCATTTACAAAATGAAGTAATTCATATTTTAGCCGAATCTATTCGTAATGAGATAACACGCATTGTCAAAAAAGCCAAATATTACACTATAATTCTCGACTCTACGCCCGATATTAGTCATACAGATCAAATAACGTTTGTAATTAGATGTGTGAACACTACTGATGGTAAAAGTAAAGTAGATATTTTAGACTTTTTTCTAGGATTATTTTCAGTAACTAATACCACTGGAGAAGGTCTGTGCAATTTTCTATTAGAGAAGCTATTACCTAGTCTGCAGCTCGAAGTTAAAGATATACGTGGTCAGGGCTACGACAATGGATCGAACATGAAGGGGAAAAATATAGGGCTTCAGAAACGGATTCTCGATATCAATCCTAGAGCATTATACGTGCCGTGTGCGGCTCATACCTTAAACCTCGTCGTTAATGACGCTGGCAGCTCCAGTGGTGAAATTTCTGGATTTTTTTTATATGGTACAAGAGGTATATAATTTTTTTTCTGCGTCCCCATATCGATGGGATTTACTAAAAAAATACGTGAAAAGTCTAACTTTGAAACCATTAAGTGAAACAAGGTGGGAAAGTCGTATCAATGCTATTAGACCTCTGAAGCAATACCTCAAAAACATTATTACCGCATTAAATGCCTCAATTGAAGATTCCACCAGAGACGCGAAAACAAAAAATGGTGCAAAATCAATAATTAAAAATCTTGAATCATTCAAATTTTTGTGTTCAATTTTGATTTGGCATGATTTATTATCAAGAATTAATGTTCTGAGTAAAATGCTTCAAAATCCTAAATTGAACATCGCGGAATGCATTGAAGGCTTAGATAATTTAAAAAAATATTTTGTTTCACAAAGATCAGACGATAATTTCAAAATATTCGTCGAATCAGCCACAACACTTGCTAGAGATTTAGGTATTGATCCCGAATTTCCAAGTTCGAGGCTCAGGAAAAAGATCCGTTTATTTGATTACGAGGGCAGTGATGAACTCCTTTTGAATCCCTTCCAGCAATTCAAGACTTCTTTCTATTTTGCAATTCTTGATCACGCGATCTCTTCGATAAATGAAAGATTTACATTATTATCTAAGTGCTTTTCAATATTCTGCTTTCTGTATGAGTTTCACAACATTTCTAGTGATGATCTCATGAAAGCCTGCATGGACTTAGATATTAAGTTACAGGTACAGGAGGAAGGAAGTATCGTGAAAGATATAGACGGTATACAACTGTTTAATGAAATAACTTCATTCAAAGATATTTTTCCAGGTAAAAAACAGCCAATTGAGGTATTAGAAATCATAGTCGAAAATGATCTCATTTCCTGTTTTCCTAATTTTGCTCTAACAATAAGATTTTTTTTAACCTCACCTGTTTCTGTGGCTTCAGGAGAAAGAAGTTCCAGCAAATTAAAAATTATTAAAAATTACTTGAGAAATAATATGACACAAGAAAGGCTTTCAGATTTGGCCATCATCTCTATTGAATCCGAAATCTGTGAAAAAATAGATTTTACGGAAATTATTGATAAATTTGCCACTCAGAAAGCCAGAAAGGTTATTTTATAATTAGGTTACTATAATGATTAGGTACCTAGTCTGTAGACTGTAGAACAACTGATTTATATACTTTTCGTTGGTATACGCACTGAGTATGTCCAAAATCGTTGCGTGTGAAATAGACGTTATACAGGTAGATGAGTTTAAGAGTTTATAACGTCAACGTTAAATATTAGTCAAAATAAGAAAAAAATCTCTGGAGGGGCGGCACATCTGGTATTTGCACGCGGGCGGCCAATACCCTAGGATCGGCCCTGGAAGTTATTATAGATAAATCATACGAAAATGTCAACTTTGTCAACCACATATTGTTTTCTGACGAATCTACATTGTGTTTAAACGGGAACGTAAATCGACACAACTGTAGGTATTGGTCAGACCAAAATCCACTTTGGATGGAGGAAGTTCACACTCAACGACCACAAAAAGTAAATGTTTGGTGTGGCATTATAGGTGGACACGTCATAGGACCCTATTTTATAAACGGAAATTTCAACTTTGAACGATATTTATTACTTTTGCAAGAGCATATTATTCCAGAGCTTGGACGATTATTCCCGAACAATAACAATCCCAATTTGCCGAAGAACAAATATGGTTTCAACAAGATGGGGCTCCTCCACATTTTGGACGTGTGGTACGGGCATATCTAGATGAAACTTTTCCTGATAAATGGATTGGACGTAGGGGGCAATTGTATGGCCAGCTAGGTCTCCCGATATGACCCCACTTGACATTTTTCTGTGGCGTTACATAAGAAATGTAGTCTATAAAAATAGGCGGTGAAATATCGAAGAGTTGTAAGAAAGATAAGGCATGTAATTTCCACCATTCCTGCCAACATGATTTCAGATTCACTACAAAATTTTGTTCAGCGAATTCATTACTGTCAGGAGGTAAATGGTAAACACTTTGAGCACCTTATTTAATAGAATTCCAAAGGAAATATTTGTTGTTTATCAAAACTTGTTTTCTCGCTTTTTTTTTCTGGCATAACTATTGTTTTTATAAAATTCAAAATATCCAGGACATTCATTATAAAATGAATCTTTTCGTTTCATGCATTTTTATCAACCCTAAACAATGATGCATTTTTATTTTCTCTAAAAAAATAATAATTAAAATTGAATGACTTTCTGTGATTTTCATAATATAGTATATTAAAGTATAAGTGGATAAAAAGGGCTTTAAAACACGCGCGATTTTTCGAGCACGACAGCGCAGCCGGAGTGCTCGAAATAGAGCAAGTGTTTTTAAGACCAGTTATCCACGAATACTTTACGTTATTTTTTTTTATTGGTGCACTTTGAAATCATATATACTGGTATTATTACTACAAATAATAGAAATAAGAACTAATAATGCAAGAAGGTTGAATTCGTGATGTGACATCAGTATACCTTTCGTTGTCATGGAAATGAGAAAGACATTCATTTGCAATTTGTTACCAAAGAGCAATA
Source organism: Gonioctena quinquepunctata (assembly GCA_018342105.1). NCBI lineage: Eukaryota > Metazoa > Arthropoda > Insecta > Coleoptera > Chrysomelidae > Gonioctena > Gonioctena quinquepunctata. The sequence goes on from JAFIRS010000475.1 coordinate 297,931, forward strand.
TTTGTTGTCACCAGAGCTCAAAATGAATTATTCTAATATCGATTTTTGAATAGTGAGGCAGAATCGCGGTTAATACCGCGAAAATCCAGTGATATATATAAAAAAGAATATGAAAAGTTCATCAAATGGATGGAGGAGCACATATAAATGAACGAATTGTGAGTAATATTTTGACGTTACAAGGTACTCCTGTCAGATCAATAATCAAAAATTTGTCATTTAGACTTCACGTTTCTCGATTTGTTGATGTTGTCATGGTTACCTTTAAAAAACGCGCGTTTTTTAAAGTTCGATTTAAACACGCTGAGGCGTGCCTTAAATGGGTAAAAAGGGGCACCAATAAAAAAAAATATCTATCATTTCGGAATGTTTCTTTAATACATTTGAGAGTAGTAAAAAGTTATTTTCAAAATTCGATATCCCGAAAACGATTGAATTCAGGATGTGATGTGCTATATCAATTTTATTTAGAATTTTAAGAAGAATTGAAATATGGAATAATATACAGGGTGATCCATCGAAGAAAAAGCAACTTTGTTTCGTCATGACTTTTCGACTGATCCTGTATACTTAATTGATTTTTTATTGTAATAGATTTTTTTTAAATCCAAAACTTTTGTGTCCCAACATTTTTCGCTGGCTGTCTTACTTTAGGAGATAATCGACCGTTTCCATACATATTAGCGACCCTACAGGGTGTTATGAAATAAGTGTCCGATATTTTACAGGACGATCCCTCAGTTATTTATAAGGTGAAAAGTTCATATAAGCATGGGTCCGCAAGGCCTTCATTTTTGATATTCAAGGTGTTAAAAATTTATTTTTATTTTGGTTTTTCGTAAATAATTTTTAAAATTATATCGATATTCGGACGAAAATTATTAGTTATGGATTTTTCAATATGAGAAATTCTAATTTGATCTTAGGTCGGCCCTTAATTGTAGGGGGTGCCGCCTACAGGTCTTTGTCTCTTTTGGGGAGTCACAACTTTGTCGTGCATGTATGTATCACATTTTCTAGGAGAAAAATCGATTTCTCTATCATTTTTACGTGAAAAAGGTATGATTTTCAAAAGTCGTTACAAGCAGCCGTTTTCGAGATATTTTGATTTAAATTAATCGATGCATCCAATCTTCTTCTCATTGATTCGCGAAATAAAAGTATCAAGTAGGCTAGTACGTTTATTCCAATGTTTTTTTTTGTGCTGTCATATCAAATATAATATTTTGACGCATAGTTGAATAGTATTCATTATTATTGTGATTATTTGTGAAAAAATGGTAAACTTTGCCAATGCAGAGTATGCTGACATACATTTTACATACGGACTTGCTAACGGAAATGCATATGAGGCTAGACGTTTGTATCAGGAGCGTTATACGAACCGCACAACTCCTACTTCAAAAACGTTTTTAAGAATTCACGCTCGGTTAAGGGAAACAGGAAGTTTTGAGAAAGCTAGTCATCTGTCGGGTGCACATCGGGCGGTGAGAACCCCAGGAACCGAGGAAGCAGTTCTTAATGTGGTAGGAGAACACCCGGAAACAAGCTCCAAAAAAATAGCGCTGACGTTAAACATTTGTTCGGGTATGGAAAATTTTAATTGATAATTGGTTATATCCCTATCACATTCCAAGAGTTCAGGCACTACTCCCTCGTCACTTTCCGTTACGTATCAACTTCTGTCGTTGGTTTCTCCTATGCCTTATTCAAAATCTTTATTTGAAAATCAAATCCTGTTTACCGACGAAGCAATTTTCTCACGCATCGCTATCCGCATTTTTCACAACAATCATTTGTGGTCAGAGAAAATCCCCCATGCGATACAGAAATCACATTACCAAGAACAATTCTCTCTTAACGTGTGGGCAGGAATCTTCGGAGATTATTCTATAGGTCCATTCTTTATTCCGGGAAGATTAAAAGAAGAGAGATATCGTCATTTTTTCCAAGAATATTTGCCTATTCTACTGGAAGATGATTACGAAATGAAATGTGGTTTATGCATGACGGTGCCCCGGCACATTTTAGTATCCAAGAGCGACAATTTTTAGATCAAACTTTCGGCAACCGTTGAAAAGGTCGGGGAGGGCCTCAACCATGGCCCCCTAGGTCACCAGACCTTAACAGTTGGGATTTTTTCCTGTGGGGACATCTTGAATCCTTAATTTACCAGACACCTATCTACAATGAAGAAAAATTAAGTAATCGAATAATTAACTCTTGTAGAACGATTCAAAATACTCCAGGAATTTTCCGAAGACTGTGCGAATAAATGAGAAGATTGGATGTGTGCATACAGGCAGGAGGTGGACATTTCGAACATTTATTGTGATTTTGATTTATATTTATATATAGTGTTCCGTTGTTTATTGTTGTTTAAAAATCAGCTATGTTTCTATGTTGAATAAAAAAAAAGTTTTCAAAATTGTTTTACTTTTTGACAAACACATGCATCGAATAATTTCAATCAAAATATCTCGAAAACGGCTGCTTGTAGCGACTTTTGAAAGGCATACCTTTTTCACGTAAAAATGATAGAGGAATCGATTTTTCTTCCAGAAAATGTGATACATCCATGCACGACAAAGTTGTGACTCCCCAAAAGAGACAAAGACCTGTAGGCGACGCTCCCTACAATTAAGGGCCAAATTAAGATCAAATTAGAATTTCTCATAAAAAAAATACCCAAATAACAATTTTCGTCCAAATATCGACATTATTTTGGAAATTATTTAGGAAAAAACAAAATAAAAATAAATTTTCAACACCCTGTATATTAAAAATTAAGTCCTTGCGGACCCATGCTTATATGAGCTTTTCACTTCATCAATAACTGAGAATCATCGTGTAAAATATCGGACACTTATTACGTAACACCCTGTTATATATATATATATATATATATATATATATATATATATATATAGAATGCTTCATTTTTGGGCATTATTTTTTTTCTTCAAGTCCCGCCTGAAAATCTTGTAATTTATAGAAAAACAAAATTTTTGAGCATATTGCGAACCCTTAATTTGAATTTTAACCCATTGCTAGAGAATTTTGAATTTTATCCATTAAAATAACATTAAAAAATGATTTCATATAACAAGCTTCCAAACCACATAAAAGAATGTTCAACACTTAATTCTTTCAAATCAATGCTACTTGAATATATTAGAAATAAGATTAGTTAAAGATAAAGAATGAATCTATCAGTAAGCTGATTGTATATATATATTTTGTAAAAAATGTAACGCAATTGTATATTATTATTATATTATGTAACGTATATTAGGATTTCCTTCCTATTTAAATAAAGATTTTCATTTAATTTTTTTATCCGTTTTTCCTTCCGCTCACCAGGAAAAATTTATTTTTGGGAATTTTGACTCATGGATTCTTGTTATAGGTATAATTTCCTACAAAAAAGCCCGTTGCGTCGAGTTTGTAACTCCAACGGATTCGACGTAAAATGTCATTTTAGCTGAATTTTCATAAAAATACCAGTAAATCTTATTTGCTAAACTATTTTTGACGTTGATAATGAGAAATAAAGCAGGTGTGCAAAGATTTCATAAATACAAATGGAAGAAAACTACTGGCAAACTAACAAAACCGTACATATTGTGCATAACTTTGAAGTCTGACATAAATAATCTATCTGTGAAAATCGTATAATTTTTTTAAAAATATTCTGAACTCCAAAAAGTAGTAATCGTTGTGAAATTACCGATTCAAAACATTTTTGCTGCCATGAAATTCCAAAAAAATACGACAAACAAATTTTTCATTACATTTTTTAACTTGGATTTCATAAATTGATTTTTATTGAAAAAAATAAATTTTTTCGTTAATTTCAAGTTTTAAGTGGCTTTAACAGCTAAACTATGAGAGCTACGTGAAAATATTTCGGAGCAAAATTGTAGAGCATAAACCCCCTACAAATTTGTCATTTACATTTCCTTTCTATAATCAATAGTTCAGCAAATAAACGCGATTTACTGCTATTTTTATGAAAATTCAGCTTAAATGACATTTTTCGTCGAACCCGTTGGAGTTACAAACTCGACGCAATGGGCTTTCTTGTAGGAAATTATGCCTATAACAATAATCCATGAGTCAAAATTCCCAAAATTTTTTTTAACCTGGTGAGCGGAAGGAAAAACGGATGAAAAATATTTTTTTAATGTTATTTTAATGGATAAATCCAAAATTCTCTAGCAATGGGTTGAAATTCGAATTAAGGGTTCGCAATATGCTAAAAAATTTTGTTTTTCTATAAATTACAAGATTTTCAGGCGGGATTTGAAGAAAAAAAATGTTGCCCAAAAATGAAGCACCCCAAATATATATATATATATATATATATATATATATATATATATATATATATATATATATATATATATATATATATATATATATATATATATATATATATATATATATATATATATATATATATTTATTTATATTATATATATATATAATAAACTGCTGCTTCGATTTTTATCTCGAAAATATATTTTTGTTGTTGTATAAGCTTGGTATTCTGTACGAAAATTATACAATAAAGCTATTTCGATTCCCTTGTTGTATAGGTTATTTTTCATATTTGAAAAAAATTTAAGGATTCAAAAATATCTCCGATTGAGGTCTTCACTGGTAATTTTCCCGAAAAAGGTTTAGGTGTATTGTAATGAGAAATCCGAGCGGTGATGGTTCCTATGAATCAGATCAGGGAAGATTTGGTACCGCTGTTGGTTGTAGCATTTTCGCCAAAGTATTAATTACTTCAGAAGCGACTCTATCTCAGTGCGTACTCAACTTGAAAACCTCAAAAAAATATTTTGTACTTCTAGATGAATACGTTAATATGTGTGAACTAATAAATTTTGAACAACTTGTATTACAAATCAGTTCAAGTATTGGTATACTTTGCTCATAGTTTATATTTTCTAAGAGGAGATAGAACAATCGCAAACAAATATTCACATCAACCCTATTAGGTATACTCATGAAAAATATTAGAACAACTACTGAATTTCATGGAAAAAAATAAGGCAATTGCTGAAAACCAGCACGGTTTCCGTACTGAACATTCTACAATTACAGCTATTCACAGTTTTTACAAAAAAATTTTACTCTCCCTGGAAGAAGGCGAAGGCGCGGTTGGTGTATTCTGTGATCTCAGCCGTGCCTTTGATTGTGTTCAACATGACATTTTATTGGATAAATTATTCAGATACGGAATCCGGGGCAAACTTCATGAATGGTTTTCGTCATATCTCAAGGGACGTCTTCAGAAAATCAAGATAAATCACGTGGCGAACAATGAAAAATTGGTATTTACTTCTAGTGAACTTCCGATAGGAATAGGAGTTCCTCAGGGCTCAGTATTGGGCCCTATTTTGTTTACACTTTACATCAATGAATTACCTCTAATCCTCCCGAATGCATTTACCTGTTTGTATGCAGATGATTCCACGTTATTATTCACAGGCAAATCTGAGGTACAAATTCAAAACAACATTAACACTACTTTTCAGTCACTTCGTAAGTGGTTATACGATAATTCTCTTTTTCTGAATAGTACTAAAACAAATCATATAAATTTTCACACCAGACAGAATAAAAATAACCCAGCAGTAGAAATAACTATAGATGATCAAATTATAGACAAGGTGGAATGCTCTACTTTCCTAGGTATTAGACTTGATCAGAATGTATCCTTCAATACTCACTGTAAAATTTTAGCCAATACACTGAGTATTAAATGTTTTCAACTAAGATCTCTCAAATCTATAATTGACATACAGGGACTCCTGCTCTTCTATTTCGGGGAAATCCAATCCAGATTAACATACGGAATAACCATCTGGGGTAGTTCTTCTGCAGTTAATGAGGTTTTTCTGGTGCAAAAGAGGATTATGCGATGCCTTGCTAATGTTCCCAATGGTACCTCATGCAGGGATCTATTCAAACAATTTAAAATTCTTCCTCTCTATGGCCTACATATATTGGAACTTTTAACATATATACACAAGCAACGCAAAACTTTGGTTAAGAATAACTCACTACATGATCATCATACAAGATCAAAAAATAATTTCCATCTACCCAATGTTCGTTTAACAGTATCTCAGAAATCTGCAGATATACTGGGACTAAGATTATATAACGTTCTTCCTGAAGAACTAAAATTGATAGAAAGAGTGCACACATTCAAAAAAGAGATAAAAAGACTTCTCCTCGCCCTCTGCCCCTATAACATTAATGAATTTTTTGATAGTTTTAGATAAAATGTTTTGTCTGTCTATATTTTATATCTTATCTTATACACTTTATTTTTATATTTTTATATCTTATCTTATACACTTTATGTAAACCTTGTTTATATCTGACTTGTCCGATAGCCTCACAGCTCTATGGATTAAATAAAAATTGAATTGAATTGAATTCAGTGAGTAAAAATATATTTTTTTTATGATTATCTCTACAAAAAATTGTGCACAATCTCTCAACTCACCAATCCAACGGATACAATCTGGTTCAGTGTCTATTTATGTGAATGAATGAGTTCGATAGTAAATGTATGCTGTTATCGTACCGAAGAATATTTTTGCATCATTTTCTTCCCCATGTCTTCTTACCAATGGGTACCAGTTGTTACCTGAATGGCATGAGGAAGTACCACTTCGCATCAGGAACACATGAGTGTGGTTAGTCTTGGAACTGGTATACCTATATTCCTTTCGACGTTATTTCATGGTAAAGGCTAACGAAAATGAGTCCAAAAGAATTCCATGAAGCTGAAAATTAACAAACATATATTCATAGAATTCTGGTCTGAATGAAACGGAAACGAGAAGATACCTGCTAGTCCCAATGAATGATAGTGAAGACGATTTATTGAGTTTTTCCAAATATAATGAATCTTTGGAAAGCACGGATTCATTAATAACCAAATTTAAGTTGGCGTTAATTGCGTGCATTTCCGCTTTGCTCTAGAAAACTTGACATTATTCGTTCTTTTTTTTAAATTTCATACTGGATCTCTCATTAACGGGGGATTTGAAAAGAAGTAGTTTTCTATTAGATAAAATGATTAGATTTATTGAAAAGTAGTTTTTTGGTACTAATATTTCTATCTATCCCAGAATGTTATTTTATATAACGGAATCAAAATGTTCAGAGATATTACTTTGGGCGATTTCAAATCAGATAATGCTTTTTTTCTCAATCTATGAATTTATTTCGAAGATATTTATTTTTTTAGATTAATTTTGTATGAAAAATTATCTGGATTATCTTGATAACAAAACACCCTCATTAGGTTCCTTATAAATGTTTTCTCTAACATACGAGTGAAAAACCGCGAACATACTTCAAGGGAAATGGAGTCTTGCATGTTTGGTTTAATTTTAATAACACATATGTTTCAATTTTGATAGAAAGTTATCATTCCGTCGAATCAATGGTACATATGACTAGTTTAGATGCTAGAGGAATATAAATATATTTTTTTTAAGCTACATAACAGTGAAATTGGTCGAGCATTTGATATTTTTAGTACCAAAAGCAGCCCAAAGCCATAAGGAATACATACCAATTGATGATATATACAGTGTTTAGATTTTTTCATGCTCAAAAATATGGTGAATCAGTACTCATTTTAATTCCATTAAAATGTTCATATTTCTGAATTGAATATGAAACATAGGTTAGGAATCATTGATATGAAAATATAACCACTGTTCAAATGTAAATTACATACGCTCACATTATTTTTCTGAAAAGCAGTGGGCCTGTTCGATACTTTGGCACATGTTATAACAAAATTTTAATAACGTGGTACTTTCGATATGACCAAAGGAACTATAAAGCCGAAAGGAGTGATAGCTCGTCGCTTTATTCTTCCTTAGGCTAATAGCCAGTCCATTTAAAACGAAGTTTTCACATTATGTAGATCTTTATGAGTTCTGTGCCCTTAACCTGATGGTTCCCACTGGTACCTAATGGTACATTCAAGTATCACCGAGTACCAGGCGATCATGAACCGGTCAAATGTGTGTGTGTGTTTGCAGAGCGGGTACCTCGGCGGCCTGCGGTCTAGCTTAGGCGGGTGGACGCAGAAAGTGAAGTCTTGGTACTGGGGCAGACCTCTTGTAAGTTTTAGGACCTCGAGCACACTACGCATGCGCCCAACACTTAGGTTTTCTCAAGTGGAAATTTCCGTTTTGTGGGTTCTTTTTGGGAGATTTATAATTTTTTGGTAAAATTATATTTTAGAGTTTTGTATTGTCACATTTCTTCAATTACCGTCGAAAATAAATGGGTCTTTTCATTCATCTAATTCAAGCCAAGAGGAAAAAATCAATCCTGAAAAAATGAACAATCTCTCGACTTGTATCGCAGTGCAATAATCTTCAGACGAATGCATTATAACTATGTCATCATATTATTTCATCCCCGCGCCATCAGAATCCCGCAAAATATAATTGTCATTATCCGTTGTACAAAAAAATAGAATAACGAGTGTACATTTGATATGTGCTTTCTATGATTTTATTTTCAACCATTCAAGTGTCACTTTTCTGTACTTTTAGTTTCTATCGGGACGGCAACGTATTTGAATGCCCGGGCATATACCATACTGATGCATTCCTCTCTAGTTGAGGCCGTTCGTTGTTAATTTATGATGGTTGTTTATAACCACTCCATAATTCACTTCAAAGTCATGCCTAACTGGCATAATATATGATGACTTGTACCTCGATTATAAGGGAATATTTTTCTGAATCTTCAGATGTCCAATCAGATTTTCAGCTTTCAATTTTGATGCTTGGTGCAGTCTGAAAGTACTCTTTGCCGCTTCATTACACACAAGTGCATTACCTCTAATGCTGCAGTGGGGCACCTGAATATTGCTTCTGTGATTCCCATACAGACTAAGCGCTACACTTTCTGCAGCTTGATTTAATACTAATGAGGCCTAGGTGACTATGGGTTCGATAATCGTTTGATATGACCAGTATATCATTTACGGCTTCAAAATCCATTCATTGCCAAAAACTCTGCAGCACGTCCAGATTGCCGCTATAGCCTTGGAAATAATGTTATTGATATGACTGTTCCATGTAAGTCTTTCTTCGATTATGACGCCAGGTTTTTGACTTCCTTGGAAAAAAATTGCAGAATTCCATTCAGGGTTGGGGCTTTCAGTTCGTACTTTCGCTTCTTTGTGAATGGAACCGGCACTGTTTTGCTAGGATTTACATTCAGTCCATCCTTTGCGCGCCACCTCCTGATCATATATAGAGCTGTCTACATGCGATTAGATATAATCCCGTCATGTTTGCCCCTAACTCCAGATTCATGAAGCTTCACTATCAGATTATCCATGGTCAGTGTTCACAGCAGAGGTGATAGGACCACGCCTTGGGGACAACCTTTTTCCGCTGTCATTGTGACCCTTTTCTCTCCGAGAGCAGCTACAATGATTCTGATTTTCAGTATTGCATGTATCCATCTGATCAGTGAGGTGTTTATATTCCTTTCCTCTGGTGATCTGATGATGAAGTCATGTGGTGTGTTATCGAAAGCACCCTCCATACCTATGAATGCACATAAAACCATGTCTTTGGCCAGGTATGTATTTTCAATGCTTTCAACTAATCATTGTAGACCATTAATCGTCTGCTTGATAGGCGAACTGTTTTTTGTCAAGCGTTCTGTCCAAAAGGATTTATCTTCCTATATATAACAGTCTATAATTGTCTCCATTGCTTCCAGGAGGAAGGAGGTAAGACTGATGGGGCGATAAGACTTTTGGTATGACCACCACTGCAGGCTCCCTTCAGGTTTCGGTATGTGACCGAAAATGAAACTGGCCTTGAACAGCCCTTTCAAGAAGGGCTCATCATTTCAAGGCCATTTTGTAATAAGGCGGGGAATATTCCGCCGTTTTTAGAAGGTTTGAAGCTCTTGATGGCCCATCTGATCTTTTGGGTGGTGAAGATTTTTCCCGCTAGGCTCCTGCTGGATCTGTTGGGGTTAGTAACAACCCCTCCCAGCTTTGCAGTCCGTCTTCAACAACCTTGGACCCAGGATTTTATGTGTTAATGATCAGACAATGAGGAGTCATCAGATACATGCCAGTTGTTAATGTGGTTTCTTATAAATGGATCAGCAAGGGTTGGGTCAAGAACCTCCTTTCTGATCGCATTTTCTGATATTCTTGCGTATTTGTAGAAAATAGTAACCCAATCTAGATGGCTTACGATCTACTTCTGTATGTTTTTGTATGAGAAATTTCTATGGCGATATTTCCTTTCAAAACGTCGACGTGAACAATTTTCATTTCACCAGTTCATTTCTCTTGCATGCACCTGCTACCTGAAACAAGAGAACAATAAAATCGGTAACGCGAAGGTTACGTCTCTACAGCAAGCAAAAGATCTGATCGTTTTAATAATATCTGCTTTCAGTGTATTTTTTGGAAACCTACCTTAATGCTCAAAAATTTCTCAGCCTCCTTTATCAGGAAAAATTATTGATTTTCTCGGCTGGAAACTTCTTTCCGCTTCAAAAAAGCTATTAGTTCCGAGTGTTTGGAGATATCGAGATCAATAATGGCTTTCTGCATGCTGCAAGTCAATCATAAAATCGAAGGCTTCTTTTTTTTGGTAATTCACAAAAATGCGACAACAAAACGATGTCTGAGGTATTCCTTGTTCGTTTCTGGCTACACCATGCTTCAAACATTCGAAAGGCTTTTTCGTATCGCGGGCCTGCTGCTTCTTTTAATTCAGGTGGGGTACAATCCTTCGCTTCACTTTCTGAAAACATTTCTTGTTGAAGTGGAAAAGTCTATTATCTTTTCAAAAAATATCGAGCTGGAAGGAAAAAAGGGGTTGTTGATTTTGGTGTTTTGTCATGGCCTTAGTAACCATCAAAATTGGATAACTTGATGTTTGTACATGTAACTTATACCATCTGCCCCACCCGTGAATGAGAATGTCAAAATTGATGACAGTGACAAAAAATAAAAGCGTGAGATTACAGTCTGGTACGACAAATGTTTTTTTTTATTGCAATAAAATCTTTGAGTTTTTGCTTCAGAAATGTATGGTTGAAAATAAAACTGTACACAAAATTCGACGGAAAATTTCATTGTTATCTCGAGGTTTAGTTTAACTATCCAACCTCTCGAGCAGCAATGAAACATTTTCTGTCTTGGATTGTAATATATTATATTTGACAAGAAATTATTACCTCGTTATAAAAATCGACTATTCTTGATTTTTGTGTGTATTGGAAAATTTTTGGATCTCTCAAATCCATATTCTATCAATAAAAAATAACTCCTTCAGCATATTCGCTACGGAAAAGTTTGTTTGATAGGGTGATGACTATGGAGACAGACTATGCCACTTTCTATTCTACATCGAAATGAAGAGTGATTTCAAATTATCAGTATTTAATTGCATCTAATTTCCATCTTATCTTTTTTCTCATGTGAATATTTTCGCTGAATGAGTCATAATAAATAAACTGATATGTTTTTTTGAATTCATTTATGTCTATATTTGCAAAATTATATGATGACATTCGTATATATAATCTTTCATGGACAGTGTTAGCAAAATTAGTTTTTGTTCTACAAATATTTTATGGTAAACATTTTCCATCTATGGAATGACAAGTACTTCGTAGTACTTGCAACTCTAATATTTTCACATTAAAATAACTTTCATGGTCTATTTATTCTACTCACGCTTTTCGGAAGAATGTTTTATCTGATAAGCAAATGGAAGTGTATTCAAGCTCCAAATGATTGGTTGGTTTCAGCTCTTATTGATAGCGAAATATTCATATTTTTGGAGTATAGTTATTAATTATATCCAGACCACAAAAATATATATTGGATCTATCTCTCAATTCTTGATAGAAATGTGACAGACAAAAAATAACTTATATACACCATATATCTAAAGTGACGGAAAGATATCCACAAAACAGAAAAGGCGGAACAGTTTTGTAGGGTACTGTTTTGAAATTTTAGTGTTTTCTTTGTGAGGCTGCTCTAACACCATTTTTTCACAATATTTTTCGCACACATAGATACCTACACATTCAACTCAAATAATCAACACCGTCTCCACCTTTGAAGTTAACTCAACCAAACATACTTTTGGCAAATAATAATTTGAAGATGTACTCACGGAACTTTTTCATAATTGTAATTTAATTGAAACAAAGGATACTTCGAGCTTCACGGGTTGTCCCAAGAATATTTTGAGAACAAATATCAAATATAGTTGTAACGTTTTATTGAAATAACTTCTTTCTAGTTTCACAGAATATATTCATCCAAATATGCACCAAATCTTTTTTTATAGCACCTCGTAGGAAGAGTTATAATAAAAAAACAGTTTCTTCTATATCAACACAAAGAATTATCATCTAAATTCCAATCAATCATGGAACTTCCGATTCATATGCTGAAAAAGAACTTGAAAACTGAAAAACAATTGAAATTGGAGACTACTCAGCACAGCAACACACAGTTCACTCAGAATGATTTTGGTATTTGGTAGCTTTGTGTAAAAATTAAAGATTTATTTGTGCAATATGCTATAGTTGATTCAAGTAATCCCTCGAGGGCTTTCGTCTCGAAACAACTTTATATGTAGAAGAATGAATCATGTAAATAAATTCCTTGGACTCCTTGTTAATTTGAGAGTGGGTAGCAGACTCAGTATGTGGACATTGAGTTTGCACGTTGATGTATTTTATTACCCCTGCTTATTGCTCATTCGTAACACTCACACAAATTTAATATATATGTATGTGTATAAGCTTGCCACACGGAGAAAAAAAAACAAATATTCAAATAAAAAAGTACTTCTTGTCAATACCTCGGATAAGGGACCAATCGGTAGGGTACTTTAATAAATATTGAAAAAAACAAGATTGGTAAACCATAATGTCGTTCAATTTTAGTAAGGTTAGTGATCCAATATAAACCTATAATGTTCAGAAGATTTTTCGGAATTTGGATCAGTTTGGTTGAAGAAAAAGTACTGTTTCCTTCCAACGTATCGAATTTAATTAAATGTATCTCTTCAAGGCCTTGAAGATGTTTAGAAATAGAAAAAAAGAACAATTAGAAATCAATAAGCCACAATAATTGGAACATTTCCAGTAAAATGAATTATTTAAAAAAGGGGACTTAATTTTTCCGAGTTTGAATCAAATAAAACGAATACATAGGCAGACATCTAGATGCACGAAAATAACTTCCACGAGTTAACAGATTCCACATTGAGTACGAGACAAACGAATACTGAAATGAAATTCAAAAAATATCCGTGAACCATATTGTTCTCATATCAATGGGGAAAATCAGGAATGTTTTTTTTATCAAGGATGATGTGGTTTGTGAAATCAAAAGTATTAGCATTTTCTCTAGTGCGTTCTACTAGAGCAGTGGGATTTTGGGCATTAAGTTTTTTGTGTCCCTATCGTGTTCAGATATGCATTTTTCAAATACCGGCCTGTTTGACCAACGTAGCACAATGTACAATTGTTACAGTTGATTTAATAGACGATGTTTGATGTAGATCAGTGGAAGTTTTTTTTGGCGTGAAAATGCAAAAATCGCTGTAAAATTACCATTGATGTTTTTCAATGACCTCGTAATTTTTGTTTGTTCTGTATGCTCCTTTTATATGAAGGTATTTCGTGTGTGTTGATTAAATGCCATTTGACTACAGTTCATCTGCCTTGTGACACTTATATATTCTCCTCTTCCTAGAATTGAATATTATTACAGCTAATCTGTGAAAACGAACAAGCTATATATGTCAGGTCAGACCAAAGAGAGTAAACGTTATCTGAGTAGGAGAGTCTATTCCCCATAAGACAATGGTGACACTAATAGAAAGAGATGAAAGATCATTTGTGAGTCATGTCATGGCCACCATTCTCTTTGGACAGTGGCGGACTAGCGCACCCCGCACTCTGGTATCTTGAATATATATTGGACCACTCTGTATGATACGTGGGACATCTGTACTCATGTTCATGTACGTCACCATGACGGGTTAATGCTACAAGATTCTAATAGGCTAGAGCTTATCAGTATCTCCTATTCAGATAACGTTTACTCTCTTTGAGGTCAGACCGTCATCCATTTGTCAGCAATTGTTTCGATTAGACGTGTCAATTTTCGATTTTGACATTTATTGAAATTTTACTAGAGACATAATAACTGTATTGATATAGAGATTCAAACTCGACTAAAGTTCTCTCAAGTACTGTCAGGATCCTTCTGTATTTTTATTCAATAGGTAAGTGTACTTCAAGAAGTGTTTTAGATGTACAATTTAAACTTTTTGATATCTTCATGAAACGTTAGAGTTGAATCAAACCGAAAGGAAACTAGTTTGGTTATACTTCTTTTAATTCGAGTCAGATTACATAAAAAAGTTAGATTGCGTTTGGGGAGATTTCAACCTTTCTACGACATTTAATCGTAGAATTCGAGATTGATACAAAAATAGAAATGCTGTTTGTGTTTTCCATTTAAAATATTTCCCATTTTTCCTTACACATGATTCGTTAGCTTGATTGATGCCAATTTTATAATCAATGAATAAATTATGGAATCTACTTTTCCCTCTGCCCGCGCTTGTTTTCAAATTGAAAATCTGAATGTTTTGATATACCGGGGACAAAGAATACAGAAATAACCTGACATATGATATTTACTCAGTGCCAGAAGAAACTTTCGACGTACTAGTTCAAGACGAATCACAGATAAACCTTTAAAATATAACCAATTATCATAAATTTGGGTATTTTCTTGTAAAAATGAAAACAACTAGAAATCAAATCTGTGAAAATTTTTTAGAGGAAATTTTCAATAATTGCGATAATTTATACTGAGATATTCTGAGAAAAAACTTTTTTCACATACTTCCAGAATGAAAATAATTATGAATAAATGTATTTGATCATTTCATTTCTGGAGTTAATTATATCATCATCAGTAGGTAAACTACACTGTAGTGTACTACTACAGTGAAGTTTGCCCACTGATGATGATAGCTCAGTTATCGAATGACGCATATAGGTGTGAAGTGGGTAAGTGTGGTGAAGGGGTTACTTGTGCAATTTTTGCTTCTGTTGTATGGCAAAAAGTTTTTTTCTCACCTTGGGGTTGGTTGAGTCTTATTTTTTATGAAGGAACACTCGTTTATGTTTTTGTTTTGGTATTATAACTTGAAAATTTGAAGAAAAAAATCATGAAATATATTCAAGTATAGAAGAGCAAAGTAATGATGAAAGTCCACGCTAACTTGAACCTTCAAACAAAACAACTGACAGCTCTCTGACGAAAGCACAAAGTGGCATTCAACGGCAGACACAGGAACTGCAAAAATCAATCAGCTAAAATCATCTCGGACAGCCAACCAATACTCAATAGCTTTGCCATGGGTTCTGAACAACATGGAAAATACGACCTCCTGTTCAAAGGAGGAACCCAAAAGACCAGAACCCTTCTTTAGAATATCGAAGAGCATAGCCGAAGAAGAGTTTCCACAGTGGAATGTCGGAAGAAATGCAAGTACTGGTCAGAAGTACACTTAAAGTCGTTAATCCCGAATCCCTAGAAAGAAGAACAGCAGCACTATTAGAATAATCCGAAGATACAATAGGACTACTGGCAGGATACTGAAGACTGCGGAATCATCTTAAAAAAATCTGACTAGCTGAGATCGCACGATTTCGCTTCTGCCAGGACGAAGAAGTAATAGTGGAGCACATGTTCTGAAAACGGAACCTATGAGGTTATCGAAACCTCTACTGTAAGGGGAAGTATCCTCTTATATCTTATGACTTTATCTGATAGAAAAAAAATCACAATACGACGTTTCTCTGAGTGATGGGATATTTTTGTCTTCACGAAGCACCATATTTATATGCACTTGAACACACGTCATCATATTTTTTTCAAGATGGTGATACTGAAAAAAATATAGGATCCATGTTTTCCCACCTCCTCACCTCTCACGAACATCACTAGAAAAACATCGGTATGAACTGTTTCTCAATTCAACAAAGAAATATTTTGCGGAATTTTCGAATGAATACCTTTTCCCAGTGTGGTTGTCTTATTCAAAACATTATATTTGGAGAGAAAAGACTAGTCATATATTGATTTAAAACAGACGAGGGTGATGAATCTTCCTTTCATTCAAATGAACGTAAAATAATACAACAAATTATATACAGGGTGTAACCAAGTAAGTGCGAAAGTTTTTAGAGGGTGATTCCTTGTCGAAAATTAGAGGAGGTCTTCCATTTAAACAAAAGCTCTTAGGCCTTTCCTTGAAAAGTTAAACGCTTCCAAAAATGAGAAAAAAATTGTTTTTTTTTTCTTGAAATTGCTGAAGAGTTGAAGGAATGGCATTTAGTGGGCAAGTTCTACCAATAAAAAAGCTACCTATGAATATTTTTTCAATTCTGTTGTGATGTTTCAAAGGGGTGAAACATGCAACCCCTATTCCATTTTTTACCAGAACTTTTTAACGAACCAAAATTTCTAAATTTGAAAATGTGTTGAAAAGAACGATTCATTGCAAAACTTTGTGTACTCCTGTGTTGTGTCCGTAAAAGCAATAGTTTCCTAATAAAAAAAATAAATACAAAATTGTGCATGAACGGATCTTCTGTAAATGGAATCGAAAAAATCTGGTAGGTGGCTGTCACGTTTTGTTCGCACAACTTGTGACTTCAATCGTAGTATTTTAAAATCGAGAAAATCTAGTATGTGGCTGTCAAGTCGCTTTGATTTCTATAAGGTAGTTGAAGGTTCAATTGTGTCTGTTGAATGTTCAATCTTCCTCAGCGCGTGATACCTCACAACACAATTTTTGCACATCTTCACCAACGTCTCTGTGAAAGAGGGACTTTTCAAAAACGAACAACTGATTGTGGTCGTCCACGAGTAATAAGAACGGTGGCACTGGAAGAAGAGGTTCTCAATATGATTGAAGATCGTCCAGAATTAAGTACAAGACAAATTGCTAATACACTAAATGTTAGCAATAAACTTATCTGGAAAATTTTAAAGGATCACCAATTGTAATCTAACCATATTATTCTAATTATGCTCAAAATAATATTCTAATTATGCTCAAAATTCACCGGTTTGTAGGTTGACACAGTATGGAAATGAATATAATGGCCAAATTGAATTGTTTGGCTCATCTTTTGCGTCTCTGAAACAAGAACTGAAGAAAAAGTTACTTTGAATCAACACTCCATGTACTCCATTATTATTTTAACGTGTTTGTTAGTTGAGCTTTTATTTACTTTTATTCATTTCAACATGATTGTCCATCTAAATTTAATCTGTCCAACTTTCATTTAGTTTAGCTTTAAGTAGAAGAAGTAGGTTAAGTTATTGAATATCTATATTTTGTTTTTTATGTAATAGGGTTAACCCGTTGATTGAATAAATAAATAAATAAATATTCAACGAGTCCAGGTACTTCTACCGCCAGATTTTCCCCATCGAGTAGACTTTTGTCAATGGAGCCTTCAAATAATTACCCGAAATGCTCAATTTTTAGAAAACGTATTATTAACTGACGAATCCAACTTTTCAAGGCAAGGAATTACAAATTTCCATAACAATCATCTATGGGCCGAAGATAACCCACATGCAATTCAAGAAGGCCGGTATCAATATGAATTTTCACTGAACATGTGGGTTGGAATTATTGGCAAAAATATTATTGGACCGTATTTTCTACCTTTAAGGTTAACTTAAGGTTAACAAATTTTCCCCAGGAGCAACTTCCCATTTTACTTGAAAATGTTCCAATAGCTATTCGATCACGAATGTGGTTTATGCACGATGGTGCGCCTGTCCATTTCAGCATAACTGCTCGTCAGTACTTGGGCGACGTATATCCAAATCGTTGGATAGGCAGAGTAGGACCTCAACCTTGGCTTCCCAGATCTCCAGACTTAAACCCCTTGGACTTTTGCATCTGGGGTCACCTGAAGTCCTTGATTTATACGACCCCCATTGGATGTGTGAATGATTTAAGGAATCGCATCTTGCAGCCTGCTAGACAATCCAAAACACACCAGGAATATTTCAACGTTTGCGCCCGTCTATGAGACGAAGACTTGATTCCTGTCTAATGGTGGTCATTTCGAACAGTATTTATAACTCCGTTCCGTTTGATTTTGTTGCCTTTTTCTTTGTTGTAATACACATAATTTTGTTTTGTTTGTATTTTTAATTTGATATTCTATTAAAACAAAACATGCCTACATTAAAAGTTTTAACAAGTGGAATAATTTTAAAATGTGCAAACAAAACGTGACAGTCACCTACTAGATTTTTTCGATTCCATTTACAGAAGATCCGTTCATGCACAATGTTGTATTTAATTTTTTTATTACAGGAGTTAAAAAAGTTTTGCAATGAATCGTTCTTTTCAACACACGTTTTTTAATTTAGAAATTTTGTTTCGCTAAAAAGTTCTGGTAAAAATGGAATAGGGGTTGCATGTTTCACCCCTTTGAAAGATCACAACAAAATTAAAAAAATATTCATAGGTAGCCTTTCTATTGGTAGAACATGCCCACAAAATTCAATTTCTTCAACTCTTTAGCAATTTAAAAAAAAAAAAATTTTTGTTTCTCATTTTTGGAAGCGTGTAACTTTTCATGGAAAGGCCTGAGAGCTTTTGTTTATATGAAAGACCCCCCTTTAATTTTCGACAAGGAATCACCCCCTGAAAACGTTCGCACTTATTTGGTAACATCCTGTATATGCGATATCAACATTTTAATTATAACGTACTTTCAGTTGGTCGAAAGAGTCAATACAGTCGACAAGGGTAACATTTCGTCACTCTATACTTTCTTTAGCATTTGTATTTGATGAAAATTAAATTCCCATATTAGGTAGAAATATAAAGGGTGTTTTTTAATTCGATATCTGAACTCACATTGAGGATAGTAAAGATGTAAAGATTTGTCAGATTCTTTACCCTTTTGGCATGACGAAATGTTCAATTGTGAAACAATTATGTAAAATCTACATAACTTTCACAGTTTTTTTAAATGACGTGTGAAATTTCATACACACTTTGAGTGGCCTATGATACTGAATAATTCGAGAATATTTATTTTATCATATATAACTTATGAGCTGTCCCCCCCCCCCATCTTCAGACACTGCATAGTTTCAGAAATGTTGATGTTGATTGTTCCCCTGTTCATTATCGAGAAATTTATCACTATTGACTATGGAGGAATAAATAAAGTGATAGAAAATCGAGAATTATTTTGTGGAAAATAAAAACCAACGAGAGAAGAAGAGATAAAGCATAGATAGGCATGTTATAGTGTTATTCACTAAAATGACTTTCAAAGAATTCACGAGTCCCGAAATGTTGCGCATCGCCACATTGTCATGCACATAGCCAATTATTTTTTAGTAGAACTGAACAATGATGGGAGTCAATCAGGTCGTATTCTATATGACCCCATATTTACAAAAACTTGCCAAGGTGTTGAAAAAGAAAAAACTGTGCCGAAACAAAATGGCTGATCCAAAACTTAGAAAATCAGTTCATGGCCCTATTAAACTTTACCACAAACTCAAAGAGAAACGGAATGAAAACGCGAGTATAACTACTAACCGATGATATGAGAATTCTCCGATAGGAAAGAATACTTTTGGAAAATGGAATAGAGTGTCAGCAAAAAATGTGAGTTGGATAATGGAAATAAGAGAATCATTTCAGTCGCTCAACAATAATTTTCCCCATGGCCAAGGTAGGAGTCCAAGAACAAGAGCTGATCAAAGTTTGTGGTCATAGTAGTGCATCGTCACTTGAGCCATATCTACAGTTGAACAAGGAATATAATTCTAATATAATAGGAAAATAACTGCAGCTACGATATCGGCATTGACTTCTGAAACGATTGCCTATTTAAGGCATGGACTTAATTATAAACACTGTACTTTCAATCATTGGGTTTCAAATAATTTTATTGAATATTAATTGCTATTTTTCGAGCATTTCTCTCGACCTAATATTCTGACGGCTAAATTTTGGCTGTATGATACACTGAAGCATTGTAGAGCAAAAGCACTCTACATCTGCATAAAAAATCCCTCGCGCTAAAGCGCTCTGGATTATTATCAATGCAGGTGGGTCATGCTATTGCTAGGCAATATAATATTGCCAACATTTTTAGTCGTAAAATATTAGCTCATGTTGTATTATATATAAAAAATACAAACAACATTTCTATTTTCGTATAAACCCTGAATCTACGATCAAAAGTTGTAGAATGTCTGAAGTTCCTCTAACCTATAACCAAACTGGATTTCTTTCGGTTTGGTTGAACTTCAAAATGCCACAATGATATCAAATGGATAGAAATTAATATTCAAAACACTACTGGAAATACAAAAGTCCATTCATATATTGAAAAAAAGCACACAAGGATGACAGTACTTATTTTGGTTTCGAACTCTATATTTATTCACTTGGAATAATAATAACTAATGATTTCGTATATATTTCAATTTTGAATTCAAGAAATATCAAAATCCGACGACATGTCCAATCGAAACTATTGCTGACAAATGACCTTTTGACCTGACATATTAAGCTTGTTCGTTCTTTACATGTGATTAGCTGTTCTATAATATTCATTTGTAAAAATCGAAAAACCAATTTGTTATGTTTGTCGTAGAAAGGACAACTTTTGTCAAATGGCATTCATGAAGACTGGCTAGACGCACAAGTAACCCCTTAATCATACTTATTTACTTCATACCTATATGCGCATTTCGATAACTAAGTTATCATCATCAGTAGTTTGACTACACTGGTGTGGAGTAAATAAGTGTTGTGAGGGGTTACTTGTGCAATTTTGTGAAATGGCATTCAATTAACAAGAACGGAAGAACTTCTTATAGAAAGAGTGTACAAGCCAAACAAAAATAGTGAATTATTTGAAAAACATCAATGGTAATTTATATATAGCGATGTTCTGTTTGTGTCCACATCTCAGACAAAAACCCTCCGGCTCAAAAAGCTCTATTAAACGACATATAGTTTACCAATATTGGTACGAAAATGAGTGATTGAGCATTTTTGCAATATTTCAACAGTCGCCATTCCGAGGTACTGAATTTAGTTGCATTCGGTTTCTATTAAGTTTGTCTACCTTAACACGTAAGAGAAGAGTAGATTTCTTGACATGTTTTTTGGGTAACCTTCCACAGTCTGAAAATGAAAATATAATCAGGAAAATCTATACAAGTGTAGAAAGGGCAAACACATATCAAACAACAACAAAATTTCTGAAAAAACTGTAATCAATTTGTCATCAAAAAACTTAGACATACACGAAAAACTTGTGTTGGCAAAGGGACTGAACTTCGCAGTTGCACCCAAAATGGTTCCAACGGTAGAAATGATCACTGCCATCGAGGCAACAGCCCAACGTTTACCACCCGAAGTAGCAGGTGATTACAGATCAGACTGCAAAAACGCACTAACACAACCTTATCATCCTAGAAGTAATTTGAACAAATACGAAAGAGATGCATTGAGATCTCTTCGATCAGACAATCAGATCAAAATACTTCCAGCTGATAAAGGTAACGCAACAGTCATCATGAACACTACTGATTATGAGAACAAACTAACACAAATGATCTCAAATACCACATATCACACACTCAATCAAGACACTACCATATCAGTAAACAAAGTATACAAAAAACTAAACAAAAATCGAACCCCATCAATAGAAAGCAAAATATACCGAACTTTAGCTAAACACAAAAACATACTCACGAAAGCAGAACGCAGAGTCCTAATATCACACCACAGCAAACCCCCACATTTTTATGGGTTACCAAAAATACACAAACCATCTCATCCTCTACGCCCTATTGTTAGTTCCATTGGATCTCCCTCACAAAAACTCGCTAGATACCTACTCAACATTCTGAAACCACTATCTGGAAATGAAAATAGTTTTATAAAGAATACCCCTCACTTTCTGGAGAAATTGAATGAATTACAAATTCAAGATGGAGATCTTCTAGTTAGTTTTGATGTCGAAAGTTTGTTTACTATTGATAAAACTCTAGAAATAGTGAAAGAAAGATTAGAAAATGACACATCACTGAGGACAAGAACAAAACTGGATGTCAGTGCCATCATAGAATTACTCAAACTATGCACAGAAAAAACATATTTCCAATTCAAGAACGAATTTTATCAACAAGAGTTTGGTATGGCGATGGGTTCTCCTTTGTCACCATTAAAAACTGTATTCATAAAGATGATGAAGAAGAATTAAACATTTTAAACCCAAAAAAAAAGACGCATACCAATCGATATCTACACTATTACTCAAACCATCATGCCAGTGTGAAAAAAGGCATAGTTAAATGTCTCTATAATCGAGCCCAAACGGTTTGCAATTCCAACCAGAATCTACAGGAAGAAATAAACCTCATAAAATCTGTTCTCAAGGAAAATGCATATCCAGATCAGTTTGTGGAAAAAACAATCACTGACATTGAAAACAAAAACCCATCAAACAACCAATTAACACAACCAACAGGAGTACTCCCACCACCTACACATTTCACAACCAACATAATACCTTATGTCCCCGGATTATCTGAAAAGATCAAACGAATTGGACATAGGTATGATGTGAGAACATCATTTAGAACAACAAACACACTGAGATCTATACTAACACAAACAAAACCAAAAAACGCAGAAGAAATTACCAAAAATTGTGTTTACAACATACCTTGTTCTTGTGGTGATAGTTATATAGGTGAAACGTCAAGACCATTGGAAGTGCGCCAAAGTGAACATCAGAGTTACATCAGAAATCGACAAATAACTGGATCAAAAATTGCAGAACATATCCTCACATCCAATGGCGATCATACGATTGAATGGAATAGGACAAAAATCTTGATGAAAGAACCACATCAAGAGAGGAGAAAATTGAAAGAAACGGCCTGTATTCTTCTTTCCAATAACAACTGCTTTTCAACAAATTCTGTTGAAATGGATCATACATGGTTACCTCTACTCAGAGAGGAAGTGAGATATGGTAGAATGCTGATAAACTGATCCGAACAACACCCCATATATCAAATGAGCAATACGTCAATCTCAAACTTTTTTGGCAGATCTCAATTGACATCCGTCAGTTGAAAAAGCAAAAAAGACTCTGCGAGCGAAAATCCAAATTATTAAACAATTAAAGGAGATTTAGAAGATTTTGAGAACGGGGGCAGATATAGTCCCCGAAACGTCAAGCAAAAACTATATAGAGAAGTATCTTTTGAATTTTTTTTTTAATTTTTTTGATAGGCAAATTCAGAAAACGGCAAGTTATTGACAAATTGAATCATTTTTCCATAGGAAATATAATTTGGTGAACGCAATAACTTATCGGGGTGAACTAATCAGTTTGCCCTTTCTATACTTTTATAGATTTTCCTGATTATATTTTCATTTTCAGACTGTGGAAGGTTACCCAAAAAACATGTCAAGAAACGTTGTTCCTCCACAAAAAACCACATTCATTCAATACTTAGAAGAGTAGATAATATATGACATCGAAATACTAAAATTAGGGAAAAGCTCTGACAATAGATGAAATTATATCAGAAATAATGAAATATATGGATACAGAAAATTATATAAATGAGAAAGCTATTGAATGATATAATTACGAATCCAGAAATAACAAAATTAATTATGGAGTATAGGTATCATATTAGTATTATGAGGTTGGAAATAAAATAAAATGCAATAATTACAAAGGAATAACTTTATCTGGTGTCTCAGGAAAGATGTTAGGTGAAATTTAAAAAAATAAGGATTGGTGGAAGGAAAGTTATGTAAAAGTGGAAGAAGACCAAAATCTTATACAATATGAGACAAGTCAACAAAAAACAAGACCAGATAGATACATTCACTACTAATACACCTGGAGAATGATGAAAATATTTGGAAAGCAATAAAAATTATAAATAAAAAGAAAAACAATGGAGATCATATACATATGTATGAGGATAATCAAAACCCAATACGGATAAATACCTTAGAATAAAAAATATATTATAAAAATGGAAAGGGGGTTGTGTATCAAGCACTCTTATACTAAATAACAAGTATGATATCAACAAGGGAATAGAAAATACACAACTACGATTAAAAGACAAAATATGTTGGAGCTGAATGTGTTATGTTTTAGATATGATCTCCACTCGACTACTCGGAAGATACCCTGTATAACATAAGTACAGATCAAGTGAACGATTATGAGTTGTCACAAGTTGTCATCCAGTTCTTTTCATACATCATTTTATATATTCCACGATTGTTCATTATTCAAATAAACTTCGTTTAATTGGGTCATTATTGGTATCGATTCCCTGCCTGGAATACTCAGCTTATCAGGTTATGGGCCCAGAGTCACCAAGACATCTTCACTGAAAGAGCCGAATTTGAAATGTGTGTTATTACTTGTTCAACATGAGTTTTTCTAATCTATCCAAAATTGAATCTTCCAGCAAGGAAAATTATGACACATGGAAGATGCAGATGGAGGCTTTGTTGGTGAAGAACGACGCATGGGTGTATGTTTCTGGTGATCTAAAACCCAAATTGAAGGAAAATGATGACAATTCGAGGAGAGAGTTGGAAATATGGATGGAGAATGATGGTAAGGCGAAATCGGATATGATATTGTCGATTAGTCCCACGGAACTGAAGCAAGTCAAGGGTTGCGCAACTTCGCGCGGTGTCTGGCTAAAACTGGAGAATATATATATCAATCCAAAGGGCCTGCTAGAAAAGCTACATTCCTGAAACAGCTTACTCTGCAACGCATGTTGGAAGGTGATGATGTGCGTGAACACGTTAACAGATTTTTGATGCAGTAGACAAACTGAATGAAATGGGGGTGGAAATTAACCCTAACTCATTGGCAATCATGTTATATAGTTTGCCTTCCAGCTTCGAGAACTCTCGATGTGCAATAGAATCTACTACATGAATCCATCGCATGAAGATTATAGAAGGAAGTGACGCAAGAAAGAGTGATGCGAAGGATACAGAATGCGATGTTTGCAAATAAGGAATTCACCAAGTGGAGGCCCCAGAATAAATCTGCAACTGAAAAACTTGGAACTAGCAGCAATTCGAATATGAATTCAATTGAAACTTTTGAGTATCGTTGCCATAGATGTAGAAAAGTTGGACACAGAGCTTCGGAATGCAAACGTGTAGGAAAAATTCAACAACCTTCTGCCAAATGTGCCGAAAATGTTTGTTTATGTGCATCGGACGCTTTTCCAGTTGGTATACCCGATAACAAACAAAAATGGTGCATCAACAGTGGTGCTACATCGCATTTGTGCAACGAACTCAATTTTTTTTTCGGATATAAGTGACTCCCTCCACGAAAAACTCAATCTCGCCACTAATGTGTCGATAGAAATCTTCGCGAAAGGAACAGTTTCATTCATTGCGGACGTTTATGGTGAATCAAAGAATATCACATTGAATGATACTTAGCATGTGCCAGAACTTCGAACGAATTTGTTGTCAGTTGGAAAGATTACAAGAATGGATTTGATGTTTTATTTCAAAAAGAGAAAGCATTAGTTCTTGACACTGACGAAAATGTGAAACTCGTCGCGGGCTGCATTGGTGACTTGTTTTATGTACTTACGTGAACAAATGGCAAATTTAAATGGAATCACAAAATCCATCAAATACCTTCGAAAAATGGCATAGACGTCTTGGACATTTGTATTTTAGGGATCTTTAAGAAGTTATCCGAAAAGGTTTTATGAAGGGTCTCGAACTAGAACAACCTACTGAAAAATTCGAATGTGACATTTGTGTCAAAGGAAAAATTAAGTACCTATGAAACAAGCGATCAGTGGATCTGATGCTTCACAATGGTATGCAGCCATGGGAGAAGAAATAAAGTGGATTCTGAAAAATGATACATGGATAATCGTAAATCGTTCCGAAAATACCGATATTATTGGTAGTCGAATTGTTTTGAGGAACAAGTACAAAGCCGATGGTATGCTTGAACGAAGGAAAGCAAGGCTAGTAGCTCAAGGTTTCGGCAAACAGCCTGGCGTACATTTCAATCAAACTTTTGCGCCTGTTGTGCGATTAAGTTCAGTACGACTCATTGTAGCTTTAGTAGCTAGTTTCGGAATGCAAATTCATCAGCTTGACGTTACGTGTGCTTATTTGAATGGTGAGCTTGAGGAGGAGATATATATATGGAACCACCCAGGCAACTCACTGATATTCTCAAAATAATCATCGAAAACGGAAATACCGAGGTTGATATTGAAACGAAAGCGAAAAATATGCTTAAAAATCTACAGAGTGGTAATAAAGTTTGTCTTCTGATGAAGTCTTTATACGGACTACGCCAAGCAGGAAGGAGTTGGTATGAAAAACTGAATAAAGTATTGAAATCTATTGGAGCTGAACCTACCAATGCTGATCCTTGTGTGTATCGATCGAAAGAAGGGGAAGATTTAACTTCAATCTCGATTTATGTGGACGACATCCTGATTGCTTGTCGAAATGAAGCAATACTTTCCGAAGTGAAAAGTAAACTTCCTGAGATATTTCATCTCAAAGATTTGAAAGGAGATGGCTACTGTCTGGGAATTGAATTCTCACGAAATGAAAACAAAATAGCTTTACATCAGAGAGGTTATATCACAGATTTGCTACAGCGTTTTGGTATGTCGGAATCCAAACTAGTGAACACTCCTCTGGATCCGAATGTGAAGTTGTTGAAACCAGTGGGATCTACTACTGATGAGGAATTGAAGGTACCGTTTAGAGAGTTGGTAGGCGCTTTAACTCATTTGGCTGTGACGACAAGGCCGGATATCAGTTTTGCTGCCAGCTATCTAGGTCAATTCAACAATTGTTACGACAAAACCCACTGCTGCAAAACGTGTACTTCGTTACTTGAAAGGAAGTTTGGATTTAGGTATCATCTATAAACCAGACTCTGAATCCCTAAAAGGATTTGTTGTTGCTGACGGGGGTAACAATTTCGTTGAGAGACGATCCTATACAAGATATTCTTTTATTTTCTCCGGTGGACCTATATCTTGTGATTCGAAGAAACAGCAGACTTTTGCGCTATCAACAACCTAGGCTGAATATATGGGATTGACAGAAACTGCCAAGGAAGCCATATATCTACCTCAATTTTCATCAGATTTGTACTTCGAGGAATTAGGAAATATCTCCGTTCTCAACGACAATCGAAGTGCTCTAATGCTTGCAGAGAATCCGATTTTTCATGCTAGAAGCAAGCATATAGACATTCGTCATCATTTCATCCGTGAAGCACTCAGTGAGAAACATCAGATTGCTTCATACATCTACATATGATATGATGGCAGATATTTTGACAGTTTGCCCAAACCTAAACATAATTTATGTATACAAATGTTGGGAATGGGAATCGCAGTGAAGAAGTAGATGGCGTGTCTCGAGGGGAAGTGTTAGAGATGAAGATGTTATGTTTCAGATATGATCTCGACTAGACTGCTCGGAAGATACCCTGTATAATATAACTACAGATCAAGTGAACGATTATGAGTTGTCACAAGTTGTCATTCCGTTCTTTTCATACATCATTTTATATATGTCACGATTGTTCATTATTCAAATAAACTTCGTTTGTCCATCAAAAACCAAAGACGAGTGTTTTCTGGCGACCTTTACATCAATAAAGACGATGAATAAAAACGTATGGGAATTTCATTTTCCAAATTTAAACTTGAAATTTCCAACTCAAAATTCGGAATTATATTTTTTCGATTTCAAACTCTAAATTATCTACTCCCCTTCCCCCCAACCACCCCATGGGCCCGTCGCTGACTAACATCAAACCTCAAAGGACCAGTGGCTGCTGTTGTAAATAAAATACATTAAATATTGTAATGAACAATACACAGCTACTGCGTGTCGCCTTATACAATGTGATATTCATATACATTGCCTTAAAATATGTTTGAACCATGAATGAGCTTCCATTTGTACTCTGAAATACTAAAAGTTAAAAAAAAGTTTTTTCTGTGAAGGAAAAAAAAATTGCCGCGTTTTATATATCAGAAGCGTAATACGAGGGGTAGATTCATACTCATGAAAACTTAAAATAATCGTTTTTTTTTGTGAAGGACAAAAATAGACGCGTTCATATTCTGCAGAGAATGTTTTATATATCAGAAGAGTACTGTATGAACGCCTTCGATTCGGGAGGTATCCAAGGGTTGGGTCCACCCTCATTACAACTTAAAAAAATCGATTTTTCGGTGAAGAAAAAAATACCCGCGTTTATATTTCGCGTATTCCTTTATTCGCACTTCAATACAATATTCAAACATCACACTGGTAAGCGATGTTAGTGTTGCGATAGGGGTGCTTTTATTATGAATATAATGAATAGGCAAATCCATCCCATCTTCAATAGGAAATAATGAGATTGGATTTTTATATCTGAATAAGCAGGGGCGCAAAAAATCATCAAACGCCGATACGTTCTGGGGTTACTCACTCTTCAGCGCATATCTCATTTGTACCCATTAAGATTTGTTTATATATACCGGGTGTCCCAGTATACCTGTTCCAATGGATTATCTCAGCCATTTCGAAAGATAAAAATTTGAAAATTTCATGATCTCCAATTCGTTCAAGGAACCTTCAACTGAGAAAAACAAAAATTGAAAGTCACTTCTGGTTTGACCGGAAGTGACTCTGACTTTTTTATTTCAAATATCACCCTGTATATTCTTTGCAATTTTTCATCTTTACTCAAAATTATCTTTCCAACGATGTATCACACTTTGTATTTTACATTTGATTTGATGGAGAAAACGTCAATTGAAATTTCAAATTGAAAGAATTTCAGTAGGCTATGATATTTTGTGTAATCTTCGTCCGGAAGTGACTCTGACTTTTTTATTTCAAATAGCACCCTGTATATTCTTTGCAATTTTTCATTTTTACTCAAAATTATCTTTCCAACGATGTATCACACTTTGTATTTTACATTTGATTTGATGGAGAAAACGTCAATTGAAATTTCAAATTGAAAGAATTTCAGTAGGCTATGATATTTTGTGTAATCTTCGTCCGTAGCATTTTTTCTTTTAAAGACAGTACGCTTTCTATGAAATGATCCACTTGTTGCCAAACTCGAAGCCAAGCGTGTGAAATACATAGCGCTTGGGGCATTCGTCTATCAGGGTATTTCTCTCTGTATGCACGTAGGGCAGCCCGACGATTATTTTCGCATTTTCCATAAATCAGTATCATATCCAATTTCTCTTGATTAGTGAAGTTATCATCATTTTCACGGTTATTCATTCTTGAATGTTGGTTTCTCTGACACGCACACAACTATTGAGAATTATTAACTGTCAAAGTTATAAACAAATGTATTCAAATGTTTCCATGGCACACTAAGGTCTTCATTTAAGAATTATTCATTCTTCCAGTTCTACTACAATTCTGATAATTTGAAATTTGACGTTCTCTTCATCATCTCGAATGCAAAATTGTTCATGAATTATCAATTATTATTGAAGTCAAAATCAAAATATCGTAGCCTACTGCAATTCTTTCAATTTGAAATTTCAATTGACGTTTTCTCCATCAAATCGAATGTAAAATACAAAGTGTGATACATCGTTGGAAAGATAATTTTGAGTAGAAATAAAAATTGCAAAAAATATACAGAGTGCTATTTGAAATAAAAATTCAGAGTCACTTCCGGTCAAACCGGAAGTGACTTTCAATTTTTGTTTTCCTCAGTTGAAGGTTCCTTAAACGAATTGGAGATCATGAAATTTTCAAATTTTTATCTTTCGAAATGGCTGAGATAATCCATTGGAACAGGTATACTGGGACACCCGGTATATGGAGATTTTTTTTATTATATGAATATAATCAACAGGGGATGATTCGAAATACATACAAAAAATTTTATTGTTCTGAAAGTGAATTAGAGAATAAAAAAAAAATAATTTAACTAGGTTTTTTGAATTATATATCTACACATTCACAAAGTCATAAAACATGCAAAGTAAGTATCTATATTTCTGCTGATGTAGATTGATTTAGATTTCCACTATGACCTGCTTTCAATCAAAAATAACACAAAGCTGTCAAATCCAAAAAGCAAATAAAATTTCACATCACACCCACTTTTCCAATTGGCATCTTAGCATTTTTCTCTTTTTCTATGTAGTAGTTTTGTAAATTGTCCTATTTCACAAAAACACACGAAGTAACACAAAAATCACATGCAGTAATGTTTTTTTGCAATCGAGGTACCTACGGTATCAAGATACTTTCCTCGTCCACACAAAGCATGGGGCATGTTATTTTTAGAATATTAGTGCACTTTAAAAAATATATATATAGCAAAAGGGTTAATTACATGAGTTGAGCTTATATTTAATGCATAATGAAAGAAGGATGTGTATATTTTATTTCTGGGAGTGTTCACTCTCTACTTTTCATTTTTCCTCTGTCAAGGTAAGTTAGCATTCTGCTTCAGAATCTTCAAATTTCAACTGCGTCTTCATCAATCCATAACCTGATGAATAGAAGCTCATCGATGTCACCTTTGGAATCAAATCAGGAACGTAGCTCTCCCAGCAAATTATATCTCAATGTTTTCCAGAAATTAACCAACGCAACGTTAACGTTATCTGAAACAGGATTCACAGTTTTGAATTCTTATGGTACAGGAATTAACAAATTTTCAGTACTGATTAACTGGGATGCATTTTTATATGGATTACGATTTCACTTCCCTTTCCATTTTTAATACCTTTCAATCTATGGCATGGTAGGGATGTAATATTGTTCAATGGTTAATTCTGTACTAGTCAAGTGTAATTCAAATACTAAACAAATTATCTGAAATCTGGGATTTATTAAAACTCTTTTCAGCCCGACTGTGAATTGGAATAATATCGTGCAATGTCCATTTCATTTCATAGAAGACTTGTTCATTACCCAGGAAATAATTAGGGATTTATTTTTACTAAGATATCCTGTTATTACGCCCCTTCAATGGTCCATGATAAATTGTGAATTTTTACATTCAAAAAAATTCTCTTGGTATAGCTCGTCCAGTATTGAAACGACCACTTTGGCCTTCCCCTACCTAACAACCAATTTTTCTCGAAGATGCCCGAGCCATTGTCTAACTGTGGCTATTAATAGAAATTCCATAGGCGTACCAAATTATTTGGTATAGGCGAAACACGAGACGTAGTTTTTGGCGGACGAGTTTTGTGATTATGGTCCGATTTTTATTTATAAATGGTATGCGGTGGTTTTTGGGGTCGGAGATTATGAATTGTTTGTCAAAGTTGTATAAATAACTGCACTACCTATTTATTAATCAAACAAACCTAACCTTTCAAACGCTGGATGGCAAGCCACTGGTGAAGTTTCGCCGTAGCATAAGCAGCCACATCAAATCGTGTCCACTTGTGTTTTCCCCCTCTCTACCTACCAAAGGGTCGTTTAAATACTGGACGAGCTATATTCAGAATATATTTGTTTGAAAAAGATACATAATTTTACGTGTATTACTGATTGTGTGAAAAAGATCCAAGGACCAATGGAAATATATTCTCGGAAAATTGAATATAAAATGAGTTTTTCACTGCATTACCAATAGTGTTTTACCGAATAGTTAGGAATTTTCTCTGGCACATAAATATGAACAAGTCTAAGCATTTTTATTTTATTTGACTGAAAAAAATTGGAAATAAAATATTTTAAATTCTGAAACCTAGCAGCAAAACTAATTCTAGGATTGAGTTGTAAAAAAAATAATCCAAATCGGATAAACCAGTACAAAGTTATGAGTAGTAGAATCGGTTAA